>BLKR01014811.1:0-227072 GCA_011170035.1 Teleogryllus occipitalis | reverse complement strand
ATTATTATTATTATTATTATTATTAACCGAAACCCTATAACCTGTTTATATCTGCATTCAAATTGTTTTATGTGTCATTACTCTTACAGAGGAGGATAACGCATAATTTTCCTTCACGTATCTCCAATATCCTGCCCCTGTATATATTAAACAGTTGACAATGGTTTTGTGGGCGGATTTGTTTTGTCGCGAGAATCGATGAAATGTAAGCGCCATTGACTGGACAGGATCGTTTTAATTTTGATCGGATCGCATCTCAACGCGCTGAAAGGAGGGATCAAGCGCGCTTCCCATTTCGGAGGAGAGAAAGGCCGCGTGAGCCTCTCTGACATTCAAATTTTCTCGTCCGGTGGGGTTCTTCCCCCCCGCAAGTGGAAACGAGACGAGACCTGCAAGATATATTCAGTGGCGTATGGATTGCTACCACTCATATATAGTAAACGCCGGGGCAAAAATAAGCTGGAGGGAGGATTGCGAGGGGGCGGAGGATCAGCACAACCGGAGCGGAAAAATGAAAAAGTAAATCCGGTTATCATACCTATTTCCTTCGACTCCAGAGGCGCAAATTCAGTGCCTTTGGTCCGCTGCGGAGCTGCAAGCAATCCCACTGAGTGTGGAATTTCTTAGCGTCTCTCTCTCTATGCGCGCATCTTCTTCTCTCCGCGTCGACTGAGAGGTTGAAGGGGAATATAATATACTAGGAGCACCCGCAACATGGGTCGCTCCGCGCTTACCCGCCTGTGAAGTGTTCAGGAAGCGCGCGGGCATAGGTTTTTATTTAGCAAATTAAATTTTGGCTCTTATTTCGTTGTCGGGTGCACCAGCCGGGAGACCGCGTCGCGCCCCCGAGCTCTTCGCCGACCCCTCGCGCTCTGGGAGGAGAGAGGCCGGCGCCGTCTCAGAAGCGGTTTTTGCTTTTGTCTGCCATTTCGATTCCTTCGCCTGTCTTTCCTCCATAGTTGCTGCTCCCTCTCCCCTCCCGGTCTTACAGCTATTTTTTTGTTCTCTGGTTTTGGGAGTTTTTCATTCTCCGGCTTGCATTTGTGTCTTCTCACCTGGTGTCATCCATTCCCTCCCTCAAGTACTGTCATTCCCGCATAGGGCTTCCCAGTTTGTTTCTTATTTGTACTTTCTGTCTTATTAACTCTGCCCCGTCACTTTCTTTCTGGACAACTTTCGTTAACTTAAGTCTTTCAGCGATCATTTGCACAAATGTTATGTTCACAATCGTTAGTTCATTCTCTCCCTCACTTTTACGGTATCTATCTAATCTTATCTATCTCACTTGCGCTATTTCTGCTACTAAATTTCTACGTCTTGCCACTGTCCTCTTTCCCGTTTGCACCCTTCTCTACCCGACGACACCCTCGTGCCGCCCCTCGCGCCCTCTTTCTCCGCCGTCCCTGCCACCCCTGGCGCTGTTCGCGCCAGTGCCTCGCATCCTTTTCGGCGCCTCCGCCGCTACTTTTAGTCGCGAGCCACCGAGCGCTCGCATCCCAGGCGAACGCCCGCCCCTACACGACGACCCGTGAAAATGTTTCACCCTCAACTTCTCAAAATTAGATGATTTGTGGCTTGATGACATCCCAAATGATATCAAAGGATGCGCGAGGTATTACAATTTTCATGCTTGGGCTCGCACAGTGATTGAAATTTTTTTCACGCCCCGGCCAGTATTGCTTTGGCTCAAAGAATTTCGTGTCTATCAGGAAATTCCTCGTCACAGACGCCTGCCTCATTGGCTCTGCCTTTGAACAGTGTGTCCCTACTTCTTGCGACTTCTTTCGTGTAACAACCGAATATGAGTTTCAGCTTGCTGCGTTAAGCAAACGGCACTTTGTTGGCTGGGTGATTGTTCTTAAATAGTATTATTTTTAAAAGGAGGGGAGCACTTTGAGACCAGTTGGCGAACTGTCTCTGGCAAGACCTTTCATGGTTTAATGTGTGTTTTTGTTTTTCAGGTAAGTGTTCATAGTCATGGACATAGTCTTTCCGATGAGACGGTGAGTACCTGGGTCACGGTGGCGGTTTCCTTTAAAAACATTGGAATGCCCTGTACTTCTTCACGGTGACGGTTTTATTATTCCTAACAGTGAGGAACAATCGTCGTGCGCCTTCGAGTTTTGTTATCCTGACGTCCTCTTTGACGATTGCGCCTCGTTGCGTTTCACATGTTGCGGCGATAACCTGACCAACAGGTGGTAATTGTTAGTTCTTGTGGGAGCAGTTAACTCCATTCGGTGAAAGATTCTTATTCTCGATGGTCGCCGCGTGCTGCTGTTTTTTTCCCTCGTGCGCCAATGACATCCGGCCCGGGAGGATGTAATTCGCGTCGTCTGACGGTTGGTGGATGGAATGTTGCGTGAGAAGACCGAACTCGTCGAGCGGGAATAGTACGGTTTACTTACTCTTCGTTTAAACGTATAATGTTGCAATAAGAATGCACCTGTTTAGCGGTCGCAGTCGCTGCTTTTGTCTTTTTTCCGTTAGCGCACGCAACATGTTCTATGCTCCAGACGCCATTTTTACCGAGAAATTAATTTTCTGACGCGTAATATTTAATTGCACAAGACTTGACGTACGCATCTTATTAGAGTAGTTGATACCGCACATCGATTTTCTCAGCCATCACTCATACGTTACGCAAGAATTAAGCTAACTTCTCCCATCGGCTGCCCTCACCCCCAATACCCCGTAAGCGCCTGACTTTGACAAGTGGCGAACCAGCCGATGACTGACATTGATTCACTTCGCTGCACTGGCAAGTATGAAATACTGATGTTGACGGATCATAAAATTATACGTATCACCGGCAGTAGCGGCGCGGCAGTGAGCTGCCTGCTTCCCGTTCGGAGAAAGGCCTGTAGGACTGGTTCGTGCCCCAGAACGCCCCTTCACTCACGTGGTTCTCTGACTCGCAACTGCAATTATTTCTTCATTTGGACGTTAGTGCGCGGTGCTCCACCGTACGTTACTTACAGGCATGTTTGTTCTTGCCGTTAGTTGCGGTCGCTGGGTGTCGCCGGAGGGCCCGTGCGGACAGCCTTGCGGTAAACCGAGACCCGCGAGTGGCCGAGAGTGAAGCGCGTCCAGACGGAGGTCGGGGAGGGCGTCATGACGTTCAAACAAGCGCACGCGGGTTGCGGGCTGCGACGCCCCCGCTATATCCCTGGGGCACCGAAGGGACCGCGGACGATGGGCGGGAAGCGCCCCACCAACGACTCGCTCGTTCGTTTCTGCCGCCGGACTTTGTTGACTCGTTGTTGGTCTTTTTTATGACGGGCCAGATGTTGCGGAAGCCACGCGAACCCCCTCCCTCATTTCGTCCCCCCCCCCCAAACCTCGAGTCTTTTGACCGGCGGCTGAAACAATGCGGCGTGCCTTTAAGGGTGGTGTCTCACGGCTACGCCTCGCTCCCCTCCTCCCCTCCTTCCCTCCTTCCCCTGTCCGCCCGCGGCGCTTGTCGCCGCCTCGCCCTCCCCCGCCTGGCCTGTCGGGATTACCGGCGGCCTCCGCGCCGGCCACTTGATCCCCCAGCGCGGCGCGCGGGGAAGCGGCAATCTCATCAGCACCCGCGTCGCGGCACGCGGATATGTTGACCCGCTTCCGTTAGGCCGTAAAATAAATCGCCGCGTGTATCTTCTGGGCGCGACCGGCCTCCTACATCCCCCACACCCCCTACATCCCGTTGCATCCCCGCTACCCCCTGCCGCGTGCATCCCTCCACACCGCCTCTCGCGCGGTTCTTTCTGATCTGCCTCGCACCACCATCGTCTCTCTCAGTTAAGTCGTTCTGCCCATCGCAGACATGGTTTCATCACACCTCTTTACCTCTTTTTTTCGCAGCACGCTGCCGAATAGCGTTCTGTCGTGCTCTCGTTTGAGCGCTCCTTGCTGCTCCACCTGCGCGATTTCGTTTTTTCGCGCGTGTTTTCTGTTGTCCTTTCCCAATATTTTTCATATTTCTTGCATTATTGTTCCACATCGATATTCTTCTGCATCCTCATGTGAGCAATAATCTTCTACTTTTTATTCCAGTTGCTTTTTTTATGCAACACTGTGCACCATCCGTTACTCCGTGTTTTTATTACTTCGTTCTTTCTCCTTGATCTGTCCACCATCCAACCCTTGCTTCCCCCGTGCTGTGCGCTGTATCACTCCGATACTCCCCCTCGTGTATCGGTCCAGACGCTCTTCTGTTCGCTGTTCTTCCTCTCTTCTGGCCATGGCGCCGCCAGGGTGTGCGTTCGGCTTTTTGCCGGACGTCACCCGAGCCTGGCTCAGCTGTGTCGTGCGTGGAGCCGCGGGGCGACCGCGTGGGATCACGAGGCGGATTGGGCCAGCGCACTCCCTCTCCCCCTTCACTCCTCTACCAGGTGTTCACCTTTTCCCGTTTTCTTCTTGTGGCCTCCTATTCTTCCTACACTTTCTATTTTTCTTCCTGTGTGTCCTCGTGGTTTTCTGTCCTCTCCTTTTCTTCTTTGTCATCATCCAACTGTTTTCGTATAACACTTCTTCCCCTAGCCTGACGATGTCGCAATCCTCTTGTCGCTGCTGTGCGCTTGTCACCACAACCCCTTCCTCTCATCGGACCTGTCATCGTCGGGCTCCTGTTGCGGTCTTCCCAAGACGAAAAAAAAGACGCACTTTGTATTCACTGTGTGGTGTCCCCGATGCTCCTACGGGAGGGATATACCTACCCAGGACGGAAAATCCGTATCAATAATGACAAAGTGCCGCACGTAATCCCCGATGATAGTAAGTATCAGCTCGCTATGTAGGCCGCGGGGGAGGCGCGCGGCGTGCCGGGGTTTGGCGCAGTAATTGGTTCAGCTGGTGTCGACACGTTGAACTCATCAATTGCTCATCAGAGTCCGCGGGAAACCTGCCCTCGCTAGGTTCCCGCTCCCCGGGCTCCCCTCGCTATCCCCAATGCTAAATCCTCCCTCTTTCCCCTTCCCAGTAACATCACCCGGCGCTCTGCCCCTGCCGGGATTTGCGCGCTCGTCCCGGGAGGCCAGCGCGGCCGGCAGGCGCGCCCGAGCGCATGCGAATTTTTTCTCCCCGGCGCGGCCTCCGCCTTCACCACCCTCGCCGCCCTCGCACCCCTCGCCGCTCTCGCACCCCTCGCTCCCCTCGCTCTCCACGCTGTCCTTCCGCTGCCGTTTGCGGAGCCTTTGTCGTTGTAAGAAGTAGTTTCACAGCCATTTATTGGGTTGTAAATTTCAGGGAGTTGAAGAAACACTCGTGAAAAGAAAGTGTGACCTGATGAACATTCGTGTTTTTTTGCCAAATATTTTAATCGGATTTGTACACTTTTACTTTTTTGTGAAATGCATACATAGTAAGTTATCTGATAGGAAATATAACTGTGTAACTTGGTAGCATAGACACTCTGCAGGCTTTTCTTTTCAATACCGCGCCATGAAGACTAAGTTAACGGAAAAAACTGTTTTATATGCATATAGAGTATTTTGCATACATATATTCCGGATTACAGTATGCTGGGGAACGGTTAAACCCACCTCGAATCATCACAAACATTTTTATAACTCAGGAACGAATTAATTGGATGTTTTGTGGAATATAATGTGTGAATGACATTTCTGTTTGTGACACCGTTTCGGCTCGTGCTTTCTCTGTAATCTCATACGTTTCAAAAGCTTCATTTCACTTGAAAAAATTAACACAGCGTATTTGTAAAAAAATTAATAATATTAACGTTTTATATTTATTACGTATTGTTATACCCTCCGGAAATGTGCGTGTTAAATGAATTGTATTTGAAAACTTAGTTTCAAGGTCTCGTCATTTCTCAAACAGATGACTGCGTCCAATTATCTCCTAAGTGAAAATAGTAGAGCAAATTGGCGTCGCGAAGTATCTAAAATGCCGGAGTGAACAACTGCAAGTTTTCTTATTTTCTGCGTTTGAGGCGTTCCAAACGAACTTACTTCCAACACTTCGGATCATAAACTTATACAAGAGTTTTTATTATATCCAGACATGCGTCCGCGTTAAGTGTTCGAGTCGAATGAGTGGAAATAGCCTTCGCGAAGACGTGCAGTGTCAGGAAGCGGATGTGCAGTCAGGTACTTTTTGAATTTCATACTTAATGTCGAATTTAATTGGATAGTGTCGTAAACTGTTTAAAAAGAACAAAAAAGCATAGCTGTTTTTGCACCTTCTGCACAAGGTACGACGTTCTTCAGAGCCATGAACTTTGAAAGTAATTTCTTTCCAATAAGTGATCATGAGGTTCTTAGACGTGCCTCTGGCATATGTATTAGAGTATTTTGAAGTGTGCAAAACATATTGAAATTGGTTCTGTTCGTTATAAAAAGTTTCTGGATAACTTTAGATTTTTACCGACAAAGATTTTTGCTTTTGAATTTGTTTTCGGACGTTCTCGCTTTTCTTCGTATAGTGAATAAATAAATAAATAAATAAATAAATAAATAAATGTCTTTATTGGTGGCGAGGCTCAGGCTATTTAGCCTGCTCTTCCGCCTGACCACTTTCAGAATTTATATTACAATAGTACATAATAAAGGAAGTCATTCAATGAAGAATACGCACGCAAGATTTTCACATGGATGACAGGAGTGAAAGCGAGAGAGGACGAACTTGATAGGAAATCGGGAAAGAATCGGGATGAATGGAACGGTAGAGAGAATGGAAAGAAAAAAGAAAGAAAAGGAGAAAGAGAACCAGTGAAATGTTAATAGGTTATGTTAATTGGTTCATTGAGGTTTTGAAGAAGCTAAAATTGCGTACGTATTTTTGAATTACCCCTAGAAAAACTAGAAAGGGAGGGAATCTCGTCAGCATACAAGCGAAGACACATCAAGTCAAGAGTTCAAGCCCTGAGAGAAACTGAAAGCATTAAGAGATAATGGTAACTGATTTTGCATATATTTCATAATATTAACAATTTTTATTATTATATGATTAAGTGTCGTAAAACTATTTGGTTCTTAAATAAAGTTAAAGAAAATAAAAATGTGGATATAATCAATTCATTTTTAGGAAATATTAACAGTTAAAATATTCCACAAACTAGAAAATTGGCAAATTTTAAGAATTTAGGAAATTTTTACCGTTTAGAGTATTCCCAAGACCCGAAAACCCGACCCAACATCTCTCACCCGTAAGCCAACGATTTATTCTACCTTTATTGAAGAACTATAGGAAAAAGAAATCCTTTGTTAAAGTCACTTAATTCCGGATATAATGGGATTATTTTGTTTGGATTATATTATTATTATTATTATTATTATTATTATTATTATTATTATTATTATTATTGTTTGGAATATTTTGTTTTGAAATGAAATATTTTGCTTCTCTTGCGGTATGCAATTAGCAGCCCTTTCCAGGAAAGATTATTTTGGATCTTGCACCCGCTATGGAAAATAATTTCCGGAATTGATTTGAAATTCAAAAATATTTTTTTCCAAAAACTTTGTAATTGTGCTTGAGTGACAGTTCTGACGTTAGTATGATTGCGAGAAGAGCTAATACAATTGCAGTGCAATCGATGGCAGGAGATTGAGAGACGTCGAGGAGGAGGCGCCCAAAATGCCCGGCTGCTCGCCTCCGCCCTGCCTCCGCCCTTCCTCCGCCCTTCCTCCGACCCCCGTGCCCCTCCAGTGCCCGCCCCCGTATGTTCTCCCCCCGCACGCCGAGCTCCGCGGTGCAGCCGTTATCGCGGCCGCCTGGCGACGCGACGCCCGGCGACGGCTGCAGCCGGCGTGGGCGTGGCCGCGGCGCCGCGCCGTCCCGCGCCGCCCCACGCCGCGCTTTGCGGCTGTCGCTTCGCCAGAGGAGCTCTTTGCGCTCGCTGCTTCATTGTCCCTGGAGTATCGCGAAGCCATTTGTTTTTGGCATTGATTATGAAATTATCAAAATGCATTTGCTAAACAAAGAGACACTGCCGCGGCAGCTGAATATGTCTGTTTCCTCGCTACTTTTGCGGAATGGGATTTCTGATCCACCCGATGTTCGGGATGTCATTGAATGCGAATGAGATAATGGGAACCCTTTTGAAATGGGGATGTTCTTGTCACAACGTCTGGCTTTATTCTCTCGTAATTTGACGTAATTTTGCGCGCGCTTCTAAGGCTGTGCATTGATTATGTTTTGAACCGTTGAATTACGTATGAGATTGTGGTGCGTTGTTCTTTGCCTCAACTCCGCGTGGTTTTTGTTTTAAAAAGCAGAAATTTCGTTGCTGTATTTCTCGCATTTGTTTATGACGTTTGTCGAACTATTTCAGGAGTGCAATAATTACTATTTGCTGAAATGTACGGTATCCTTTCAGAATGTAAAAATAATAATGATGATGATAGTAGTAATGTAATAATAATAATAATAATAATAATAATAATAATAATAATAATAATAATAATAATAATAATAATAATAATCGCTGTTAAAATAAAGCATACGACGTAAAGTGGGCGATTATTTAAAATGTCTGTGATAAGGCTTGGCAAATATTGTAATGTATGAATGCAGGAATAACCACTAACTAAAAGTAATCTCGCACCTACGGCATACAACTACGGCGCTGATTTTTGCAAATTGCCTCCTTATCGCCGGGTACAAGCGAGTATCGGGTCCTCGTGTACTGGCGAGTAATTAATTGTGGCGGGCCGAGGGCTTCTGTCGCTTCTGTTTGCCCAGCGTAAACTCGGCCATATGGCGGATAAGTGGGCAGATTGCCGGCCGGCGTGGGCGTCGGGGTCGGGGCCTTGGCGACTGCGGCTGCCGAGGGCTCAGCCGCGCCGAACCGGCCGCTTATCTGCTGTTGCCCTCCCCGCCGGCGCTCGCACCCCGCCTTCTCGGCTCGCCCGCCCTCCGGACGCGGGCGCGCGTCCACCCTCTCGGCTCGTCAGGATTAGCAGGCGCGTCATGGCCGGCGCGCCCACCGTCGCCCACTCTCGCGTCACGTGGCAATCCCCAAGATATTGGCAAACTTCAGTAGCACCCGGAAGACCCTGACGACGCGGCGACGTCGGCCGGCGGCGAGTGCGGCGCAGGCACGTCTGCAGCCGCGGCGAGAGCTTCGCGACCTCCAACGCCCGCCTTCCTTGCACCGTCGTAGTTTTTGTTTTATTTCGTTCCTACTGCTCTTTGTTATTTTTTTCATTTCGGGTTATTGTTTGGGTGGGAGTTTACTTTGGCTACGTTGAAAAAGGGTAGGCTCGAAAGAAATGCTTGTTGTTTGGTTTTTTAAATGTTATATAAGCACTCTCGATCGGAACATAAGAAAATAAAAATAAGACGATAAATTTCGTGAATGAAAAAACTGAGAGATTGATAGAACGGTATGCTGCCTATGTATGGCGTTTCTGTATTTTTTTTTGATTATACGATTTTGTTTTAAAATCTGAGTAGAACATATTCTATTTGCGTTTTGTATGGCCCATATCAGAAAAGATAGTTACATACATGCATGCATGCATGCATGCATGCATGCATGCATGCATGCATGCCCGTTTTCTTCTCATATTGTGCAGTGCAGGAATTTTCAGGCGGACTTAACTTTCTTCAAGAAACTTTTTCGGTGCGGGTTGTGAAAATTCTTGAATCTGATCACATCCATCTTGTAATTAATATTTCCGTTTATGAATGTTCTTTCCTAAGTTGTGAAGATCTCGGATCTTTTGTCAGGAGAACGTGGTCAAAAGCTACGCAATTCACGCATAAAATGTGAAACTTGTAATCTTTTCAATATATTAATGTACCTCATTGAACAATAGTAATAGTTTGTGAATTTCCCTTTGGGGGGTATTTAACCGTTTTGCGCATTATATATATTGCAGCTTGTTATGACGGCGAGCACTCGGAGAACACTGAACCGCCCAAACAATTTTCGCTGCACACCGAGCCCTTTCTTACGGTTATGGCGTTACTGCGGTGTGGCTGGCTGAAAGAGCCCTGGTCGCATCCCCGCCTCCTGACCCGCCCTTGTCCCGCCCTTGTCCCGCCCTTGTCCCCGCCCCATCGCCGCGCCCACCCTCCTAGCAGCCCTGCACTGCAATTAGGATTTTTTATGTCGAGCCTTGTTGTTTCCTGCACAGAATACCGAGGCGTCACAACCATATTGTTGGGGTGACGTGTGCGTTGCGGCCAAAGGGTGCGGCCTCTGGCCCGAGTTAATTTCTTTTTTGCGGCCGCGGGTAGTCTCGTCTCATTCCTGCAAGTGGTGCTTTTTTAAAAGCATGATTGTCCTAAATGTCACGTGGACTTAATGCCTTTTTAAAGATAAATAATTCTGTACTTAAGTGTTATATAATGTTGAAGTAAGACGAAAGAAGTGTCTTTCCGCCTTTCTTTAGGTAAATAGGGGCCCAGAGGTCCTACCAGAACGTCCTCCATCCTTTTTGTGAGGCACAGCTGCCCTATTTTGCAGCGACACGCCTAGAAATTTACTATCGCCCTCAATTGTAAGACTTCTTCTTGTCATCTGGAAAGATGATGTCATGCTAGTTTGGTACCAAGGTGGACAGCAATTTGAAAGTTGGTAATTGACATGTAGTTGCAGACTTGGCGGCCGGAGATTTCTCAGGCTTTAGGAAAACACGTTCATGTGATCTAGAGCGGCTACCGGACTTCATTAGGCTGCCAAGAAATGCCACTATTATTTCAATTTATTTCTGCGAAATCATAGTTTGGGGCTCTTCACTGTGCGTGTGTAGTCGACAAAACGTGCAGTCTGTTTCTTGACGCCTTTGGGAGTGTTAGCAAATAGTGCAAGAAGCCTCGAGGCGTATGAGTAAGGTGATGCGAGTCCGCTGCGATGGTAATTTCCGAGACTTCGCATGCGACGGCTTCGTGCGCATTCTCGCAGACATTTCATCGCGTAAGGGCGACACTTGAAGCGCGGCGCGTTCTGTATGTCTCATAATTAGCCATGAATAGAAACGTCTTTTTTTTCTCTGTCCGTTGGTTGGGTCGGCGGCGCTCATCTCCTGGTATGAATAGTAAGACATTAACGGGGGATGATCGTGCTCGTCACTGGGTAATTTTCTCATTCGTGAAGAAGCAAAGGAGCGTAGAAACGTCTCAGGCTGACAATGAAACAATGAAAGGTGCGCTGACAGATGCGGAGAGATTTCTAGCTCTTCCCTGCGTAGCACGATGGTGGGAGTGGAAATGGAAGTGGGGATGGGGCCGCGGGAGAGACGTGGCAAGGCAGTTCCAGAAGAACATACGACGTCGCTCGTTGCGGACGTACGATTGTCACGGTGCGACTCACGACTGCCGGTGACGAAGTTTCCGACGTACAATTGGGGTGCCCCAGCGTCGACAGACTTTCGTGGTCGGGGTGTGATAAGCGCTTGGTCGGTGGGGTGAGGCGGAAGTATTCGCCGCTCCGTCTCCGGAGGGTGGGTATCGGCAAGACGGAGGGCGTACGCCGACACCTCGGCGCCTGTAGCCGCCCGGGTTCCTCCATTATCCCCCAGGCACGCCCGAAATCCTTCTTTCGCTCCGCCATTTCATATGCGGGGCGCTGCCAAGCGTTAGGCGCGAATCTGGCGGGCTCCGACGTCGCACGTCTACGAGGATTGCGGCAGAGAGGCGCTGGGGCGGGGGCGGGGCGCCGGCTGCTCTCGCTCTATATTGTTTCTGCGGCGGCGGGCGGGCGCCATGATCCCGCCACCGCGGCCGAGGCGCGGGCGGCGCGCAGCCCACCCAAAATAATACGTTGTAACGGGCGCGGTCCTATGCTAACGCTGTCTCGCTTGTTGATATGTGAATATGTGTGCGGCCCTATTCTTTTGTGCCCGAGCAGGCGGTATTCTGGAGCCCCGTCCCCTCTTCCGTAAAGAGAAAGGAAATGCGGAGAAAGAGGACGGGGGAGTGAGGGTTAGATATTTCACGGGGTGAAATGATCCTCACTCCATTGCCCCGCAAAGAGGCGCCAAAATCCACGCAGGCGGAAACAGTTCAGACAAGTTCTGAAACATTTACCATGCATGGCAATGGATCCCCCATTTGTTTTATATAGGCCGGTTGGGTGTCGGATGCTCGGACTCGTAGGCTACGGATCCGACATGCTTCTCTCTTCCGTGAACGGAACGGCTCGCTACCCGCGATGCTGCCAGCCGTGAAGAAATTGAGTGGCCCCGAAGCATTGTCCGCGGCGGCGACGGTGGCGGAGGAGGTGGTAGCGGAGGCGACGAAAGCGGAGGCAGCGGGTCGGTGGCAGCGGAGCGCTGGCCCCACGCCCGGCCCATCCCATCCCATCCCATCCCATCCCCTCCCGATCCCGCTCACGGCTGCTCGGCAGACGGCGCTGTCAAAACAGGTTTCCAGGTGTCCTGCGTCACACAAAGCGCGGGTTTACCATGTAAGATATGACGCGTGGGAGAAGGTGATAGCTCCGCAGCCCTTGCTAGGCCACATATGTCAGCGGGATCGCCGCCTCTGACCTGCCCCCAGAGGGAGCGAAGAGCCGGCCGGATGGAAATTTCAGCTAGTGCGGCGCTCTTGTGCAGACGTTTTTGTGAAAGGTGGGGTGGGCGTATCTGAAAGGAAAGGTAAAAAAAGATATAATATCCTTGCCAGTTGGTAACAAATACGTAGCGAATTTGAGTAAATTGTCTTTTCTACAATTATTATAAATAAATTTCTTCCCCATAGGGCAAGTATTTTACGAGCAAGTGCGTCAACGAAATATTCTTTTTGCGAAATTTCAATGCAATTTCGCCCGTCTGTGAAGTTAGGAAAAACTAATAAAATTTTTTTTAATTACATCCGAAGAATACCGTATTGCGGTTTCTTATAAGTTGGGAATGCGTGCCCCAAATAAAATTTGGCCATTTATAAAAAGCCATTGAGAATGATACTTTTCAGAAAAGTCGAAAGGGAATTGATTTTTCATTCTACCTTGTATGTTTAGTATGATATCCAATTTTTTTCCTTATGATACCTAAACGTACTTTCCTATCCTGGAGAACTTCTTTTAATTATTTATTTTGAAGTTATTAAAACCTATTATCGGGGTGTGTCGCTAAGCTCGCGTATCTTCATTGAAATATCATATCGTTGTATTTCAAAGACTTTGAATAGCAAACAGCATTGTACGTTCTTTCAAGTATTTTTAATTTTATTTAATGTCTTCGTGATATAAATTCAAATATAGAAATCTGATTAAATTTGTGATAAGGGGTTCTGAAGATCAAAACTTATTTGATTGTTAGCGTGCTCTTCGAGATCGCGCGTATTCTAGGTTTGATTATTCTCCTGATTAGGCTGTACCGGACCGTTTCAGTGGCTGTCGAATTCCATCCTCGATACGTATCGGTTTGTGTGTACAAGCCCACAAGCGCGTGGGAGATTTAACAACGCCTCAGAGCGAAAATGAGACATCGCGAGTCCCGACGCGTGCGGGGGCCGCTGCGTGTTTGCACGGGCCCGGTCCGGGGCAGGGGCTGACACAGGGAGGGGGTGTTGGCGGCAATGGTGGTAGCCGCGACAGCGCATGGATCTCGCTCTCGCTCTCTCTCCACAGCACACTACAAGCGTACGCGTTACTCCCCGTCACACATAATATTTCGCGGCCGCGACCCGCCCCTCTGCCACGTCTTTATAACATACTCTCTCCACCCCTGTACAACGTAGTTTCTGCTCCATTGCCAATTTCAATGTTGTTTTTTTCTTCGACATTGCCCGCACCCCACACTGCCACATCCCTGTTCGTCCTCTACTCCGCTATGTCCAATCATCAATCTATCGCTTTCTCTATGCCGGCTGCCCGCATTACCCGTTCCGGCTCCGATACCCTATCCACGCTTTGTTCCTGCTGCCCCTTGTTGCCGTTGTACTCAACACCAATTCCGATTTTCTCAGTCCTTGTCCGCCCTACTCAGTCGTACACGTCCGCGATTTCTTGTCATGGCTACGTCGTTGCGCCTCGCTCCGTCCGACACCACCGTGTCCAGTTGCACCCAGCGTTGCCCACTGCGTTGCCCACTGCGCCCCGCATAGCATCTCATGCCGCGTCTCGCCTCTCCTCACCCTCCCCAACACCGGCGGCGCCGTTATTCGCATCGTGCTCAGCGGCGACAGGCAGGCGGCAGCTGCCCGCAAAGCCCCGCTGAGCCCCGCGGCCGCGAGGGGAAGCGACACCCGCCGCCGCCGTCGCCGCCGCCGGCGGCGGCGGCAGCGCGGCTGCGCGCTGCTGGGTCGCGGATTAACCGAGTGACTGTGCCAATTTGATCTGCGTGATACGGCCGTCTTCCTCTGCCGCGGATTCATTAGAGGGGCGAAAGATCGAGTGTGACGACCGATTGAATTCCAAGAGGCGCGATGCAGCGGTCGTGTGCTTTTTTAACGCCTGTCTCCGCGTCCTACGCGCTCCCGCTGCCTGGTTGGGGGGGGGGCATTTCTTTCCGTGTGTTTCTGGCTGCGGACGGTCGTTAACGCGCGAAGCACACCGCATTGGGATGAAGCCGTTGTATCGCCTCCTGCCTGCCGTCGGACAAAAGTGCGGTGTTGTTATTGTAAGTTGTAATTTAGTTTTAGTTCGCCGTGGACCATTGGATCGGACACCTGCTTTCTTTTGCTCTTTTTCCTCCCCTCGCGTGTTCCCTTTCAAGAGCATTGTGCGGACCGGCCTTTGTGTGTTTCTCCGTGGCTGTTTTCATCGCGAGATTAAAGTAATGACTGCGGTGTAAAGGACGCTTCGCGTATTGCACTTTACAATAAATTCTATTCTTTTGAATACGTGATACTTTAATCGTGTTTGAAGATTTCGCAAAGTAAGATTAATTCGTCAAACACGTTTCTAAAGCGTTTCTTGCGGCTAGCGCCATGTTTGCCCAACGCAGGTGTGCTCTATACTTTGAGCCAGCCGAGCATTATCATTATCTTCTAATTGAATGACGGGAACAGACCTACATTTGAATGCTTTTTTATTTAAAAAAACAATCGTAGTATATTATTTTCAATGCAATCTGTTGTTCTCTTTGTCGGGGATTCTTTAGTTTCTCTGTGTTATTTTAGTCGCAACAGTTGAATCAGGTAGCTTTTTCATAGTTATCAGCAGACAGTTTACAAGCTACTGTAACGCTAAAGTAGGTAGTGAGCTCTATCCGATATAACTGGAATGGGGGAAGGGAATCGCTACTCGAGTCTTGTTAGACTTTTGCGCCAACTTTTTCTGGAAAACAGAAGTAACTTTGAGTACCTACTCTAAATTAAAACTACCGAATTCCCTTACCTTTGTGACGTATCGTATCTTTCGAAGTTCTTGGCCGACCTGCATACTCCTTACCCTGAGTCCACCGGAACGGAGCATATGAGCTATAGTCTCTTTAATGGGAATATTTGTTACAAGAAAAAAAGCAGAATTTCCAAAACATATGGCTCATAAAATTTTTTGGTTGATATTTCGTTTCAAAGATTGGTTTTGGCTAATTAAAAGATAGAAATTGCTTGTCTCAATTTTGGTTTATATTTTCCCATTTCTCTCTTTTCTTTTACTTTAATACTAGGCTATCGCGCGGAGTTCGATTACCGACTAATATTTCTCTATATTTGTTTTCTTTGGAATGAAGGAAAAAGAACTAATTGTGTGTAAGTCGAAATTGTGCCATATTACTATTATTAGAGATGATACTTTAAGAACTGAAATTAAAATTGAAATACATTAACCACAAATTAACTCTGTTATCAAAAGCCTTGATTTCTGATGTCGGATGCTCTTGCAAACGAAATCGTTAATGCAAAGAAGTTTTCCTACACTTAATTTTATAGGATATACGCGGAAGAACGCATAGATTAGGACAGAGGATGTGCGAAGCTCCACGCATTCAGGCACTGGCCTCGCGCTGCGTCACCCTGGAATTGCCCGGCGCTTTCTTCAGCTCATCCTCCGAGCCATCTCGCTGTCGCCTCTCTTTCCTTTCGCGAAGCAACATCACGTCGATAAAAGGGATAATATTCCCTATGAAGCCTTTTTACCTCTTTTCTACGCGTTTTTCTTTCTCTTTCCTCACCCACCCCAAGCGATCAGTTTTCCTCGTTGTGTCGAACCCCTCCTGCTCGCCGCCCGATGGGCCCGGCGCGGCAGGAAGGTTCGATGGCTTTTTCTTTGGTAGAATCTCCGAATCGAATCGGGGGAGCTGCCCCCTGTCACTCACTTGTCCAGCCTCGCTCGGGCGGAACGCGCGTCTTGTAAAATCCCATACTTTTAGGCTTGTTTCGCTAGCCTGCAGCCGGCGTACATTTTATTTTTCCCCGGCAAAGATATGTTTCCCCTCCGACTCCCCGTCTAGGTCTCTCTCTGTTTCTCGTTTTCCCTTCTCCTTTGGCGTTTTTTTCTCCCCTCTGTTTTTTTGGTTTTCTTTTCTTCGGGACGCGCCGGGGGCACGAGTGTGGTGTGCACGCTCAGCGAGTTCATCATTAATCATGATCCTTATACCATTAGTTAGGATGTTGGAGGGTAATTCACGGGGCTGGCAAGCCACATGCTGACACCTGGCGACTAGCAAGTGCTAATAGAGATGTCTCGCTCCGCTGTGCGCCCTCGCTCGCTCTGTGGCGCGGGGGCTGGCGCTCTTGCTGTTGCCGCTGTTGCCATGGTTCCCGGAGCCGCCGCCGCCGTCCATGCCAGTCGTGTGAGGCGCCGCGGCGCGCCTCACGCCTCCGCCGCCGCCGCCGCCGCCGCCGCCGCCGCCGCCGCCAGCCGTGTGGGTTGCCGCGCTCTCGCCTCCACCTCCACCTCCGCCTCCGCCTCCGCCTCCGCCTCCGCCGCCGCTAGCGGCTCGGACGCGCCGTGCGGGTGTGAATGCGCGGAGGGACGCGCGCCGGCCGCCGGTGACGCGTGAACGTCCTCGCTGCCCTCTCCGCTCTCGCTGGCCTCCGCCACCGCCGCCTGCGCTGCCGCCCAGGAACTGGTTGCGCGGGCTTTTGCGCCTCTGCTGCTTAGCCTGGAAGTTGGTGCATGACAACAATGTCGGATTACGGGTGTCCCATCTGTATCCCGCCGTGATTGCCAAGCTTCCGTTCGAGGATTAGATAGATGTGCTCGTTAGCGCCTGTGTGGGGAGGCGAAAGCCCTGTTCGCTTGACGAACCGGGAAATTTCGAAATTCATTTTTGGCATCTTCTTCCTCTCTAGCTTATCAATTACCTTTTCTCAGTTAAGACAGCAACAATAATAAAATCAAACAAAAAGAAAACTCGATCATATTTTATGATATTGCTTTCAATTAAATATATTAGGTATCTAGTTTGTTCCTAATTATGCGATTACTAAGGCAGGTGCTTATGAGTAGTTGAAAGTTATCATATGCAGTTGTTCCATTGTGGGTTTCTTAGATAATGTTTAGAATATATTATTTGTGAAATATGTGAAGTACGCGAGTCCGATATTTCACAAAGTGAAATTTGGGATTTAAAACGCATTACGAAACAAACTGTACCTAAAATTACAATTACAAGTATAATTTCGAAATGAATAATTGTTTTTTTCTTGGCTTAATTGGCAAATTATTTTTAAAAAATGGGTGGTATATTGATTAGTTTCAGTATCCAGACATCTTGGTCAACTGTCAACCACTAAAAAGTCTTACATCGGAACATTTTAGCGAATGAATCATTTTAGTTAATGGGAGCAATGAGTAAGAAATTCGTTGGGTCAAACTCACGGAGACGTACAATATACGCGTACACATTATTCTTTTATAGCATATTTCACACTTTTAAAATGTTATTACGCTGCAATAATATTCACCACTATAGCTATGAGCAATTGATATTTTTGAATTTGATTAAAATATTTGTAATTACGAACAATCATCAACACGAATAATTATAACATGGAAGTAAAAGAGGCACTTCTGCACGGCGATTTATCATTCTAACACCAAGTTGTTTTCCGCTGTTTTTTCTCTTTACCATTCGGCTACTAACGAAATTCCTAAACGTGTAGACCTAAAAAAGTGTTTAATCTGGACCAGAAAATAAGGAATTCTATTGATTTGCGGGTTAAGTAGACCTGTTACATTTATTTTAAAGAGAATGCTACGTGATTTTCATATATTCTACTTTGCAGCATTGTTTGAGCAATGAAAGCCAATCGGACACCTTGGAGAAATGATCGAAATTGAAAGAACGTCCAAAGAAAAGGAAATGAACTTTATCGTCCAGCTGTAAAAGCTATTCGTTAGATGCATTGCCCAGTTACCACGCGATATTTGGGCCTTGCTACGGTAAAATTCTTCATCGACATGCAACTGTAGTTTTTTTGCGCGATAGTTATGTGAATGAAGTAGTATTATTGAGAAGCGTGTCTGCGTGGGCGACGCGTGGGCGGGATCGCGCCGAGCGCCTTCTCATGGGCGCGCGTGCGGAAGCGGGGCCTTGGGAAGCGCGCGGTGAGCGCAACGAGTGCAGCGTGTCGCGTGGGAGTGCCCGCACCCCCTCCCCCTCCCCCTCCCGCCACCCCAACGGCACTGCCGCGCGTGCGCACCGCGGCCCTCGTTCGGCAACTCATTATTCACCGAGAGCTCATGATTCTCGGCCCATCGGAGCGGACAATCAGTTACAATTAGCGCCGACTTTTGCAGTTGCGTCCTGATGAGCCGGAAGCAGTCTTCTTAATGCGGGAACTGCTCGCGGGTAGCGGGCTGGAAACGCTGCGGCGATTTTCTTGGCATTTCATAACGAACGAAGCGAATGAAATATATTATTTTTCTGCTTGAGACGTGGGGTTTTAAAATCGTTGCTTTCTTTCGGGCTGTTTTTAAGTTGATGTCCTTATTTTGAGAAGTAGGTATGCATTCACTATATAATTTTTTTCAAAATATTAATATATTGTCACTTTTTATTTTCACTTAACATCACTGGTTTCTAATATTATTGTCAGCTTATCGCGAAGCGAATGTGTTAATGTATAAACATATTCATTCTGATGAGTTACTGTCCAGGAGGAAAACTATTTCAATATTTTGCTAAGTATTCTCCTAATTTGTCCATACGTTAGTTAAAAATGTTACCTGTTTGTTTTTGTTTTTTCGAAATGAAATGTAAAAGATAATTATGGTGTTCTGAAGTCATTTACCATTACGTTACTTTCTTAAATCAATAAATTTCTTGATTGTCAAATAAACGTGTGCGTGTGGACACTTACGGCATATATAAGTAAACGCAACCGGTAAATTATGGTTGCAGCTGAAAATAAAAGTACTTGTTTGTGTGTACCGTCACCATCAGGTGGAGAAAAGAATGGGCGCCTGGGCCTGCAGAAGATATCCTATTTTTCACCTGCAATGCGGGAATGCGCGTAATGCGTGGGTCGCGCTCGAAGCCGCGCGTTATTTTGTCCGATGGTGGCGGCGGCGGCGGCGGTGGCGGCGGTGGCGCGCCGCGGCTTCTCTGCGCACCGCAGAGACGCGTCTGTTAGCGCGCAAGCCGGTTGCCGTCGCGCGTAACGCATCCCTTGTTTGGGAACACTCGGGCCGGGGCCAGTCGGCTCGCCTCCGAACTCGGAATTCATCGAGTTTATGCTAATGCGATACTCGGTGACCGCAAAATGCTGGCTCCCGGGGATAAACGAGATTCAAAGTAGAGCACTTGATGGCCGGGCTTAGTTGTCGCTAAACCAATCAATCCCGGTAATTATGAATAACGATTGCGGGGTGTCATGTTTCCGTCACCGCGGGGCAGCCAACGTGCGGGCGTGCGGGTTGGCGGGCGGCGTTGCTGCCGCTGTGTCGCCCCTCCGTTCACCACCCCGCCTCAACCCCGCCCTTCCATCAACACCACCCCTCTCTGCGTGCCGCCCCGCCCCCTTCCCCGCCTGTACCCCGCAAGCCGCACTGGCTGGCCACGCTCTGTCCGCCGCCTACGCTTGCCACTGTCCGCTCCCTCCGTCATCACCGCCAAAACCGCCGCCGACGCCGCCACCACCAACACCACCGCCGCCACTACTCCTAACACCGCCTCCATCTACCACTGTTGCTACCGCCGCCGCAACCATCACTATCCCCGCCGTTGGTGAAGCCATCTCTGCCGCCGCTTCATCTCTGCCACTACTGCCGCCATCGCCACTCCGAACCGAGTTGGTAAGTGGGCTAATAGGTGAATAAGCACGGGAGCCCGTTGTAACCGCACCCCACCAGTAACCAAAATCTAAACCCTGTTTTCCACGATTAAGTTTTTTTTCTGGACTAATGTGTAATTGCTTCTGTGTAGTCGTAACAGGACCGTAACTTTGCGGTCGATTGATGAACGAATTTAACGAATAACTGTGACAATCGCACGATGCCGATGGCCCTCACCACGTACTTCGACTTATCACCCTGCTGTGATAGACTACGATACTCGCGGTCTTGTATCCCTGTCAATTGGTGAACTGACGCGTCAGCGGGAGGCATTCGTTACAGCCCGTTGGTCATTGCCCGCGGGACGTCGGACAGATCGAGCCTTTAGCTCGCTGGCTACTAATTTCGATGTGCAGATTATTCGCGAACGGCTGATATTAAGCTATGCTTCGTGTATTTGACAGCGTATTCACGGGAAAGTAACTCCGGTCAAATACTTCGTGATATAATCCGACATCACAATTGTAAAAACATTTCGTTCGACACTTCAGAGAGTAACATACTATATTCACGTCATATGATTCATTGTTACGAGAGTGACAACAGACGGTTGGATTGCTCTAGAAATTCTAACTTGAAGAGACGGTATATTATATAATTTCAAACGTGAAATATTTGTTCTCCGATTAATCTAATTTCGGCAGTTATAAAATGGTTTGGCAGCGATATTATTGCTCTGATAAAATGAAACTCATTGATATTAATTTAATTCATTTTAATTATTTTTGCGTGAAAACCTTACTTTAATATATTGTGCAAAAGTAGTAATCAAATGAATGTTTTAGATAGATATTTTACGTTAATGAATTTTGTTTCCTAAACAAAAATTTCGTTTATTCAAATTTGGTGTTTGAACGTCATTGTTTCCGATTTTCCATTTACTGTTGTATTTAATGTTTTAACATTAATGACACGCTTATGTGGCTGCTTTGATATGGCGTCGAAAGATATATAAATTATTAAATTTAACAGTACTCCAAATGTTTCCATTTGAGAGGAGTAGGTTAGTGCAGTATAACAACAATTGCTCTCTCTCTTTCTTTCTCTTTCTGACTCTCTCTCTTTCTCTCTCGGATCCACCAAAAACCCGCCGCTTGGTTTTAAGAGGTCTTTCAGCCTTCCTCGATTTCTTCCCTCGAGTGTGCGCTGCAGCGAGAACACATTAAAATGACAAATGGCGATACATTTCAGGCTCAAATGGATCATGCCGCTCGAAATATGCAAGGAAGCATAAATATTCCGCCAGCACCTGGCTTTCTCTCGTGCGGCGGGCGAGCGAGCGGCCCTGACGCGAGAGGAGAGGAAGCCCGCGCCCATTCTGCATCGCCCGAGGAAATCAAATACTCGGGGACCCCTAGCGGAAAATCATATTACCCCCCATAAACTCATCTCCTAGCATCATTCATAGGATTAGGAGCATAAACCGGGCAAAACTTGTTAATTGCCCTGTAGCCAGACTGTAAATCAGGCGGGGGTTTAAGAAGCTTAGCTCGTGAGACGGGCCGTGACGGGCCTGCGAGCAGCGGAGAGAGGGCTGTCGCGGGAGCGGCCGGCTCCTTCTCGCCGACGCCCCGAGCCCTTCTCGTCCGCCAACCCCGCCATCCTCGCCGACCCCGCCGAGCCCGCCGTCCCCGCCGTTCCTTCCCCGGCCTCCGCCCCCTCTCCTGCAGGCTCACGTCCTGCCGTCCTGCGCTTGCAGCTTCACCTCGTTACGCTAACGGCGCGGTCTCGCCGCCTCTGCTCGTCTCGCCTCGCTCGCTTCGTCTCTGCCGGTTCTCGCACGGTCGTCCCCCGCCGGCCTCGTCCCACCACCCTCACCCCCACCCCCGCCCGCCCTCGTGCAGCAACAGCAGCTGATGCTGCTGCTGCTGTTGCTGTTGTCGCCGCGCGAACACCAAATGCTCCACTCGCACTAACACTGCGCTAACTAGGTTACTAGATATAGTTATGCGGTGCACTGACAAGGGGGAGCGTTTAATCCCTTTAAAACGCCCCGAAGAACCATCAATAACGTTACGAATAGGACACGGGCAACAGCGCCGCAAGTTAGGGCCCTTTTTGAAATTTACCCTGCGAGAGAGACGACGTGGACATTTCGCGCACAGATAAAACAAAGCGCGCAGAAATACGCGGCAATTATTCAAATCTTCCGCCACGGCCCGACGCCGGAAGCGCCGCAGGGGGGCGCCGGCAGTTGGCGGGCAGCGCGCCGCCCGTCTGCGCGCCTGCTCGCCCGCTAGCCCGCTCGCTCGTCAAAAATGACGCCCCGCCGCGACGCGCTCGGCCGCCCGCAGAAATTAAGGGGCTGGAAGTAACCTCGTGTGGTCACAACAAGATTAAAACTGGGCTGCCGCTTCGAAACATAGGCACGCCGCCGCCGCCACCGGCCACGCACAAACGTCCCGCGCGCGCCGCTCGGCCGCGTGCGCTCACGCAGGCAAAGGGTCGAGGGAGGATTAAATATTAAAAAGCACAGGCGCGGCGCGAATATATTTATAGCGTCCTATATTATTAAATCACAAAACTTTCTACGAGAACAATGCGCCGACTGCGTCTCCAACGCCGTTGGAATCTCAGGCGCGCGGCGGGCGCTAGAGTTATTCGCGTAAGAGCAGCCGCGTTCTTTGAGCCATGCAGCCGGTGTGTATTCATCCGATAAATGAAATTTGCTACCTAGCAGCTCCGCTGGGTCCAGTTCCCGGCATGAATCCCGCCGTATTCGGCTAGACACGTCCCGACAATACGTTAAATTCCGGTTCTGTCGTCCTTTGCTTATGTCGTCGCGGGACGAGAAACTAAACTGTTGGAAGAATTAACGAGTAATTTTTATTGCAGATGTCGAGGGCCGTCGGCAGTTGTTGTTTGTTTTGTTTCTTCGTTTGTTGAATTGACGTTGAGCTATAGGAACGTGCATTGCTATTCCAATTGCCCGATGCATTTCGCGAAGACGTATTGATGGCAGATAAAAGAAAAAAAAGAGTCACTCTCTTCAAATAAAGTTTCTTTTAAACATGTCAATGTAGGAGTACATTTACCCGCGTGACATCAAAATTTATTCGAAATTGCCTATGTGAAGTTGAAAATTCTTCCGAAGTAATGTTGAATATTTATGATAGTGGTCATAAATGCAATAACGCGAAATTAATTTCCTTTTTCTTTTTACTTACTTTGTATGTTTAAACTAAGTCATGAAAATAGTTTTCAATGTAGTTGCCATGCAAAATAAAATACTTACCGTATAAGATATTTACGTTGTCTGTTGCTCTCTACAACAAAGATGAATAGTTTTCGAAATATTGCATCAATCAAGACGTAAGAGACGTAGGGCTAAACACAATATATACGTTATTTCAAATTTCACGCGAATTGCTTTTGTCTTCGCTGTTTAAACTTTCTTCGTCTCCACCGCTGTGATCGTCACCGTCACCGTTCCCGCCGCCGTCGTCGCCGCCGCCGCCGTCGCCGCCGCCGCCGCCGTCGTCGTCGTCGTCGTCGTCGTCGTCTGCGTCGTCGCTATCACCGCTTCCTCCGTCGCCGACGGCCGGCCGCTGAACTCTGGGTAAAGCCACACGTTTACGGGCGTTCGGAGCCGGCGGAGGCGGCAGCTCGCCGCTCGCGCGCGAGGTAGAACCGGCGCGTTTGTTTGTGGCCCGGGCCGCGCGGCATTTGCATAGAATAGCCAGCCGGCCGCCTCGCCTCGCCTCGGCGCGGCGCGGTGCGCGCTGCAGCAGCCCTGCGCGGCGGCGGCGGCGGCCCTGCTGCTGTTCTGCCCGTACGTCACGCGGCGATCCGCGGGCCGATACTACAACTACTCGCCAACACATGTATTTGCCGGGGACAGGGGTGCACAGCGCTTCATCATCCCCCGCTGCGCCGCGAGTCCCGGCTACGGCATTCCTACGCCGGCTGCCGCCGGCCCCCCGCGGGCGCCCCGCTTAAGTGGGTTGACTACCTTCTCACGCGCGATCGGGTTATAGCCTGGTGCGGCGCAGCCACATACAAGCGATAATCATGGCTTAATAACCTCGCTCAGATAGACGACTTAGTCGGCGCCGAGGCCGTTTATACCCCTGCTCTTCGTGGGCCCGTAGCTCTTGGGCGTCTTGTTTTTATTAGTCGTAGCTGCCGCAAGCGCATGCCCGCCTCGTCACTTTGCACTTTTCGTACCCTTCTCCCTTTTCGCACTACGCGGCCGGCCGGCTGGTTTTGTGGAACGCCGGAGCTGTGCTGTTTTAGCAAGTGGTCTTCTGGAGAAGTTCGGTCACTCTCACTTGTACTGCAAAATCGAATGTTTGGTTATTTGGTGAAGAGAACCTTTCGAGGAATTACTGGCGGGGAACTAGCAGGGAAAATGCAGTATTCTTTTTAACATCGCTTTCTTATCGAGCTACTACGATTTTGTATATATTAATTTTCCGCGATGACGGTTTTGATAGGTTACCGCGCTCCTGTGCTTGTAAGTGCGTTTATGATTTTAAAAACGGAGAGGACTTTTAGGACTGTTAACCAGCGTTAATAAATTTTCAAGTATAATATATTCCCATATCTTGAACGTTGCATCTGCAGCATCGTTGACCTGGAGGTCATAAGGCTGAAGCACAACGGCAAATTGAACCACTGGAAGAGAAAACTAGCGGCCGGTGTTTCTCCGAACAATACCAGGCGAATGCCGAAGCAGTACCCTAAAAAAACGGACCATGGTCCGCGCGGGATCTTGCCTTCATCATTGTCCTTACCGCTTACCTCACACACGCACACACACGTACACTTATTGCACTACACTTAAATATATCACGAGACCAAAGATTACTTGCTGAGGCAATGTCCCTCCGTGAGAGATGCCTGGTGAGTAAAAACCTCGAAAGCTGAAATTTAGGTCGGCGCGGGATCTCACGTCTTATCTGAGGAGTTAGGCCACCACCTCCCGGTTTATAATTTGCACTACACTTGCAAGACTAATGACGTAAATAGTTGATGCGTCCGGAATCCTCCATACTAACTCGCTCACCTCTATTGCTGGCGATGCGTCATGGCGATGATAATAAGATCGAAATGCTATTGCTGCGAAACGAAATTCTGCCGCACCTGCCACAGTGTTTCGCAGGATTTGCGTTGGCGACACCTTTTCTGCGAACGACGCGCTGCTCTCGCCGCTTCTTCCCAGGCACCCGCGAGGCGGCGCGCATATGTCTGCATTCGCGACGTGCTTTGCCCGACCCAAGCAGCCGCTCGGCCTTATTATTCGTAACTATGTGTGTATGTTTGTTTTTTGCGCGTACAAAGTCTCGCAAATGAATTCATTATAAGGCCCGGCGGAACAAAAGCGCGTGGCGTGTAATAACTAAAAAGAGATTTATTCCTTTTGAGCTTTTTTCCGCTGCGAGGAGGGCCGCCGCGACACACGCCGGACTGTCTGAGCGAGGGCTTCTGCCGCAAAGAGGCGGGGGGGTGGGGTGGAGGCGGCGGTGGTGGGTGTCTTGCTTGGCTCCTCGTCTCGGCCGTAGGGCGCGAGGGCCCGCGCCTGGTCCCCTTTGGCCGGTGCCTCTCTGCTCGTTAACGCTCCCACGTCAAGTGCAGCGGCCGCTTTCACTGTCGCTCCTTTCATGACAAGTGTGAGAATCGTTACTTGAAAATGAAATGGAGCGCTGAAAGATCTATCGGGGCACCTCCGCATTTTAACGAGCTCTCAAAATAACGTTCATGTGTGGTGTCGTGGTTCGACATTGTCATTTTTAGGGATTCTACCTGTGTGTGTGTGTGTGTGTGTATGACAGTGAGTGAGAAAAAAAGGGAAGAAGGGAGCGAGAATGACAACTCTGAGCACTGAAGTTGGGGGGGGGACACATTTCTGTATTTGACCCCTTTATCGTTGACGGAAGTGTTAAAATTATGATGATCGTGCGAAAACGAAGAGGGTCACTTCCGCAACGCTAATACTCAATTTGATTCGTGATTCTAATTATACATTGTTCATAAAAACATGAGATTATTTTGGGCCAGGTAAATTATTGTAATTGGAAAGACGCTAACAAAACATTTGTCATTTCAGAACATGAAATATTTAATAAAATATTTGTGGCTGTCACAGTGCCTTCTCAGTTCTATAGTTGCCAACGTGTCACTAAGACATGGAATGTGTAAACGTTTATCAAACCAATTTCATTAACCAGTTTTGTAAGTTCGTTTTAATAGTTTCGTAATGCTCCCCAAAATTCTTGTGTCGGTTTCCTTAAAATGTGATTTTCTCATTCTAATTTACATTCATTGAAAGTACTCTGATATTCTCTTCTACCGCGATGTCATTATAATAAGTTGAAGTTCTAAACAAACTTGATGTAAAGATACAGCTGTCTCTTTCAGTTTTTCTATTTTTAATCCTTTTTGTGTCTTAAGAGATGAGCTAGTTTTTTTGCGTGTATAAAATGCTCTGCAGCCTGGTGAACTATTGAGGCGCCCCTTTTGTACCTCACCTGCCGGATCATCACCCGCCTCCGCACGCCGCCGCCCACCGCAGCTGCCTTGACTGGCCTCCCAGGGCCACGCATGGCATTGCCATCCGTGCCCTGCGTCCACATTGCGCCGCGCCGCGACGCGCCGCGCCTCGCCACTCCACTCCGCCGCGCCTGCCGACGTTTACGAGGCGCCGTCAACGCGGGCGCTGTTAATATAAAATGACATTTACGACGAGGAATTGACTGCAGGTATAAAACGACGAGACATAGTAATATCGTGTCCCTGATTGCATGATCGTATTATGACGGCGAGCGGTAGACCTTTGGCCACTTTGTCTCCTAACTGCCCAGTGGGGTCACCACTCGCATTGGTTGGCCGCTATGCGGCGCCGCATTGTCCACAGACACGTGTCCCCCCGCGCCTATTCCAGAAACCGGCCAGCGGGCGTTTCATGGCGAAGACATGATTAATGCTTTGAATCCTCTTCGTGTCTGCGCATCCGCAAACCCTAGAGCTTAAGTTTTCAGTTCGTTCCGCACGCTTCCAAACGTTCAGCTTCGAACGCATATAAAACATTCGTTCTCGCGTCGTTATGCTAGTTGATGTTCTCCCTTTGTTTTTTGTTTTTCGCGGAACCTGATTTGCAAGACTGTCTTCGTTGACAGTCTTTCCTCGTAACCCTGAACGTCTCCAAATTGCGTTGGATTTTTCATGTCATGAAATAATCTCTTACTAGAATTCCCGTATCGGTGCGTTTGAGAAACTAGGAATTGTCCTCTGGGAAGGTTCAGTGAAAAGTGATCACCCGCATAAAGAAAGATCATTGGCTAAATTAAATAGTATTGAGGTTTATTGGATTATTCATTAAAGTCAGTAAATTCAGTAAAGTTCGCTCTGTCGTTTTCCTATTGGAAAAGGCCCTCATTTCTTCCCAGGGTAGTCCACAAACTTGAATTACTAGTTTACTAAAAATTAGTTAATACTGTAGTATTTAAATGTTAACTCATGCGGTTAAAGAAAAAAGCCGTTAACGGTCATCGCTCTTTCGCACAAATCGGGTCCGCAGAGTGACCTTGCATTGGAGATTACCTGTATATCGTATGTTATCGCAAAATATTGCGCGTCATCACTTCGCGCGCAGCGGATGATAAACGCTGTATTAATTTGCAGCGAGGGCGTTCGGCTCGCGGCCGTCAATAGCGGGGCGTGAGCGGGCGCGCGAGGGTTCCCACGTCGCGCGCGCGTCTAATCAGACAGACGAAGAGACATCCGCGACGCGGCGCGCGGACAACACGGGCTCGCCGCCTCCAAATAATTTAGATCGGGGATCCGGTTCGCTGCATAACCTGTCAAGCGATTGGCGGCGGCCGAGATATACTGTTTTTTATTATTAATTTCCTGCACCCCCTTCCTCGTCCGTGATTTATTCAAACGGCCGCCAACGAAAGGGAAGCAGGGACAAGCCGGTAGCGGTGGCGGCGGCGACGCTGCTGGCGGCCCCGGCGCGGACGTCGCGGTGGCCTCCGCATGTGCCAGCACGTCCGCTGACGCCGCGTCCTATCGCACCGCGGCCGATTACGAGCCGGCCGTCGCTGCCACAGACGCCGCCCGCCCGAGCACGCGGCCGCCGCCCACTCCCGCCCGCCACTCTTCCCGGCGCGACCAGGTTGGCGCTGCTGACGGGCGAACTGACGCCTGGACGGCAGCGGGACCGCCGGATTTGTTTTGAGCGGCGTGATCCATGAAAGCTGCATGGTTTCCGGTCTGGGGGGGTGATGAGAGCGGAATGCATTGTAGGTGTGTTCGGTCGGTTTATATATTTAACTACAAACGTATCGAAACATTAGTTCGAGCTCTGGTGAAATTTTGAGTTGATTTTTAATTATCGTAAAATCTGCTGTGTCGTCCTTAAAATATCCCGTACTTCTGCATGAAACTTTCCGACTGGGTATTACAGAACAGTGCAATATGCTGATGACTTTTGATCCTCTGTACATTTCTTGACTTTGGGTTTCGAAAGTGAACTTAACAAAACTTAATATATTTTATTTACTCCACATAATCAGTAAGAAGGACAATGAAGGTGATGCGTTGGTAGTGATGATTGTATTACATTTCGTTTGTGCACAATTGTATTGTTTCGCGGGATGAGAACCGTTGTGCACACGCATACTCTACGAATGAAACCATCTGAACTTTCAGTTGAGAGCAGGGCAGAAACGGGAGTCGATGGAAGAACCCCACCTTCGGGACTGCAGCTTCCCGGCTTGCACCGCATCGTGGTCGTCATCATCGCCGCCGCATCCTCCACTGTCACCACCGCCATCGCTCCCTCGGCTGCGCGCCGTGGCCGCAGGACGCGAGGCGCGCTTGTTCGCCGTAATCGGAGACTCGTAGTTCATCGCGTGACCCGACATGTGAACAAGACCGGTTCTCATGTCGTAAATTCCACAGTTAGGCTCTCTCGTCCTTTCGAATTCTGTTAGCAGCGGCAACGTCTGCTGTAGGTTCTTATTGGCCGAGTGCGTCATCGCCGAGGAGTTCGCATGTGTTGCAGGAGAACTCGGAGCGAAAATGAAATATTCAGTTTCCACTCATCGATTGCTCTTTTAAGTGTGGCTATGGAATGATAATCCCTAGTATCTTTCGCCTCGTCGCCTCTGGATGTTATTTCACGCGGTTTTCCCGCTTGTCAGGGTCTCTAGTAGTCGTGTGCCGAAAGGACATTCGTCCCGCAGTCAACATATGAGTGGAAGGGAAATTTATTCTCCGAAGGCTGTCGGAGTATTGTCGTACTCCGTATTTCCATAACATCCTCACCGCCAGGACGCCCTGCCGCCACTACTTCCATTTCCATCACAAGATTTGTGACACCTCGTAAGTCGTGTAAAATTGAGACATCCTGCATACAAAGCATCGATTGACACAATCGCGGGATACTGCGAAGCAATACACGAGTCGCGTGCGACACGACTTTTACGTGTTCTGATGATTGTAAATGTAACTGAATACCTGTTTTTTCCATCAATTCAATGAGCCTCCAATGATACTCCTTGTACTAGAGAGCAGAGAAAAATATTATAAGTGAATTCACGCAATAAAACATGTGGGTTTTAATTAGTTCTCGCAATTGTACAAACGTATTTATTGCTCGGTTCTTACTACAGGACTTTTTATCGGTTTCATGTTTCCTTTTTTGTTTAAAAATGTTGGGAAAAGTTTTTATTTTTGTTTGGCTCATTTCACTTTAATGTAAAATATGTATTAGTTAATTAATGTAATTCCATATATTTAAGCATGAAGTAGGATCAATCTACACTTCTTAAACTACCAGTTCAAAGAAGAAAGTCTTCTATTGTGCTTTGCTGAGAAAGATCGCTGGCGAAATTATGTGCAATTCTTTCCAAATAAATGTTCACAATTTCTCAGAACTATAAAAGAATGCAACTCAATTTAAAACGCCCGGGTGGTAACAAGCTATTAATGTATTCTGCAGGCTATAATACTTTCTGGGTTGTCACATCCCAAAGTTTGGAACTTGTTTCAATTTGAAGCTTTGCTTGGCTTCTCGTAGAGCCAGAATTCCTCGCCTTTTAAAGCTCGTATTATGGCCGCTGCAGGACAGCGCGAAATACGCCTACTTTCATCTACAAAGTAATATAAGTCTCCATAAAAGATTCGTTATACCCGCGTATTATCCAAGTGTAAAGACTGTTACTCGGAAGATTTTTACAGCCTTTCCCGCGCGAGGTGCTGGAAAGAGAAAGCGCTAAGGCAGCTGCGTTCGAGTTGAGAAGGAAGGTTGCGCGATAAAAAATGAAAATTACAAGCCAAAACGAGGGTATTATAATCAATTTTATTAGCGTATCAATACCGAGTCGCTAAGTGTGCGTCTTCAACACTTATTACTTTGTAGAAATAATTAGCTCCCTGCCGAGTACCCATCCCATGCACATTACGTGCACGAACCCGCTCTCAGTGGCTCTTAATTAATTGTTTAATAGAAGGGTATAAAACGAGGAAACAACGGCCGCGGCGGACGAGGCAGCGAAGACGAGGCGAGAGCGGGAGCTGCTGAGCGGGGAGGGTGCAGAGGAGCGAAGCTTGTGGAAAGGGTGGCGAGGGGCGTGCTGGGACGGGCGAGACTGCGTGCTAGCAGGCGTTCGTTCCAGCGACTCGCTGAGCTTTGAGAAGCGACTGAGGACAGGAATGGCGAAGAGAGGAGGAAGCTCCAGGAGGGTATGGCGCGACGCGAACCACCCCGCCACCCTCAAACCGTCACCATCTACATTGATCCAGGCGACGGTGCGGGCAGGAGAGGAGAAGGAAGGTGGAAGTGGAGTTTGCGGGGTAACAAGGACCAACTCCTCCGCCCGGGAAAGGGAGTGGGGGAGCGGAACCAGTCTCGGAAGGGGCCGCAAACTGGCAAACGCTCATTACTTCCGCAGCCATAGCGCAAATATAAATCAAAGCATAAGAGCTCTCTCGGTAAGGCTCGTCACGAAACCTCTGCCGGAAGAGGGGGCCGCCAGTTCCGTGTTAGCGCTGGGCCGTGGCGAACCTCGCCGTGCCAGGCCGCGGCCACTTATTCACGAACGCCTTCCAGATAATCCCCGCGCGTAAAATAAAATACAGCCTCTTTGTCTGCGCGCGGAAGCTCCTTACGCGGCAAATGAGAGCCGGCGGCGTGACGTGCGCCTGCCGGCGGCGGCAGCAGCAGCAGACGGCGGCGGCGGCGGCGGCCGTCGCCCCGGCTCCCGACGCAACTCCGTCGCCTCCCCCCCCCCCATGCCACCCTCCGTAGCCATCCACTGTCCCCGTCGCCGCACCATCTCCCCCCTCCCCGTCACCGCTTCTGTTGTTGCTGTGATGATGATGCCGCGGCGTGCGTCTGTCTGCGACCGTCGACGTAGTCGCACTAACAAGCCAGCGCAGTCGCAGTTGTAAAATTCACGCTTAGCTGCGCGTCGTGTGATTTTTCTCTGGCAGCGTCGGCCGTACGCGCTTGGCACGAAAGCGCGCGCCGCCGACGTCGTTCGCGGACGATACGCGCGTACGCTGCCGCCGCCCCGCGAGGCCACGGGACCCGCGGAAAGCCTCAGACTTCGCTCACGGCAGGAGTTAAACGCTCTCTGGTGGTTGTGGTTGGACGTCAAACAATTCGCATGCGCCCCTCCCCCGTGCTTTTCGCAAACAAGTCGGGTTATAACTTACTTATAGTAAGTAGTGTTTTAGAATAGTTCATTGTTTAAGTTCTTAAAAAAATATTTAGAAAATGCCTCTTCTGCGTCTTGAAAAATGACTGATAAAACACAAATATTTGTTTTGCCTTGTGAACATGTTTATATTCTCATATTACATCATATTTCGCGGACGATTAAAATTAACAATTGGCGGATAGGATTTGAATAGGTTATCGTTGTGACCTTTGTCAGTATTTAAATACATGTTACTATAATATCTTTCTTGTTTAAGAAATATTTAATATACAAATTTTACATTTACTGAACTGTGGAAATGATTTACGAGAGTTGTGTACATACAATATCAATTTCATTGAAATTAAGTTCCAACGTAGACTGTGAGACCAGGAGCATCTGCGGAGCTCGTTTTGTCGTTGGGAGTCAAGTCCTGACACATTTCCCGCAAGATTTTCGTACACCTTTCTCGAGAAAGTGTGCTCTTCTGGAGACGGCGTGATTCACCGTTTTCCTTTCGTACAGAATGCTGAGATGCGCTTTTGCATGTTAATACATCTCGCGTTTTGATTGCGGAGACTGCCATGTTCTTTCTCGACGATAATTGAACAAGAATATAATATTCTCATGGGTACGAAAATAAGAACTAGCCAAAAACAAGAACTATTTTCATTCTGTTCCAGCTGTGTGGAATTTTAGGGGCAAACTGAACATTAGTTAATGATTATTGAATTAACAGTGAAACACACAATGATTTACATGTTCAGTTGAATAATTGTCGTATTTAAGAGAATTGTACTAATGGAGTACCAATCCCCGTAAAAAATATAAATTAAATATTTTTTGAACGAGAAATTATGATCCTAGATTATTGCTGTCACATGTTAGAACGTTTTTGTTTTCATTCAGTTTTTGTCACCGTCCACTTAATTTAAATGGCAAGAATTTGATCGGTTGATCATGCATCTTTTAGAATATTACATTAAAGTAAATTCAGTGTTATTGTACCTTTTTTAAGAACACATTTCATGCATTAATTAAATTGGATTTCGTCGGTCATTAAAGTTGATTTGATTTACCCGCATAAACTCTTCTCCAACGTCTCCTGCACATTGCATTGATCAAATACTTTCTGTTGCATTTTTCTGGCAAATACTCCAGTTATGCGCTGCGCGTTTTTTGTGAATAATAATAATAATAAAATAATAATAAAATAATAATAATAATAATAATAATAATAATAATAATAATAATAATTTTTGAGGACAGTCGACAATGTTGCTATATCCTGTGTTTCTTGCATAAAGGAAACTCAATTTTCTTAACAAGTCCAACGACAAAAGGACAAGTTCTAAATTTGGAGAATAATGAGGTTTAAATAATGTTGACCCTGTATCTGCACTCTTCGGGACCCGTGTCAGTTGCCGCTGCGCTCTGGAAGAGTTGCGACATGCCGCAATGTTCGGCGGGAAGCCTAGCCTAGAATAGTGATACAGAATGTTTCACAATTAAGCATAAATATTTTGTAGATGGCCATGCTTCTGAAAGGGAAAAAGAAAACCCGTTGATGGAGAGTGTATATGGGGTAAGCGAATCGTTCTTTAAATAGAATCTACTCGAAGATTGAGGTTTGCTGTGTTGTTGAAGCAATCTCTCAACCTAATTATGAATAAGAGGGAAATGGGATAATTCATGGATATTATTGATCCTGAATAGTAAATCGTATAAATGTATTTTTGAAGAAATTGGAGATATTTTAGGAAATTTTTCGAAAACGTGAAATGGAATAACCCTTTTTTATTTTTTTTTTTCGCTGCGAGCTGGAAGGCGATAGTTGACTTATCTCACGGGTTGCCTAAATCATTGCGTCTATCCAGTGTTCGTAGCAGAACATTGTAGAATGCATTACCTTGCAGCAGTTCAGGGAAGAGAATTATTATCCAATGTATCGCTATCCGCGCGTCGATACTTGAGCTCTATTGTGCTACAGTGACTCGAGATACACGCTGTTTTCGCGGAAAAGCAGGCGCAATGTCCCGGATATCGATACATTGGAGTAGTTGATTTCTGTGTTATTAAGGAAGAGGGCGTTTCGTGTTGCAAACACACTGGCTCCGCACGTGTGGTTCGCTTGCAGGTTACAGTAGAGCGGTTTGCAGAGCCTGGAATAATGTTTCTGTGAAATGCTCTCTCCTAGACCGCCAAGAGCGCGTTAGGATAGTCTGGCTCGAGTTCAAGCTAATGCAGGTATTCAAATGAAAAGTATTAGGATGGTTTCACACGCCATCAGCGTTTCAGTGGTCAGACTTGCATTTTTTGTCAGGCGTGCGAGGTGTCTGCCATAAACAAATAATAATAATAACGTGACATAAAGAGGGTTTGTGGCACTACCGTCTTTGTTGATCCTTTTAATTCTGTGTCCTGTTCAAGTGGTATTGCATACTGCGCAAATTGTCAGGAACTTGACATGTTCATCCTAGAATCAAAATAAAGAAGATATTATATTTGTTATTGCGTTCAACCACTCTTTATGTAATAAGTGAATCGCGTATTGAAACTACTTGAAAGAAGGCTTTTTTAGCGCCCAAAAGGCTTGAGCCTACGAATTTCCCGTGGAAACCAGTAGAAACACGACCGCGGCTGAGGCCACTACTTCTTGGGGCACCGTGCGCGGGGCGGCGGGACGGCGGTGGGCGTAGCGCAGGTGGCGACGCGGACATAACGAGGCGCCGGCGTCGCCGTCATTTGGCCGCAGGCAGCGAGAAGGCCGCGCGCCGACCGTCCTCGCTTCACCGCAGCTCAATATTGATTGATAATGCCATTACAGCCACGGTGATTGATGAGAATTTAAAGGGCAACATGTCGAGGAGTGTTTATTTGAGATGGCAATTTAGAAATGAGTACCCCCTTTACGGTCATTATTGAACACTGGGCGAGTTATCAAATGCTTTTCCGGCCCTGTCTGTATTGAAAAGCCTCGCCGAGTAAATGATATTTTTAATTCCCGATCAGCGGCGGACAGCTCTGCGTTTTCCGGCGACAGATCGGCGCCAATCGAGCGACAGATAGGGCCGGCGGCGGCTCGTGCACCAGCTCTGCTCCTCCTCCTCTGCTGCCGCTTCGACGCGCGGTCGTCAACCCATGCCCCACCCCGCCCTGCCCCGCCCCCGCGTTAGCCTCCGAATTCAGCCCCGCCCCCTCTTCCGCCTAGCGCTCGGTCTCGCGCCGGCCGGCTGAATGGTGAAGGCAGGCCGTCAATCTTGGCTGCGGGGCGAGTTGAAAGCGCAGGTACGCGTGCAGCCCTTGGGCCCTCGGCGGTGATCGTTCGCCCCCGCCCATCCATCCGGCCGCCCCTCCCATCCTTCGTTCCCGTTCGTTCTGCCAGGCCCTGACGCTGACGTTGGCCAGTTTTCGTGGCTTATACGGAACGTTGCAAAAGTGAAGGATGTCATGTGGCTGATTCACGATTTTCACGGACCCACTAGTCAACAACACCCCATAATAATTGTTCTGCATTTCCCGAACTGTCTCTGTCGCGGTATATTCTGTAAACACGCAGCCTCACATCGAAGTTGGACAGATTTAGACGATTCAGGCAGAAAACAAAGATACAAAACTGAACCAATGTTGAAAATATACCTTTTTAACAGATCGTTATGAGTGGTGAACACCTACAGTCTTCTTAAAATTATGTACAAAAAACGGCAAATTGATTTCGCATATGCTGTTAAAGATTCGTATATTCTCATGTTAGTGAGTTATTGAATTACAAAAGTCATATCTCCGACTATTTAATTTAGTAATAGCGTACTTGTTTCTCCCGCAAGTTCCTCGCCAGCGATCCACAAATATACGTCTGCGTATGTAAGAAAAATGAGAGAAGAGAAATCACTTGAGAAATAACGATTGAGAATAGCTTATGTAATGATACGTTTTTATTTGGGGCTCGTTGGCGATTAAGGAATTATTATGTCCAGTTATAAAACTGTCTGGGTCTTTCGTATAAAATAGTAAAATATGTTTCGTAAAACAGTTAACGACAACCCATTATATCTCGATGAAATAATTGGTTTAAGCGTGTTTTGCGCCAGGTAGCAATTTAACAAATCCGAGGTTAATGTATGACCAGCCACTAGTAATAAATGTTTTCTGTGGTGTAATGAATGCTCGAAAAACAAAAGCGCTGCGTAACGAACGCACGACGGCCACTCAGTATTCGCATAGAATATTCTTAAGGTGAAATATTAACGTTCAGCAGGGTAGTTTACCCAGAATGTTAAATGTGGTGTACGATTCTCACATGAATAACTTATTGGATAATACTAAACAGTGCCTTTGGTCAGGTGAGACTTTTACTGCTTTATTGTATGCTAATACATGCAACATTTCTGGGCTTGTGCACTGTAAATAATTCTCTAGTGTAAAGTTATGATATTAAAGTATAAAAAAATAGGAAACGTTTTTCACTACTGCTGTGTTTTTTTATGTAATAATTTGATAAATATTTTGTTGTCATTGCATTTTTTCATTAGGTAAAACAAACAGGACAGAAAGGGAAATTTCGGAGAAGCCCATGCCCTTGATAGCTCGTATGCATCGTTTGGGGATGTTATTACCAGAAACATAAAAAATTATTATTGGTAGAATTTGCGCACGAAATGCTTACAACGGACCATGTTTGCCCCTTTTTAATACCGGCGTAATCCCTTCTATTGTCGCGTAAGGCGACAGGAAGTCTGAAAACAAACGGCGGGATGCAAGAGGCGGCGGCGCCGTAGACTATTGTACCTCCTCGTCCCTCCATAGCTTTCAGCATTAGCGTTGAATTAAGTTTTAATTGCCGCCTTCTAATGTTGACACCGATTCCACCCTTTTACCTTCAATTAACCAGGGTCCTGTTATGGGCGCGCGGGGCGTAGAACGAAGCTGGGGGCACGGCACGTCGGTGAGGTGCGGGGACGGGGACGGGCTGAGAGGCGGCCGAGGTCGCGGGGGGCGGGGCGGGGCGGCGCCGAGCGGCAGGGGGCGAGGCAACACGGCAATAACGACACGACGTAGGGTGCCACGTTATGCGGCCGTGTAGCCCTGTGCGGGGGGAGGGATGTGATATGTGTGCGGGAGGGCGGCAGCACAGGCGGGAGGGCGGTACGGGCGAGCGGGCGGCGGCCGGTGGCCGGTCGGCGCAAGTGGGCTGTTTGTCTTAACTGATTCATTTTTATCCCAGGTGATTGTTCAGGTGCCGCCTGAGCCCGCGTGCGCGTTATTTCAATTAAAGGGCGATCATTTTCCGGCGCGTGCGGCGCCCCCCTTGTTCCGCGCCCATCGCGCTCGTTTAGCGTGCGGTCGCGGCGTTAGGGCCGTGTTAAGGCTGTCGGCTTCCCGCAATTGCTGTCGCCTCTGTCTCTTTTTACTCCCAAAAAACCTTTTGTTTTGTGCAATCTGCAAAATACGTTTTAGTAGTTTAAATAGTTTGCAGGACGTGTGCAAGCTTTTTGGGAATATTTAATTTAATTTATATTTTTGTTTGATTAGTCGTTGCTAAACAAATATTTATGATAACTTTTGTATTTACTGAAGGTGGAAATTATTTCTTTCGTATGATTACGTACTCTTCCTTTATTGAGATTGGTTCCAATTAATGGTGTTTCGGAAACGAATTTAGTGTTCAGTAGTTTAGTCTGACACTGCGTAAAACTACCAGTTAAAGTTCTAAACTAGAGTTAAGAAATATTTACTATATTCATACGAGTTTTCAATGAATGTTATTTTTCGTAGTTAAAATTACTTTTCTGTAAAATAAGAAAAGTATGTTTTAAGAGAAAACATTAACAAGAGTAAGGTTCGAAACATTCAATGTTATTCAAGATAAATAAATTTTCATTTTAATAATGATGATCATTTTAAAATATGAATATAATACACACATTTTTTAAAAATTTATTGTCTTGAATGTAGGTCTACCCTTAAGTAAAATTTTAATTGCATTTTATTACATGTATCTATAACAGGGCTCTTTGCATTCGTCGCTTCTTGAATTGTATCTCGGTTGTGGGAAATGGCCATATTCAAATGAGAGCATCAGCTACGCGAGTAGAGATGTCCAAATGACTTAAACCGGGCGCGCAGTGGCGGGCCGTGCGGGGCGGCGAAAGCCCTCTGCGGCGGTTGCGGGCGCCGCGTCGTTAGCGCCGCGGGCGGCGGCGAGGTTGGGGGTGTGGGCGGAGGTGGGGACGGGAATGGGCGGACCGGCCGGCCGGCTCGCGTTCCCGGCGCCCACCCGGAATGCGGAGGCGTGCGCGGCGCGGCCGTGCCGCTGACGCCGCACGTGCTTCTGTCGCGCCGCGCGGCGTGGCGTGGCGCCGCTCGCCGCACCATCGCCCGCCCGTGCGTGCGTGCATGCCCGCACGCCCGCGCACCCGCGCGCCGCTCGCGGATTGCCCGTGGCCGTTTAGTGGATTCTCTCGGTAATGAATACGACTGGGTCGACGCGCTAGTATTGGGTGCCGCGCTATCGCTCGGGAAGTAATAGTTTGAACAACGAGCGAAGTTTTGTTTAGTCACGTACGGTTTTGTTGGTGGTCGGAGCTGCGTGGGCGATAGACGGCCCGGGGTGCGAAGGTTGTGTTTGTGATGAAAAGCCTGTTGTGTATTCTGGAATAGTCTGTGTAGAATCGGAAGTGGGAAGAGAGAAAGATATTAACTACAATGACGAACGTAATTTCTTTCCGTTTCTTGTTTATTAAAATCTCGTATTGAAGGAGGGATTAGCTTGGTTTTTTCGTGAAGTTTATTGTTATGTGATTAGGTATTTGTGAAGTTTATTATGCTAGTAATATTGATATTATTGCCATTTTTTCCTATAAACAGTTTTCACTTGATATTTCAGATACGGCAAAAATATTGTTTGTTTATTTTCACCTTGTTTCCTTCGCCGAAATTCCTTTAGATCATTAAATTGTCTGTAATTAAATTTTATACCTATATTCCCTAGTAGAGTGACTTGACATGGATTATTATGTACAATCCTCTTCTTTCTCTTCTTGTCAGTATCACATGTCACATTCTGTGTTTACTTAATATACTTTCAAAATATAATTTATTATTTCAAATATTTGACGAAATATTCTATAAATGTATAATATATAATACATTTTGCAATGAATGAATTGTGTCTTGTTAGAAGTACAATAGAGTGTTTCTACTTTAGGCAATAAATAAAAATATACATGTAATCTGTACCGTTGTGCTCGTCTGATTCGTTACTGAAATACGTTTATGACACAAGGCCCCGGGGTCTTGTTAGGCTCTCGTTTGTACGTTCCTAGTGCTCCAAAAGAGACAAATAATTTTGAGAAACATGAGGAGCACGGGGCAACGCCACGGAACGCGCGAACAATCTGTTCGATATCTCGAGTTAATGCTGTCACCCCGAAATAGCCGCCAGGGCCGGAGCGGGGGCGGAGGCGGGCCGGCGGGCGCTCGCGGGTGGCTTGAGGCGGCGAGGGCGGCGTGGCGTGGCGCGGAGCGGAGCGGAGCGGGGAGGGGGTGGCAGCGGACGCGCACTGTTTTAGCGCGCGGAGGCCGATGTCGAAGGCGCCTCGAGGGGCCCATGCAGCGGTAACGAGATCCGCCCAACAGAAGCGGCCCGCGCCGCTCTCAGCGCCGCCGCGGCCGGAGGGCTGCTCTCGCTGGCGGGCCGTTCGAGCGGGCGCGCCTACGACACGCCAACCGGTCAGGCTTTTATTCCATGACGATAAGTTTTTATGTAATATCTTTCAAGTAATGAAACGAATGCCGATGAAGTCGACGTGGCAATGTAATTTTGGGCTCCGTATGTCGAAAAAAAATATTGACAACCTCGGGATTTTAGGCATAACCTTTGCTTCAATTATAAGAATGCCGTACATATTATAAGATATTTAAGAATGTAAGAGTTGCATGTTTCGGTAATTCGGGAAAAAAACGTTACCAATTTTTTAATGAGTGGCGAGCTTCTATTTTATAATTGTCCCGGTTTTTCTTTATAAAAGAGCGCGAATGCCGTATCATTGTCAATTGATCTTGATTTATCCTGGGAGCAGAAAGGAATTATGATTTTTTGTTGTAGTTCTTCACGTACTAACAGTGTATGTTTTAATGGCTGTGATAAGTAGAATACGACGTTATTTCTGGTCGTTTGATTGCCTGATATGAGCTCATTCACAATTGGTGTACATAATCTCATATCAACGTGCTTTGCTTTTTGTGGCCGCTCGCTCCCTTGATGCGCCCGCGGGCAAGGGAGAGACTTTGGCCGGCGAGCAAGCGGCTGGGCGAGGTGGCGCGCCGACCCGCGCGGCTAGCCTCCCTTCACGAACAGTTCGCGAAAGATTGCGTGGACTTCTGCGGCTCGTGGATCGGCGGAAGACGCAGTAATAAACTCGTAAAGCATCTAGAACGGGAAATTACTCCAAGCATTGTGATCACATCCCGCTCGCTCTGACCGCGACATATTTATGTTCCCGTCATTAGGTCGGCATGTGCGGTAAACTAAGCCCGCGAGACGCATTCCGTATGGCGCGAAGCCTTTTCGGTTCAAATAGTCGTAGGTCTACGATTTATGTAAAGTCATAAACTATTTAAAAGGAACTCATGAATACCTTGGAAAAATTACAAAATGACACTACATGCCATTATCACACGGCAGCACTTGTAAACAGCAGTGCTCCGTGCCCTCGAGAAGAGGAGTTGGAAATCGTTCCCTACCCAAATTTATTCCACGGCAGTAATTTTACACCCGTTCTATAAAGAACGTTGGAACAACTCTATTAAGAAGAGTGCATCAAGAAATCATCCTAAAGAGTATCCGCGCCGCGATGGTGGCGGTGATAAGGAAGGCGACGGGGCGCGAGGCGTGGCGGGAACGGTTGCGTGGCGAGGGTGGGGCGCGGGAGGGCGGCGGGCCGTGGCGGATTGAGCGGCCCTTGCGTCCCACGCCGCGCGGGGCGGCGTTGGGTGGGACGGGGTGGCTCTGTCGGGCCGGGCCGATCCGCGCCGGGCCGATGCGGGCCGGGCCGGGCTGGGCCGATCCGCGGCGCGCCGGGCTGGGCCGGGCCGGGCCCCGCCGCGCGGTCGCCCCCGGGCGCGGGTACTCGCGCGCTCGGACTCGACAAACTTTATTGCCTCAGCTAATCTAGCTAGCGAGTTAACTGATGATTAGTGCGGCCCAATACCGTAAAACCTACTTTATTACGCCAGTCGCCAGCGCCTGGTTGCCCGGCTGACAGTAAACCTGTTTTCAAAAGCTCCGGCTAGTCAACAACACGCACTCCGTCATGCGCATCTTGAGATTCAATACGTGGAGCCCATCTGTAATCTTCACACCTCGCTGCAACAAGGAAGGCGGCGAGCCATTAATACAAAATGATTGATTTCGAAGGCTTACATCTGAAGCCGATCTCATTTTTTTTACTGAATGGCCAAAGTATCACAGATCGCGTTGTGAACATGGCAAATACGCATTGCAAACCAGCAGTTGGCTGTCCATCCCCTTTTTCTATAGCCAGATTGTGGGTTACAGCGCGAGGGGTAGTAACTGGCTTTTCGCTCTCTATCAGTGTTCCGCTGTTTGACAATGCGAATTATCTGAAAACTACGCTCGAATGGGAAAAGAGCGTGTGTTGTAGAGTGGATCTGTACGGAGTGCGTAAATGAGGGTGTGGACAGTGCCCTGCAGCACAGTCCGGAGATAAACATAATTCCTTTTATTTTCTTCGTAAAACCTTCAGAATATGTTTATAAATCATTCCGCTCTTGGTTTCTCATATGCTAATAACTTAACTACGCGAGTTGATTTAGTTGTATTTTTGTAATTCCATGTAGAAGCTGGTTCTGTCGCGACTAACATAGTCAATTGCGTTCGTAAATGTATACGGCATGGTTGTGTACCAAGAGTTACTGTAGCTCATTGACGTCAATCAGGTTAAGGACGCGGTGTCCTCCCCGTCCGTACCTGTGTGAAAGTCGGGATTGCACGTACGCGCCCGCGAGTGCTGAAATACAGCGCCGGAGCTGTTAGCGGTTTGATGTGCGTTTACTCTGTGGAGGAGCCGGCCGTTTGCGCCGCAACACCCATTACTGCGCGGGCGCCGGCGGGGGCAGCGGCCGCAGCGACGCGTGGGGCGGGGGCGGGGAAGGAGGGAGGGGTGCGGGGGAGGCGGACCGCGGCAGCCGCCGCCGCCCGCAGAGCGCGGGGGCGAGAGGGTTGCGCGGCGCGTGACCTGCGAGTTACACCTGACAGGCGCCGTGATTGATAGAAGATGTATCAAAAACGGATGCGAGTGTGAATTGACGGACGTGCTTTATATGGCAGGCCGCCCGCGTTCCAGCCACTGCATCTGTGCTGAAGGGTCGCGCAAATCATGTCACTTGTAAATTACCTTGCCTGCGACGTTCGACGGACCAAACTGCCCCCTCACCTACCTCTTTAAATTAATAACTTCTGCCGCTAGCCACATAATAATGTCATTTGAAAATACGGTCCGCGTAAAATTTGACACGAAGACGAAAATCGATGTGGCCGATTTCATTCGTGCTGGGAAATTATTTTTGCTCGCCGTCCCACAATTGAGTGAAAGCGGCGGCTCAGCGGTGTTGCTCGTCTCTCGTGCCCTGTGCGTAGCGACAGCGAGGTAAATTTTATGTTGATAGTGGAAATAAAGGGTCCTCATTACCAAATAATGAGTCGTTATCGTTCCGAGTACCAGGGCAATTTTAGCAGACGGTTTGTGTCGTTTCATTAACGATAGCTTTTGAACAGCTATCGCGTTTTCCCCTCAGTAATACGAGTTATTAGTTGCGATTGGAGTCATAAAAATCTTTTGAGCGAGGACTAAATTCGTCTGCTGCCAGCTGCTATCCAACAAAGGCAAAGACGGACGCGGACTGCGAACGATGAAAAGTGCGATCGTTGTCAGGTATTCAGAAAAATTCTTCCGGGTAGGACGACAACGTTTGTGGCTACTTATCTTGACATTTATGAAGCACAGATTTTGTTGGATATACTGAAAATGAGAAATCCTGTACGATTGTTATTAATATATCCTTGACTATGATGGAGATTCTGTTATTTCGTGTGTTTTCTATTAAGTAGCCCATTTGCTTATTCACAAATGTACGTCATCTAAAAGCTATGGCATTTACGAGGAATTTAAGAGAATATTTCTCTTGGGTTCTATTACGTATGGATCAATATCAGGAGCGGATACAGCCGATCATTTTTTTGACGGGGGGCATCATAGATTTTTGTTAAATAATAAACATTTTATATTGTATATTATTTTTGTAGCATATATATGATACTGTACAATATTATTTATCGCATTATCTTTTATTGCATTATTATATTTTCTTTGAATTATGAATTTTGCGTGAAATAATTGGGCATGTGAATATTATCATTATACATTTGAGCATTTGTTCATTAGTCTCCGGTAAAGTGAAATCGCGAAATTTTGGATGCACGAAATATTTCTGTGTGTATCATTTGATGGTGTTGTGCACCATATATACGAGACTTCAGACCACTTGTGTTTCCAGTGTGTTAGGTGTATAGTTCAGGAATGCGATATTATTTTCTGCAACTATCGATTTTTTCTTGTGAAGGACTTTCATTCGTTTTTAAGATATGAGAGTCAATTACTGCCCCCCACATAAGGAGTTCATCGTTCAAACTTTTAATAGACTTGAATTATTCTATTGATGCTATTTTTGCGAAAATGCATTATTTGTTTAGGGTATTCTATTTATTGAACCACATCTTTTAGACAAATGGAAAAATAGCTGTGTGAACGAGAATTACCGAAATTGGAAACTTTGTTCATCAAAACTAGACATCAAATCTCTTAAACTACAAACTTTTGAAATTGTATCCCTGAATTGTAATTGAATACTCATCAGAATTTGTCACACTTTTCAAAATTTTAATTGAATACTCTTTGTTTGCGAATATTCTGTCACAAAAGAACAAAATAACTTACTGTTTATTTCATAATACCCGGGATTTTGTACTCCCAAAACGAGCATGGGAATCGCTCCTTGACAGCGTTTGCTTGCATTATTATTTGACATATGCAGATTTAATTAAATGCCATTTGATGAGGATTTGTTGTATTTCAGGTTGCATTATTTTATTTAGAATGTTCCACTTGTTTGCGGTAGTTCAGAGTGGATTTGGAGGTGTGGAGAGCTCAGGATGTGCGTAGCCTGTTGTCTACCCCAGCCACGAATAATGAGTGGTCAGTGAACCAAACCTACTTAATATCGCCTCTTTATTCTCACGCCGCCTTTTACCCCACCTCCTCTGTGTTTATCTGTTGGAATCCCCTACTCTTTCACCAGTTCTCTCACACGCCCATACATCTCGTGCGCATATTATTTGGCATACCCACTTCCTCCCCTCACTCTCCATCGCCCCTCACTCCCTGTCCCACTCCACCCGCTCGCGCGCCCTACTCTCCCAGCCCCCACACGCGTCCCGTCCCGAGCTGTCCCGTCCCGCTTACCGGTCGGGGTCGTTAATTAGCAGCCCATTAGCGTAGAGGAGCTAATGAAATGACGCACTCTGAATCGAGGAGGGGGGAACGATCCCCTGACCGTAAGCAGGTTGGAGGGGTAGCCGTGCTTCTCGGACGGCTCGCTTGCGCCTGTCAGCCATCCTGCGCGCATAGGTTTCGCGTTTTCTTGCCCCTCGCGTTAAGAATTCTGCCGATTTAAGAAGGCGTTTTGAATGCGGGGCCGCCCGGCGCAAGCAAGATAGCGTGCCGCGTAATTATATTGTAATTTCTATTCCGCAATCTGTTGCGCGCGTGCTGTTCGCCACGTGCTCTGCTTGCTTATGGCTCTATTAAACGCTAAATGAATTGTTTCGGAGACGCTGGATCGTATAAAGCGTATGTATTTCAAGCGGCAATTACGAGTATGATCGGCAGGACATTTATGGCCTCCGGGCCCCTCTTGCTTATGGCGGCGCGCTGGAAATACTAAATATTTGGGCGGAGGGACGGCTCGTTGCGGTGAGAGTGGCGCCCGCAACAACCGCCATGGGCGCTACTGCCTGGTGCCGCGACGCGTAAGTATCCGGAGCGGAGAGGGGGCGGGGCGGCGCGGGGGCACGGGGCGCCGTCGTCACCACTCACTGCGACTCCGCCCCCGCCGCTGCCGGCCAGCCGCGCTCTAATTACGTAGCGGTAGGTTAACGACGAGGGTTCGCCTTTGCGCGCTTCCCCTCTTATACGTCGGCGGCGTTAGAGCAGCGCGGCATGCACCTTGAGCTCCTTCGCGGTGACGCGGTAAACGAGTGAGGATGTGTGTGGAGGGGGCGACGTGAAATCCGCCGTTTTTGTTATCAACATGCATTATAGGTCAAGAGATAGTCGGAGCTCCGGACGTATGACGGTAGCAGGAGTTGAGATATTATTTGTAAGTCAAAAGTGGGCGGATAAATCGAAGGCACTTACAGCAGAGAAATGGGCCATGTCATTAACCCGAAATAACTATCATGGATAGTTATTATTATTATTATTATTACCTTTGAGAAATTGGGGATTTAAGGTTCTCTTTTGATGTGTCAAACCATGCAACGTTTGTCTCATAGCTGGGTAATTCGAAAAGGAACTCAAAATTGTGTCTTCTGCGAATGTGATCCACACTTGTGGTGAAGACGACGACGTCATGGTGGGAGCGCCAGAAGAACGAGCTGGCCGCTAGAAGACGCGAGCGGTCTGCGCGTAGCGCTAAAGGGCACCCGGGACGGCGAGTGCGGCGCCGGAAGCTGCGCGGGAGCAGCGGTGGCGGCGGCGCACACACGCGTATCGCGCAGCCATCTACGCCCGCGAGGAAGTGCGCTAACGCTGCGACCACAGGGCGCGTCTGTGCGTGCGCATCGCCCGTGGCCGGCGCCTCCGTGCGCTGCCAGTAATTAACATAGCTGCGGCCGGACGATGGCCACGGTGTCCGAGTTGGCGACGCCGCTGCCTGCCCGTGTGCCTCGCCTCCTTCTGGCCGCGATCCGGAGCTCTCCTGGATGAGAATTTGCACGTTGGGCCTGCCTTCAACCCTGATCGGGTCTTCGCGTAGTTGCCCGCCTTCTACAAGGGCTTTGCCATGTTTCAGTAGTCACTTTACCAAATGTACTCTTGTTGCAAGTCCTCGTCGTTACATACGCAACTTGCATACCCATTGCGACCTTCAAGCCAATGAGGTGTTTGTGTAATTATTATCTCTAGTATTATTTAGTATCTGTTTTCGTTTTCTCATTTGTCGTCCATGAGTATGTTGATCGAAGAGCTCACGTAGTACTGAATATTCGGAAAGTGTCAATGTGATATTCATACAAATAAACTCGTACGCGTAATGTTATACTGATTTGAAACAATGTGTTCTACTGTCTGATGAATGTTCGAGTAACGGTCTTAAGTCTTGTTTTCCTCAGCAGTCAGTAAACGGACAAAAAAAAAAGAAATAATTTCGGAAAGAATGTCTCCGTCTTCAGTTCAAACTACTCTGGAATAGCGAGTTATGGTAAAATGGCAGCGTATTCGGAAATTACAACCTTCTATTTCGTTTTCTATTAGACCGGAAAAACCAACTTTCCTCATTTAAATTCTTGATGTATTACGTGAATTACGTTTTTTTCTTAATTTCCGCTATTACTCAAATGAAGCGTCTGTGTCTTAAATACGAAGTCAGTGAATGTTCTTTCGAAACTTTCGAAGACCATCAAGAACAAAATTTAATTTTGCCTGTAATTGTTAGGGAGGCGACATAGAAATGCCAGGAATTTTCACTGTATGAATCTGTTGGTCTTAATCATAGTTTACCGATCGCCATTTGTCCGCGCTACACATCTGCAGACTCTTCCTTTACTCGTGGGCGGAATTTCCTCGGGTTGCTCTGCCGCTATTCGAGAACTTCTATGGACGTCTCAAGATGCTTTCCTATGTTTGTGACGTTGGTACCCGAGATCTTGCTTTCAGAGCTGCTTCTCGCGTCGCCTATAAGTCATCGTCCCTTTGCCAAAGGTTACACGTTCGTGCGTCAGCTTTTTGATATATCCCCGAAGACGCGGGGTCATGACCGCGAAGTAAACGTCTAATATTTGTAGGATCGCTGTATTCGCCACAAATCTTGCCATAAAACGGATTACGTTACAAAGACACCGCCTCGTCGTGCCGGTGAGGTGTGGCCGGCGGCTGGTGGATTGCCTACTGCGGTGCAGGCGCGAGGGAGGCACGAGGGCAGCGAGGGGTGGGCGAAGGGGGGCAAGGAGAGGGCGGGCACGCGCGCTCTGTCCTCGGAAGTGCCTGCCAGCGCCTACACCTCACAAGGAGGCCTTACGACTGCGCGGACGAGCGGAGTTTTATTGTGGAGTTGCTCGGGGTACATGGCGTTCCGAGCGCAGGCGGTCCCCGGGTTTACGAGCAGGGAGGCTCCCGCAACACGCCCCGGCTTTCAACGCGCCCGACCCTGGCTTCCCAGGCCGGCGGCGGGCCCAGGCTGGGGCCGAGGCCGGGGCCGGGGCCGCGGCGGGCCAGCCGACCGGACGGCGCGCTGAGGTGGACCTCGGCAGTAAAAAGCAAAGCTGCAGCTTCTACTTAGTCGCCCGTCTCTCCCGCGAGCACTAACTCAAGGTTCCTACACGCCCAACGTTTGAGGGATAATGTGTTGCTCCCTGGGCGACAGATAAACGGGCTGCGTTGGGGAACTTCGGTATATTTCAGTGTTAATCCATTGATGATTGTTTTCGCTTTATGGTTCACCTGTCCGAAGTCACAGCTGTTCGGAGAATGTAATTGCTGGTACAATCACTGTTCCCGGTGAGTTTGAAGTTATCTTACGATGCAGTAGCAGTGGCTTGCTCATAACAATCCCGCAAGAGTGCATTTTTCATTTCTTTTTCTATCCCGGAGCCGTAGCAGTGAAGTCTGATCATGAAGAAAATCGTTTTAACTCGACACTGCATTCATACGTTTTAGATTTGCCAGGCTGATATGCAGATGAAATAGTAGGACTTTCACGACTTAGATTTTCAGATAATACGTAAAATAACGATAATTTTTAGTCAAAGTAATGTTTGATTACAGGCTATAAACGCGAAGGGAAAGAAACCTATTTTCAAATTGAATTGTTTCTTCATAGTTCTGAATATATTTCTGTAGGACGTGGCAATTGTTGTCTCAACGAGCCATGGTGGTTTCATTCAGATTGTTTCATCTGTGCCCCGATTACGGGAAAACCGTATGTATGATATCCTTAAATGGTGAAAGTGGTGACGGGCAACGCCGCTTGACAATATAATCAAAGATGACGGGTTGCCGGGTGAAGTGCTGAACCCCAGCCGGAGATTCGTTAATAACTGGAGAAGTGTTGCTCCAAGTTGTAAGAGTAGGTAGGTCTCCACCCAGGCCCTTCTCGCCGTCTGCCACCCGCCCCTGCGAGGATAGGATATCTTCCTAATCACGAACTCCTGCCGCCCAAGTGGCAATTTTATATGATAATGTTCAACGATGCGGCGGCGTCGGCGGCGTTATTGGGAACGCTGGCTGCAGGGGGGAGAAAATGAAACCGACACCTGTTCCTCCTCCTTAACGGGGACTTTCAATCTTAACGCCCCCTCCCTTTCCCCGGCAGGGGCCCGTCGGCTTCGCCGTCTCTTTCTTCTCGGAGCCCCATCCTTCCCGCTCGCGCGCTCACCGCGTCTTCAGGCTCTTCCTCCACCTCTCCACCCAGGCTTCCTCGGCAACTCCATCACCCTACTTTCCCAGCTGCCCCCCCCCCCCGCTCCACGTGTTGTCGTGCTGCATATGAAAGTAAGTGGTGTGCCCTCCGCGCCTCATGCCGCGATCTCTCGGAAACGTGGCTATAATTTCAGCATTGTCTTTTTCTCCGATGCGGAAAGGCCAGCACTGGGTGGAGCATTGGTGGTGACGGACGGGAAGAGGCGGAAGTTGCGAGAGTGGGTGCTCCGACGCGGCCATAAAAACAAGCGTTTTTTCCCCCGAATCTTTTTCTCAATCGCCTTGGGAAAGTTGTAAAAAGACTGTTAATGGTCCGGACCTAGAGTATGAAATCTACTTCGGATGGAAAACGCCCTTCTATTTCGAGATCAAATCTTTTTCCAACATGCTTTTAAGACGTAGCTGAATTACAAACAAATGGTCACGTGTTGCATGTGCTATTTTTTTAGAACACAGTTGTTGTAACTGATTGAGTTGCAAAAAAACGGACTTGTTTCGAGAATAGTGTTGCAGAGTTGAATATTTAAATTGATTTCTGGGTGGACCATTAGCATGAATATTTAATTTTTTCCTTTCTCAAAATTATATCTGCTGCTTTTAATATTTGAAAACACATTTCGCTTGATTTCTTTTATTTGTTCATTACCTTTCATTGCCAATTTTTTTAGATATTGTATACTACTACATACGTACGTTTATCGTTGACATTTTCAATTTTCTTGCATAATAAAGTATACAATTCATAAATTTTGATACTTCGTGTGATAGTGTACGATTAAGTGTGTGATTAGATCTCGGTACGTGCAGATTCTTAAAATGTATGACCTTGAACAGTATGCCACGAGATGGAAATTCACCACTGATGCGCGGTGCCTTTTCATGTAGTCACGTCCTCGTTCACTCTGTAACTCCCTTAGCAAATTTCCCCATCTATATGAAAGGCAGTTGAGGTCAGGGGACTCTTAACAACCCCTTCTTTATTTTGAGGTCATACGTATTGATTTCAGGTGGATACATATTGTTGCATTATGCAGTAAATTACTTTCTCTAACACGTTGTGAAGTCAGGATCCACGTTTTGTGGGGCTTTTATAGCGAAAAAATGTTTACATAAAAACTTCCGACAGTCTGTCCGACCGTTTGAGGTTAACACACACTAAAATTGACATTTCCTGATCGATCTGGTCGAACTCGAGGCCCTGCAAATTTGAAACGGATATTTTGATTTCCGGAGGGTAGTTTACGTGAATAGCGTTTACATTTTCCAAATTTTCTCAAAAATGGGTCAAATTTTTAGATATTTTTTCGAATAGAGCAAAGTACGCTTAAAAAGGCGCATGTCATTTTCGTTGAAAGCTGAATTTTCGATAATTAGATGAATTCCGTTTTTTCGGTGTCCTTTCTATAACTACAATATTGAAGGTAAGACAGATTTTTAAAAAACGTCCTGTAAAATTTTTCGAAAATGAGTTATTTGGCGTGAAATGTAGGCAATGAACTATTTTCGCAAACGCAGTTCCAATTTTCCTTTATTTTTCTCGAATAGAGCAAAGTACACATAAAAATGGCTCACATTCCTTTTTCTGTGGGCTGTATTTTCGAAAACTGGAAAAAATTAACATTGTAAAACCACAGTATTGTTAACAGATTTTTTCCTTAACGAAGACTATTCTAAAAAGGTAATCTTAAAAGAAGGCCATGTACAAGTTTTTCGAAAATTAAGTAATTTTCAGTAATTTTTGCTGAAGGCAATTTCAAAAAATCAGAATTTTAGTTTGCCTAATGATACGGTTCTTGAAGTATTGTACTGATACATTGTGGAAACCATTGTGTAAGCTTTCGCGTTTATTACCTGTAGCCACGTAGTGTCAACTCTTCGTTCGTGTGTGCATCTCTCGAAGTTTTGTAGCAGTCTTTGCTCCCGATATGAACAGGGGCGCACTAGTTAATCTTCTAATTCCAGAACGTATGATTTCTATTATATAGTATTCGCAAACCTCAGCCACACTTCGTGATAACCAGTGTCGAAACGGCATTCTGGCGTCAGTACACCCTTGACTATGAAACCACCACGGGCAGATTGACAGACATTAAAGTTTGAACGAATTGTAACGAGGTTGCGCCTCGATATTCTTCAGTGATTTTTTGCACCCCCGGCGAGTTGCGTCCCTAGCGGTAAGGTGAGACCGGGCATGGCGCGATGTCGGTAAAGCCCACTTACGGGCTCTGAGCGCGACCTTGCAGTCGGCACGGACCTTCTCCGCGCAATAAATTAAGTTAGCGACAGCCGTGAAATATTGCTGAGGCGCGCGCTCGCGTACGAGCTCTCGTTGATGGGAGGACGCTGTGTGCGTTTTATGCGTTAGCTTAATTCGTCGCGGCTCGGAGGACCCTGCCGCGGCCCCGCGATTTGCGCGGCGGGCGTGGCCCTGGTCACCACCCACAAGTACGTTTAAAGAATCTCTGTGCTGTCAACCACCTGGCATCAGTCCTTGGAAGAGCAACAGTTTTTATCATTGAAAATATATGCACCTTCTTCAGTGACACCGCCTGTTATAACAAGAATGGAATCGATTCTGAGCCGCAGATGCATTTTGGTTGAAGTCAGTGCGCGTTGTACGTTTTAGCTCTCAGACCTCTCTTTAACAGACGGATTGGTGTTTATATTATAAAGGAAAGCACTAGCAACCGTCAACTGTGATCTGAAAACTTGCCCAAGAAACAGGAGGGCATGAACGCATAAGCCTCCTAACTCGCTTGCACTCTGCAACAGAGTATGGCACTCATTATCATCAAAATGTATAGCTATATCGCTCCATGACGCGGCCTTTCCTATGTTTAGTTGCTTTCTCTGGGCTTTTGTCGTGAGATACTTTTGCTACTTTTTTATGTTCTGACGTTCTATCTAAAACTAGTCTTTCGAAACACCATCAGCAGTCTTTAAACAGCTTCTTTCTTTCCTTTTTGCTCCTGCGCTTGATTCGTCTTTTTTCTTTTTAAAAGCCTTATTAGTTCATCATTTTTAGCTTTGTGTGCCATCATTTAATCATAAAAGAAAATGGTGATTTATTTTTCTTTGAGTTGTCATTCTAGTACCACTTTATCGGCGTGTGTGTTGCTCTCTTTCTCGTGTCGCCATTTGGCGAGGTGGACGGTCTTTCGCAAAGATGGCGTCCGGATGCATCTCAGCGCACCTTCGCGTCATGAAGCGCGGCGTGGAGCCGGCGGCGGTGACGCCGCCGCACGCAGCCTCCGCCCTCCGCCTGCGTGGCGCAGGGCGGGTTGCGGTCCCGCGGCTACCGCTGGCGCGCGAGAGCGGACGCGCAGCCAGTTAGTTGACATCTGTCGGCGGCAGTGCGACCCGCAGCGCCCCCCGGCCCCGCCCTCTCTCGTTCCACCCGCCCCACCCCGCCCCGGTCCGACCCGGCCCTCCTGCTGGCCTCTGCCACGCTAGCGTTCGCCTATAGTGAAACACAGATGTCAGCGCAGCTAGGCGTCAATTAGCCTAAACGGGGGTAGGGTTTGTGAAGGGAGCGCGGGGGATGCCTCTTGACTTCCCTCGCCTTAACGGCGATCCTCCATTCACGGCGTAATGCACTCGGGAGGAGAAGGTGGGGCGGCCGCGCGGAGGGCACTATTCGGACGCATCCTAGCGGCAGGATACAACGCGTGTAAGTTTGCACAGAAGGCGACCCGCCGGCCCGGGAACCGGAATGCTCGCTGGCAGCCCGCGGGCCGCCCTCACCTCCCCGCCACCAGCGCCGCAACGCCCTTCCGTGCCCACCGACCCCGTTCTTTGAAAGGCAGATGCAGCGGAGCGCAGACGAAATGAAAGAGTGAAGCCGCGTTTTGGCTGCGCCATGGCCGACGGCGGCTGGGCGGCTGTGCTCTACGTTGGCGGCGAGTGTTGTCCTGAGCGATGCTGCGTGGTGCCGTTGCCTTCCCACAGGCCCATTCACGGCGGCCGCCACCGCCACTGCTGCCGCCGCGCAGCCTGGTGCTGGCTGACGATCTCACGGTCGCCTCGTTCGGTCCCCGCTCCCCGGCCCGCTCGCTGCCCGCTGCCCGCTCCCCGGCCCGTTCGTTCCCCGCCTCCGCCCCGCTCCACCCCGTCGGGGACCGCACTGCTGCTGCCTCTGCGGCCGCTGATGGCGCTCGGGGCTGTCCGGCCTCTCCCCCTCCGCGCGTCCCTCCGTGTCTGTCAGTTCCCGCGACCAACTTCCGCGCTCGTCCCCCGGAACCTAATGCGAAAATGATACCCGCACGCTGCCCGTTACGCTCGTTTGCCCCTTCCCACAGCTCTTAAAAAATGTGTGACGTCTTTTTCCCGTGGAATAGTGACATGATAAAAGGAAGAATGACTTAAGAAGTCTACGAGAACGGCTAACATTATCTTTCAATTTGGGCGCTTTTGTTCACGTGACGTGCTTATAAGATATCTGCGTTTTTGCGCGACCGGAACAGGGCGGACGCGAGCAGTCGCCAGGCCGCACAAAAGCGGCAAAATAGTCTTGCGGTCGCTCTGGTCGCGCGAGTCAAAAGTATTACGTCAGTGTGCAAGAGAATTACCTCTGCGAAAGCAAGGGCATGCGGACTGACGCCGAGCGTCTGCTTACTCGACTCCCACAGTGCTCAGTGTATGATGCTATTCATGCCTCGGTTTGATAGCCGAAACGTGATGCTTCACTTCTGCAATTTGTGTGGAACCCGCTGGGCCAGTTCTGTGCATTCGTTTTTCGCAGCAAAATATGGTGACGAAACTTTCCACACTCTTTTTTCCAATGTTTATATTGTGTTGAGCGTCTCGCGCAGTCATGAGACTACGTGGCTCGTTTCTTCAGAAATGTTTACTGTAGCCAACTCACGGATTTAGAATTATGTTCTTTTTAGAAGTATGATTTTGCATTTAAGCTCAGTTGCAGATAATCAGGGCTAGACATTCTCATCAATCTATTTTTTTCTTCATTTTTTCCTTTACTGTGTGAAAAAATACGGAACAGAACAGCGTTGGATTATAGAACTATGTTAGATTATCTTGACAATTATATATATTCTTTCCATTAGCATGATTTTGTGAATTCTTGCAGAGAAAATAGTTTTCGAATGGAAAAACTAAATGAAAATCTTATACGCATAGCTAAGTTGAAATATATATAAAGGTATATTTTATGTTGCTCTTCACATTTCTGTGTAATTCCCTGATCTTAGGAACTTGCCTGTGTCCCATAGTGTTGGTCTATTAATACATCATCTCATTTTATGTGTAAGAAATAGAGGATATACGTGCATTTAAATAGTAATTTAAATAGTATGTGGACATTGAAGTATTTTCTAAATATTATATTTATGAATTTAAAAGTTACGATTGAGCCTTTCAGGCTGTGGGGTAAACTGATCATCCGTTATTAAAGAATTTATGTTAAGAAAGCTTTAGAGTCTGGCATCAACAGGACTTCTCTGTAATTTCTGGATATTTTGCACTCAGTCTGGAACTTAAATGCAGATACAAATACCTTCACCTCGCTGGTCCGGCACACGTCGGTTTGAATCTTGATTTAAAACTAATTGCTGTTAGGCTCTCAATATGTTTTGTACCGTTTTTAATTGTTATTTCGCTGTTTGAAGGATATGAAAAGAGGTTGACGAAGATCACTTACTTCCTGAGAGACGTCGATGAGCTCTTCAATCACATCGCCTCTTTTTGTTTCCAAATATGCGCTTCCGACGATTCTCACCTCTTGCCGGGGGTGAGATTTTAATTTGCACATTCTTGGTGCGTAATTTGTCGGAGGCGGCCGGGGGGGGGGCGCACCCTTCGCCACGTCGGACGCCCAGGAGCTTTTGTGGCCGGGTCCATCGCGTCCGCGCGGTGCCAGCGGCCCGGCTCATCTTCATTTATCACCCGTTATCTGGTCTTCGCTTTAGACAGGGACTGCGGAGGCGCGTGTCAGCTCCGTGATACATATGTGGCACGCCGGGTCGCACCGCGACGCGCGCCCGCCCGCCCGCTTGACTCCGCCGCCGCCCCCGCTCCCCGCTCCATGTTCCACCCTTCCGTCACCCCGTCCCCCGTGTACCGTCCACGCTCACCCTCACCCCGCACGGCGGCTCTGGCCGCACGCCCCCCTCGGTAAGCACCGGGGTCGCGGCGCAAGACAAGCGGTCGCTCCGCAGCGGCCACTCAGAGCGCTAATCCCGGGGCACAGGACGTTAATAAAGCCCCTCGCGTGCAGTGCGAAGCTTCGTCTTGGATCGGAAACCAGGAAACGAATTGTTTGTGCTTTTCCTCCTAAGAAAATAACATTAGCTCCGAATCAACCCATAAGTGTTAGGGAACAGTATTCTAGAAGCATTCGTTTTCCGGGAACAGTATAATGCCGCGAGGAGTGTTTCGCTGTTGTCTTTCTATAAATGTGTTTCGCTGCGTGAAGGATGTTATGTCCAAGAGTAGCAAAAATAAGATTTTGTAGGTGTCTGTAGATTTCTCAGGGATAGAGAGGGAAGGGGGCTACAGGTATTGTCTCCAGCCCACTTGATGTTTTGTTGTAAATAATTTTTGCTTTATGCGGAATATAAACGATATATATTTGTGAGTAGAAAGATCTAAGATCTAGGTCACTTTTACGCAGTTATTTGTATTGAATTTTTGTGTATGTGAGAAAAGCATTCGTATGGTAGTATAAAGAGGATTATGTCCACATTTGGGTGAAAATATATTGAACTACAGGGCTGTTCAATGGGTACCCTACACTACATCGACATCTTGCTGAAATAGATTAAAAAATAAATAGATGTCTAATAGACAATTTTGAAAGCCTGTTTTTCCTCAAAACTTATTTTGAACGTAACACCCTTTACGGAGCAAACTCAGGAATCACAATTAGACATGATACGAAAAAGAATATAACCATTAACTCTGCCTTAACGCTGCCTCAACTATATTTGGCTGTACTCTGCGGTTCATGTCTTGTCTGTAGCTGGTCCCATTCAGCAAAGGTAGCAAATAACAATACGTATAACAGTTATACCTATTGAAGCGAGAAGGGCTACCCTGAACTTACGATACCGAGAAAAAGTTAACTCTCGCTTTTTTTGAAATTATGAAATGTGATTTTGTTTCTCTCACTCGGAATCATTTGTGGGATTCCGGTGTAAAACGTAAATTGTCTGTCCGAATAACCTAACAAAGAGGTCACGAACCATGCGCGATCTTCTCTTCCTTTACACATACACAGCACTATCCCCCATGCGGGGAAAACAGTCGGGAGCTTGGATGTTGCCCCGCTGGGGGGAGATACCTGAAGAAAGAAAAAAGACAGCAAATCTACGTGCAGGACGTCGCCGGAACGCGCGTCCCAGTGGGGGAAGGGACAATACCACCTTTCGAGATATAACATACCTTAAACGCACGGTAATGACTTCAGTCGATGACGCTCCCGGTATCAGTAGGCCCTACTTACGCGTACAATGCGTGTAATGCTTTATTCCTTCGACCAGTTTCTTCATAGTGTAAATGCAGCACGTCATTTTTATGATCATCTTTTAATTTTAAAAAATGTAAGGAAATTTTACTATGTGAATCAGGCTTTAGTTTATATTCTTTGAATCAAAACTGGATTTTCATGTGGGGATGTAGTTTGGCTTTCGAAGCAAAGCGGCAAACTGCTTTTGGAAGCAAATACTACTCTTCTTTACAGTATCCTGAAAAAATATTAAAATTCTATTTTATATTTGTATTGTCTATCAAATCTTCCCAAATATTTGTAGTATCGTTCCTTCCACTTTTTCATCAGACACGTTCCAATTTCATTCTAAGATACTGCCGCCCGTTTTGGATCGTTGGACAATCCACCATGTAGCGGTATTGCTCACGTCGGAAAACAATGGTGCATACCTTTTATAAAGAGTATATTAAGGAACCTTTTCTTTTGCATATATTGAAGTACGAACAATTCAATGGATGGTAAATATAATTTTTTTCTTGATCTTTGTCATCCAGGAAAATGAAAATATGTAGATGCAAAACATTGTTCGTAGAGAAGAGACTCTTAGAATACGTCAGTGTCATATTGTTGTCAGTGACGACCAAGCAGCACTCTAAAAAAACATTGCCTGTATCTTGTCCAGTTTTTGTCCGGTTTGAACTCGTCTTGCATGCCGGGATGTGAAGCCACCGATCGATCGATAGAGCGATCGATCGCGGCATAGCATCTTCGCCATTCGCCACTTATCAGTCAATTAGTCCGACCCGCCAGCGGGTTCCTCCGCTTCCACACGGAAAATATTTCCTGGCCCCTCGGAGGGCCCCGACTTCGAGCCGTAAAACACGAACAGATAGCATCACATTTTGGAACTCGTTTCTGTTTATGACTTGAGGAGTCCGAGTTTATTGTGTTATTGGGGATAGCGCGGCGGGCCGGGCGGCCGACCGGCGGCCGGCAAGTCGCCGCTCCACGCCTCGGTCAACATTCGACTGCGGGCCGGTACTCGCGCCGCTGCACACCGGCCGCCGCCACCGTCTCTCTCCCGCCCCGCAACTCAACTCCCCCGCACTGCACGCCCGCGCGCCGGCCCTCTGACTGCGCCTGGGCTCTCGGCCTTGTCCTCGCACGAGCACAAGTCATTATCGCCTCGCGGCGTCCTCAGCCCCTGTCCTCTTCCTCTGTCCGCCCCGATCTGGCCCTGTGGTCGCTTTCATCCTCTGGCCCTTCTCTTCCCGCTCTCGGCCCGGCTAGGCTGTGTCCTCGTGGCCGCGCGCCCCCGCTGCCATTGCCAGTTGTGCTTCTTACCGCCGCTCTCAATATGCTCGCCGTCCCCTCGCTTCCAGCTTTCCTCCCTCCCTGCCTTTGTCGTTCTCCCTAGTCACGTGCTGTAGGCTTCATCCTCGCGGCATTGCTCCACCCGTCGCCTCCCTGTCCCCTGCTTCTTGCCTCATGCGAAATTCAAACACCTATACTCTCGACCCATATACTGGTATGTTGGGTCACTTGTGTACTTTCTCAGTGTTTTGTAGATAAACTTCAATGGTGTAATAAAAATTTGACTCACGATATGTGACAATTCGAGCTGCACTCGCAAATTAATTTGTAAAACCTAAATTAGTTTCCTCAATTTTTAACTGTATTGAATACATACGACTGTTTTTCTGATAAGCTCGGATAATAAAATTTACTGTTTACAGTGAAAGTATCATGTATGTATGACCACTCATTGGAACATTGTAAAAACAACTTAATTTCCATGTGTGTGTAATATGTAGGGAAAGCTGAGTAATAGGATCCCCCAAATACAATTTAAATTACGCATACTATAAAACAGGTTGATGCTGACCGTTCCTAGAATTTTCCTCCAGACAGTGGATGAATTCGACCCTGCCGTCTAGCTATCGTCGAAAATCCGCCACCGTTGGGACCTTCCGGTCAACGATGATTTGGGGTAATGAGAGCCATTTTAGTGGGATATTTGGAGTCAGGCCTCAGTTTACTCCAGACCAAATTTCTTTTTCTTTTTCTAACTTAAAGTGATACAGCATAAACACTGTATACAATATTCAAACATTGAGTTCTGTTTTGTCAACAGAAAGCAATGTAACCCAAAAAACACGGAGAGGACAAAATGTAGACGATTCCACGCCTGGAAAACAAAATTAAAACAAATGCCCGAAAAAATCAACGTTAAGAAATGTATCTGTCTCTTCGTTGAGAAACATCTACAAAAGAAAAAAAGACGTCAATAAATAAAAAAAGTAGACCGAAAACGATCAAGAAAAAAAAAGATTAGCCAGGAAAGCTCCACCAGTTCTGAAGAGATGGAAAACTTCGAGGAAAAATGACTGGATGCTAGACCGCCAAAACGATGTCGAAATGGGCAATACGCGACGGATGACACATTTTCCGATTCAATTTGAGTTGACCGCAATGGCGCTAATATTACGAAAGTTCACTTGTGTTTAATTTGCGTCAGTCTTTTCAATTCGGATAAATTTACGATTTCATGTAAAATATGTAACAAAATGGCTTGTCACCTAACTGCTGGGATTATTCTGAAATTGACTCATTTTTATGCAACTTTTATGGAAAGTACATCACAGATTCTAAATGTCAAAAAAGAATATTGTCAAATTTTACTGGCAATGAGAAAGAAATAGTCCTATCTACTATTTGTAAGTTACTTAAACAAAAATATCGTGCTTTTTCGTGGGTTAAATAAAAACAGGTTTGAATCGTTTTGCTCCACGTGGGGGTGTCATTGCCCCATACGTGCGGTACTGGAACTCATTTGGATCAATGAAGTTTTAGCTCTTAACAAAAATGTAAATTTGATTTATTTGTTATGCCATACAGACGTATAATGAGTTTCAAAAGATAAAATTAAAACGTTGCTAGAATACAAATTCTACGTTTTTTATTTCCGTTATGTTCATGGGCTCCCATTACACCTATTTCCTCTGTATAAGCTCTTATTATTTCTTAAGACATTAGTACTTCATTTATCGACATAATTACATTATAATCACCTGATCGCAACGCTAACTAGTGTATTGGCTGCTATATCAAAGGAGAATAATCGGTTTCATATCGCTACTATCAATTAGTAGGGAGAGGTTTAAATGTCTAGATGCGTAAAATTGCTGCGGCGCATAGTGATAAACTGTTCAAATATTACAAAAAGAACATCAAACACAAATTTAATTAGTTCAATTACGATGGATTTGTATTTCCGCTAGGGGAGGGTCACGCTTTTTGCAGCGCTAATTGAAATAGTGCTTCCAGAACCGGTTGCACCTCCCTCCCCCGAATTCGAACGCTCGAATTCTGTCTCTTGTGCAGTCAAACGCGAACGTACGACTGCCGGCTGCGAGTTCACCCTCGGGCGTCTCTCGGATGGCCTGAGAAGTGGTCGCGCGGGCTGGAAGCAGCGGGAGCGCGGCGGGGCGGGGACGTCGGCGGCGCCGGAGCGGGGCGTGGCGGGGCGGGTGCGGGGCGGGTGGCGGCGCGCAGGTGCATACTGCAGAGCACCTAATTGGCGGCGCAGGCAGGGCGTTGCCGAGGCGGCGGAGGCGACGGGAGATCTCGTAGCGCCAGAGCCCTCGGCGGTGGAGGCGGAGGCCACGACTGCGCACCCTCGAGAATGTGCGGTATGTCGGCGCGCACTGCTCCGATTGTTCACCGTTGTCATCTTTCAACGCGCGCCGGCTCCTCGCTCCCCTCCCTCTCCACCCTCCCCCGCCCACGCCTCCTCCTCCATTTAAACGATCGTGTGGGGAGAAGGACGCGGCGGCGCAGCGCCGGCAGTGGGATGCGCGCGGGGACATTCCTCGTCTATCATGCCCTCGGAGCGGCGTGAGAGAGAGGGCGCCGGCGTGCGATCATTCTTATAAAAGTATCGTCTTTTATTGCGGGCTTTTTGAAACAAAATTGCCGGCGCGATCGTCTGCGCGAGCGGCGCGACGGCGCGGGACGTCGGCGACAGGGACGACAGAGGCGAGGGAGACGGCGCCGGCCGTGGGAGGGGGAGAAGGGGGCGACGGCGGGGGCGGTGGCCGGCCGCTAGACGTCCGCGAGCACCCGCCCGCGCTTTTATATATAGTGCGCGCCAGCTACCGGATGGCGGGCTACGGCGAGAGACCTCAAGAGGGAATTTATTCCACGGATAGCGAACAAGGAATGCCATTCCTTCTCCGCTTCTGTCTCCGTCTCCTTTTCTGCCTGCGCGTTCTCCGCCGCCACTACTTCCTTCTCCTCCGCCTTTTCCCTGCCGTGTATACTTCTTTTCTTCTTTTCGGTTTCCCCGTCCATTCTTCAAGAAGCAAACAAGCAGTTAGTTGTCGCCGCTAAAACAGAGCTGCCTGCTGAGTTGTTGCAGCTGGTCTTATTCTTGTCGAGGCCCCGGGCGCTGGCGGGATGGCTGGCGAGCTCTTAGGCTTCCGAGAGCGCGCACCCGAGAAAGCCGCGCTTGTATCGCGCGGCAAAACAACCCTTGCAGTCCGCCGTTTGTTTGTACAGGAAAAGCGGAGAAGAAAAGACTTTTCTTTCCCATCGTGCCCCGTAGCTTAACATGTGGGTTGATTGATTTCCTTTTACCGTGTGACGAGCGAGGTTGTTTAGCCGCTGGACGTCGAAGCTTCCTGCCGCTGGGGCGGCGTTGCCTGTCGCGTCATCGCTGCCCGCCCCGATGCGCGGCGCCTCGTCGCAGTAAAAAGACAATTGTTTTATGTTCTCTGGATGCGGGTCGTGCTCGGTGAGCAGTATTGCACGTCTGGCAGTCACATTACGAAATGTCAGTACGCAGCAGACATCGTAAAGCCGTGTGTTTTTGGCTTCGCAAACACAACGGTTGATGGTTTGGGCCTATTCGCTTCCTGACGGCAAGGACGCGCATAGTTTGAAAGGACCGTCAAATTCCACCCATCGAGTTTGTTTCCTTATTTTTTGAGGTTATAATAATAGCAGTTTGACTGCGCTCTCAAATTGCATTTGACATGCTTTTACGCGGCCATTTCATCCGTTGTGTGTCCATATTTGCTTCAGCATTGTTTTTAAAAGGAGACGATTGGCGGACCCATCTCTAATGGCGCTTGGTTGTTTCTTTTAACGTGGGAACATGCTCCGTCCTCAACATTTGCCCAACTTCTAGTCGCCTATCAGAGCGAATTTATTTTTGATGGGTTGCTCATGCGGAAGCAGCAACTAGTTGAATTTCGCGAATGGTAGTTTTGCAAATGTGTCGTTGACCTCTAGATGCTTTAAAATTAATGTTCTCGATTATCCAGTGCGAATTCCTTGGCGTTATCGGGCTTTTTTCTTAGATAGATCGAAATCTTTATTATTGATTAGAAGACGTCCAGTAATTTCAAGTATTAATAATATAAATTTTCTAGGTTTGAACACGAAGTGGAAAACCATACTAATTCTACATTTTTTGTTGGGAAATACCGCTGAAATTTTTTGGTCGTGCCAAGCGATGACGGACGCAACGCGACGGGCGAACATGCGTTATTTCGGCTAACTCGGCAGTTCCGCTTGATTTCTTAGCCGTCGGCCGGGCAGCGGCGGGGGCGGGGGCGCGGGGCGGAATCGGCAGCGGTCGCGCCACGCCAAAGGGGCGCGCACCCAGGCTGATTATTCGTGGGCGAGGGCTGCGTTACGGACTGCCCAGCGGCGCGCGGGCGCGGGCGTTCGGGCGGGCGGACGGCAGGCGCGCCACGCCGCGCCGCGCTGCGCCGCGCCGCGCCGGCAGACCGGCTCGCCGGCCGGCGACGGGTGGGTGTGCGCGCGCGGGAGGATTTCGCGCATGGGCGGGCGGCCTGGCGCGGTCACGGCAGGGGGTGCGTGCGCCCACGCCAGCGCCGCACCCGCGTCTGCCTCGCCGCCTGGTATGCGCCGCCCCCGCCCCCGCCCCGCCCCCGCCCTCGCCCTGTGGGGCCCGCTCTGGCACCCGGTCGGCGGGCCCCCGCTGTAGGTGAACTTGACCGGAAAGGAGTCAGTCGAACGCTTTCGCAAAGCGAGAGCGAACGATTCGCTAATTACGTTAATTAATGTCGGCAGCGGGCGTGCCGCCGATGCCGCTACCACCACCGCCACCGCCCTTGCCACCGCCTCCGGCGCCCTCGAGCGCGCTACCGCGGCCCAGTCTCACACGAGTGGCAGACGAGCAGAGAGGAGGCGGCGGCGGCGTCGCCGCTGTCGCCGTCGCACCGTGGTCCGAGTGCGTCTGGTTTTTCCGGTGTCACGGTCACCACGTTGAGTGGCGTCGCGCCGCCCCAATGCCCGACGGCGCCGGCGCCGCTCCCGCCACCGCCGCCACTGCCGCCGTTCCATCCGGCCCGTCGCCCGCCCTCGCCCCGTGCTGCTCCCTTTCAAAGCGCACAGCGTGGGGGTGCGGCTACCACACCGCGCCATACCACACCACACCACGCCGAGCCAGCGGGATTCCTCACACTCATAGCACCGGAACAATTTTGATTCCGTTGCGACGGGTACAAATATGAGCTTCGTAGAATGCGCGGCCAGGATTTAGCAATAACCGCTTTGATGTGTTATTCTATTTTGGTATTGCGTCCGCCCGGCATGGCGTCACGCGTTATTATTACTTCGGCCCCACACGCAGTGAGGCTTTCGGCAGCGGCCACCAGCCTGCCGCCGACCCCGGCCGTTCCACTCCGGCCTGACCCGTCCCACCCTGTCCGGCCCTCCGCCGGTCCCTCGCCGCTTCGCTGCGGTGCGTTGCACTGATTTCTGCTGGGGCCTGACGTTCCTGTGCGTTACTTCCTGCTGTTCGGGCCAGGGATCTGAGGAGTACATGGTTTCCCTGTGGTACCCCATGAAAACAGGCTGTGTATAAGGACTGGCTTCTTTTATCGCGACGTGTAGTGGCTTAAAGAATTTGCGTTATTTTTGAAGTCTGGAGTGCAGAATAAGTTGAGTTTTCCGGAGAAATGTATTTTGTTCCCTTCTTACAATTGTGCATGCAGGCACGTTAATAAATGATAAGATCGTCACAGGAAACCTTTTGACCTGTAAATTCATGCTTTTAATCTAAACCTATATATTACCTTCAAGGACTTGTATAAGATATTAGTATTAAGGTATAAGTGCACGTTAAATGCCATATTATTATTATTATTATTATTATTATTATTATTATTATTATTATTATATAAATGTTTTATATAAATTATATAAATGCTCAGAAAAAATATATTAGGAGAGAGCGCAGGCTTCCGCGGGCGGAGTCAGTATGCACTTAGCTGTTCGGAGACGCTGCGTCCAAGGCGCAGGTGCCAATCCACGCCACATGGACGCGGCGTATCCCGGACAGCCAAGTACATATTTATTAAGACTTCACATATCTAATCGTTGACGTATTCCTCATTCAGCAGTGTCCATTATCGTGAAATTGGTATCATCTTAGATCACATTTATTTAATTCATTGTAACCTCTTATAAATCTGTTAAGTTTTTTTTCTAAATTGAAGATTTAATTAAAATGAAGTGTAATTTCCAGAACATGCCAGATATGTTACTCATTCTTCAAACCCTTTTCACTGAAACGTACAGTACACATGGTCCGCTTGTACTGATTTAATGTAGTAAAATCATCATGTGATCTCAGAGCACTTACATGATGCGGAGGGTATTTGCTTTAAAAAAGTTTGATATTTGTTTATTATCCTAGTGTTGTTATCATGTCCACAAAATACCATAGAGGGTAAGGTGTATTTTCACGCATTGTAGCGAAAACTAATAACACGGAAAATAACCTCAGTGACCCGTGATCCAAGCATCATCTGCGCCACCTCCTCACGGGACACTTTTCACTTCCCTGAGCCTGGCCGCCCGTGCGCCGCGGGCGGCCTCCACGCCCATAGTTGGGCGCCGCGGGAGGCTGCACGCGGCAGCGCAGAGGGGTGGCTGGCGGCGTCTGGCCGAGGGGGACGGAAGGCTCGCGCGGGCCCAGCACTCCGCGGCTGAGATCTCGCCCTCTCCCTCCACTCCCTCTCTCTCCCCCTCCCTCCCCTTCTTCCCCTCCCTCCCCCTTTCCCACTCCCTCTCCCCCCCTCCCTCTCTCTCCCCCTCCCTCTCTCCCTCTCCCCCTCCCTCTCTCCCTCCCTCCCTCTCCCTCCCTCTCTCCCTCCCTCTCTCCCCTCCTCTCTCCCTCCCTCTCTCCCTCCCTCTCTCCCTCCCTCTCTCCCTCCCTCTCCCTCCCTCTCTCCCTCCCTCTCTCCCTCCCTCTCTCCCTCCCTCTCTCCCTCCCCTCTCTCCCTCCTCTCTCCCTCTCCCTCTCTCCCTCTCTCTCTCTCCCCTCTCCCTCTCTCCCTCGCTCTGTTCTTCTGTCTCTCTGTCGCTCCCTGTGTTTCTCTCTAATTCTCTTTCTCTCTCTCTCTCTCTCTCTCTCTCTCTCTCTCTCTCTCTCTCTCTCTCTCTCTCTCTCTCTCTCTCCCCCCCCTCTCTCTCCCCTCTATCCCCCTCTCCCCCTCTCCCCTCTCTCTCCCCCTCTCCCTCCCCTCTCTCCCTCCCTCTCCCCCTCTCTCCCCTCTCTCTCCTCTCTCTCTCTCTCTCTCTCTCTCCCTCCCCCTCTCTCCCTCCCCCTCTTTCCCCCTCCCCCTCTTTCCCCCTCCCCCTCTCTCCCTCCCCCTCTCTCCCTCCCCCCTCTCCCTCCCCCTCTCTCCCTCCCCCCTCTCCCTCCCCCTCTTTCCCCTCCCCCTCTTTCCCCCTCCCCCCTCTCTCCCTCCCCCTCTTTCCCTCCCCCTCTCTCCCTCCCCTCTCCCTCCCCCTCTCACTCCCTCCCCCTCTCTCCTCCCCCTCTCTCCCTCCCCTCTCTCCCTCCCCCTCTCTCCCTCCCCCTCTCTCCCTCCCCCCTCTCTCCCTCCCTCTCTCCCTCTCTCTCTCCCCCCTCCCTTTCTCTCTCACTCTCGCCCTTAGCCCCACTGCTCATCTCTTTGGAATTATGGCAGCGCATACAGTGATGTACGGTTATGCAGCCCTTAGTGCACGTTCACGCAGATTACGTTATAAAAAAGTTCACAGGTTTCACTAAATACTAAATGTGTTAGGTAATATGAGACAAGAAGAGGAATTTTCTATTTTTATTGGTTTTGCAAATATAAAGAGGAAAATTAAATTCTCAAAACATTTCGGTAAAATTTCAGTGAAAAGATTGATCTCTAATGTTTTCGCATTGAAGGTTTATGCAAAAGTTGTTTGTCGAATGTTTGGTCTGAATAGTTAGCTTGTTGTGGTCTTACCTTTCGCTGCTCTCTTAAGTGCTTTGTAAGAAATGCCTGGACTTGTGTAGGCTGTCTTTGACTGAGGAAAAGCGAAATCTTTCATATTTGCTTCTAGATGTTTTAATACAAAAATTCTAGATCATGGAAATGACATACATTTCTTACAAAAATAAAGTTAATTATTTTTTATTTCCTTTATTAACTAGTTCCTTCTAGGGATCCTAGTGGAATTAACTCGTATTCATCGTACATCATTTACACATATATACGAGCCGCATCCAGAGAGCAAGTGTCCTTAGGTCGTCAGCAAAACCAAATCGCAATTTCATGAAAAAATTGTAGCATGTACAGCATACGATGCACTATTTTTTTACACAATCACCACCAGAATTGAGATATTTGACACACCATGGGATCAACATTTGAATCCCTGTGTTGTGAAAGTCTGCCACCTTGGGGGGGGGGGTACCAGTGTTTGACAGCCACATGCAAATCTGCGTCACTGTGATACGCAGAATGGTGACAGGAATTTCTTTGAGGTGTAAGCGACGCGAGATGCTCATTGCAGGTGTTGTCTTCCTTCACGATAACGCTCGGCCACACACGGCTCCAATCAACGGATCTTCTATAGCAGTTCCGTTGGGAGGTGCTTCGCAATCTACCCTACAGCCCCCCCCCCCCAGCGATTTTTTCGTCAGCATTACAGATATCTCAGTGACTGTCAAACACTGTCACCTATCCCAGGTGGCACACTTCTACGGCTCAGGCATACACATGTTGATCCCACGGTATGTCAATTGACCCGAATCTGGTGGAGACAGTGTGAAAACAGTGCAACATGTGCTGTATTTGCTACAGTAAAGTATTTCATGAAATAGTGTATTGTTGTTTTTGATCTTTGTAAATTTACATTCTGAATGCATCTCTTAGGTCTCAAACTATGTATCTTCATCAACATCATGTGTAATTTTGGTGAAATGTTTGTGTCGACGGCAATTGTACCGACATCTAGCAATCAAAACAATTGGCTTTTGCATAGACTAACCTTCATTGCAACCCGTCAATGTAAATTTGGGAACTTTTGAAGTAGTGCAGGACAGTATTTATTCGTGATAGACACGTCTTTTGAAATTCAAAAGTCGACATCCATCTAATTTAGTTAAATAAGCTAGCACGTTGCTCGAACTGGTGTGGTAGTCAGACAGTATGAACAGTCATTATCGAGCAGCTAATCGCTCTTGGTACAATGAATATGTGGCTGAATACGTAAATATTATCTAAATGTATGGGACAGACAACGAAATATTTCTGTAACCGGCTTTTCTAATTCTCTGGAAGCCGTCTCGTATTGGAAATGGACAATTTGTGTGTATCGAGGGATGCGTGGCCTGTCACACCTGTAGCGTAGTCGGAAGGCTTCTCTCATGTGCAGTTGCCGTGTAACTGCTCCACCCCCGCCTGAATTGAATTCTTTGTTCGGTAGAGCATTAATTAATATCTCTGGGATGAGTTCCAATTACGCGAGCTTTCAGCAAGCGCTCGGGCGCGCGGACGGGGCGCCGAGCGCGCGTAGCAGGACGTCCTGTGCGCGGACCGCCCGCCCCCACCAGCGCCAGCCGCAGCGGCGCCGGGGGCACGGGTGTGCGCGGGGGAACACGGCGGGGAGCGGCCGTTGGCGAATGAAGTGTCTTCTCAATTCCTTGCAGCATGGTCAAAAGGACTTAAATCACTTTCGGCATATTTATTTATTTTAAAATTTTGCTACAATTCCTAACAACGTTCTTAAGTAACCGTGAACTGGCGTCAAACGTTTTGGAATAAACCTTAAATCTAGTCAGTCGTAGTCAGTCATTGCATTTCATCCTTTCCGTTCGGCCCGGGACACGGCGCCGTTAGGTCTCGGATTCCAAGACAGTCATCCAACAAGGATCCCGTGGTCTCGAGTTGCTTAACCTCACAGTTAGTTAAAGAATTCGTTTAGCGATACGTGTGAGATTTTCACACAATATTAACAAAAAACGCAAGCTTCCGTTTGATATTAAAGAGATGTAGGAGCAACGGGGATTTATTTCGCTCCCAGACATAAGTCTGATATTTAACGTCAAAAACAGTTAAAAACTGTTTTGTCCAGAACTCAATCTCAGCATTTGGTCAATTGATCAGTGAAACTGGGCGAAAAATCTGATCGAGATGGGGTCATTGACCCAGAATCTGCGGTACAGGTTGTTTAGAATTATACAATCTAAATGGTACATAATACATTAAATATCATTGTTAAAATTAATGTTACTTTCCTTTTGATGTTCGATATAACCTCTAATTGTATAGAAACAATTATGCAGCAGAAACGATTTTACTTGGGATTTAAACTTTTCTATCGAATATAATCGTTAAATGTCATTTGACAAAGTGTTGGGAAATAATGTGCATATATTGTATGTGAATTTTTTTGTAGTGAGCTGTTGATACTGTCACCTGATGAATATGATTACTACATCGAGTGTTACAGTTATAGACATCGGCGTTTGCTGAAAATATATTCCCGCCCTTAAGCAAGTCATTTTTGACAAAAAAACACTGATTCGTAAATAAACAGACAAGGTAATGGTAAAATTCCTAGATAAATAGAGAGAGGCTTACAAGAATCACGTGGGTGGGATTTGGTTATTATTCGTACACTTTTTTTTGTAATCTAAAAGTCTGGAAGCTATAAGATGTATTTCCCCAGAATATTATGCCATATCTCAGGCGGGAATGAACATTCGCGAAATATACACAACGAGCAGTAAGAAGGCTGACTGAATTTGTAAGAATTCTGAACGCTTAGCATAAAGAACTCAATTTTGTATTCAATTCATTTAAATGCACGTTCCATTTAAGGTTTGACTGACTTGAGAGACCTAAAAATGTTGTTACCTTAACATCAGTCAATGGCATACCGTTCATTTTCAATGGAGTACAGAATTGTTTATTTGAAATGGAAAACTGCATTGAGAAAGTTTTCTTTTCATTTACTATTAATTTGTTATTACGGAACCAATTTTAAAGGTCTGATATTGTACTATTTTCGGTTTCTTTATTGCAAAGAATATTCGTATCATCCGCAAATAGAACTGTTTTTCCGTTTCGAATCGTCGAGGGCATATCGTTTGCATGTAGTAGGAAGAGAATATGGCCTAAAATAGATTCCTGCGGGACTCCAAGTGCACTGATACTGTTAAGGCATCGAAATATGTACCATAATAGGAGAGTATTTTGAAGATTACACATTTTCACATGTGAAGACTAGACTGCAAGATCATATCTTAGTAGCAATGGACGTAGTCAGCACCTGAAAACAATAAGAATTGATGTCACCATAGAAAAACATTAAACAATTGCCATATGCACTAAAAACACTATGGTATCAACTATTCGTTGTTCATTTACAATTCCAGTGTATAACTCCGTGCGAGATAGCCGCGCTCAGATCTGCACTCGCCGCTTCGCGGGGAAATCCTGAAAATCGCAGAGAATGCAACACGGTGGCAGATTGTGCCATTGCGACGTCACTCAACGCCTTGTTAAATGGATGATATGAATTCCTGGAATTACTGGCGTGTCTAATATTCCATGAAATTTGATGTGACCTCATCGCCGGGGCGTCGTGCTGCTGTGTTGATCAAGTAACGAAACATGTGTATTTTTACGATCAGTGTGTTTCCCGTGCTCCGTTGGACCCACAACTTTTTATATTTTAGTCAGTGCAATTATGGAAGATTTAATGCACTACCTCGAAGGCGCGCGAATCAAAAATGCACGAATTTAGACTCGTTAAGGCCCAAGAGAGGCTTTCAATCGCAGGAGCAGAGGCCTAGCGTCAAATGTCAATGCAAAGTTTATTTTGTGTAAACAAGTACAAAACGAAACCTTTTGTTTTTTTATCAATATTGTGTGAGAAACTGAAAATGGAACAATATAACTTAACCTCTTTCCATGCATCAAAGAATTATTGTACGCAATGGTTTCACCGCAGATTATAGCGAAGAATTAATCCAGAATATAAGGGAGAGTCGCAGATATCATGGCAATTTATTCTCCGACTTTGAAAGTGGTATAATTTACGATAACATAAAAGCTTGTGTATCATGTATATATTTACGTATATTAAAGAATAAACACCTCACTCCTCAGATACAAAATTTATATATTAATTCATGATCCAGATGTGCAATAGTCCCGCAGAATCGTATCCTATCTTGATTGCATCGCTTGGACCGGAGAATATGGAAGGAAAAACTTCCGAAAGTGAAGTAATTTTAAATTCGACCGTCATCCTGATGGACAAAATCGAAAATCTATGACATAAAATGGGTTATTATACGCCATTTCAGAAAGTGATTACAATACTGGCTTGCATACAACCTTTTTCTCTTCCTTTCCGGAAAGGTTTTTTGGTTCATTGTTGTATTACTGCAATTATAGTAAGTTTTCTTTGCGGATTTGCCAGAACTGGTATCTGCATGGCGCAGTTTTTCCGCGCCTAGTGAGAGGAAGTGCTCTGAATATCACTTCCATTGGCATCAGCGCCGTCTTCGAGCGTGGAAAATATAACGCTGCAGTGTATATTGCGCGTCCTGTATGCGATGCGTCGCCGGGCGGGCGAGGGCCCGGGGGAAGGGAGGATCCAGCGGCGGAGCGCCCCGCCGCGGCGCCGAGAGGTCTCCGGGGGCGCCAATCAAAAACAATACGAGCGGTGCTTGGCGCGCGGGGAATACCCGCGCCCCGCTCCGGGTCGTAGCAGGGAAGTCGTTCGCTTCAATTGGCGAGTATGAATCTTCTTCGGTTCGATTTAGAGCGGCGCGCGCGAGGGCCCGGCCCGGCCCGGCCCGCCTGCGGCTGTCCCCGCGTGCGGCGCGCGGCGGCAAGCGCAACCCCGACGCGGCGGAGACGGCGAAGGCGGCGGCGGCGGGGGTGCGAATATAACTCCAGCGCGAGAGACACGAAACGGCAGACGCCAGAAGTAAAAGACAATTGTTTGCCCCCACCTCCGGCCTTCGTAATTTTCCCGCTCCGTAGTTATCGCTCCCTCCCCGCGCCGACTGAGCCGCGTGTCGACGCCCCCTTCTTCTCCTTAACGCCCTGCTTTCCCCCAGCCCTGAGATTTTAATAAGAAGCGGTGGGTGGGCGACGCTGAGACCCGCGTCGTTGCCGTCGTCCTCTTCGACGACGACGGCGTCGGCGTCGTCGGCAGCGGCGGCGGCAGCAAAGGCGGCGGAGGCGGTGGAGGCGGAGGCAACGATGTCGGAGCGGGAGCGCCGCGCCGTCCTCGCTTCTTGCACAGTAGCCCAGTTTACCCAACTTGTCCCTGCCGATTCCAGTGGCGTCTTCACAAAGCGCGGAATCCATAGAACTAACTAATCAACACATTAACTGGAGTGTATTCACGTGCCTACCCTATCGCTTTCAAGCGTTCCCGCCGCTCGGAAAATTTGCCGGGGGCGAGAGACGCCGCGGGACAAAGAAACTAGAGAAGGCGTTGGGATGGGGAGGGGTGGGGGGACGGAAGAGGCGGAGGCCGCGACGCGGGGCGGTGCGTGGCGATGTGGGGGCGGCGCGAAAGTGCGCGCCCGCGAGACGTCGCCCCGCGCACGCAGCAAAGCGCGGATTTGCAGAGGTAACCGGAGCGCGCGAAGGCGAAGGCGGCGGCTCGGGCGGCTGCACTCGCGTGGTAGAGCGACAGACACGCGAGTTCATCATCACGGGTCGGTCGGTCCGACAAGGCAGCGAGACTAGATGCGACACACGCGACGCGGCACCCGTCACGGATGCGAAGAATGCCTTACTGTGACGAAACAATTTCATGTAATCCCTCTCTACACATCAATGTAAACATAATGGAATATACATGTGTAGTAGAAGACTGGATTGCAGGAAACAGTAATGTATTTCTTGAAATAGGCTGTGTATCATAAATGTAGTACTCATGCGCAGTTTGAAGAGTTAAATTATTTGATAGTGACATTTTTTATATTAATAATTTTCTTAAAAAAACAGTGCTAATTCTGTGTAACGAAATTCGCGGGATATAGTCCTTTGTTTCGTTTTGGAGAGTTTTCCTTATGAGGAGAAATTAAATCAATGCAGTAGTTATAAGGTAAATCAACCAAACTTAAATAATGTCTACGTTACGGGGAGTTTTTCTTAATAATAAAATTCGTTATTGAGTTCACAATGAATTCGAGAAATCTGTTTCCTTACTTTCTTCTCGCCGAAAAATTAAACAAACTACGTATTTCGTGAAGTAAACCGTTGTTTTAGTTCTTTGTGTTTAGTCATTACCTGGCATCTGGGCGACCCTCATCCTGGCTGCCTGTATCTCTAACCGTCGCGGGAACTCCCGAGAGCTTCCAGGTGTTCATCCTATTCCAAGCTACCTAGGAGCAAGCTAGGCGCGTCCATTCGTCGTAACAATTTCCTTTTCTGGTTCAAGACAATGAATGATATATAATACATGGTGATACGAAGTGTCATGGCGTGAACGCACACCCTTCTGTAATCAACTGTTGCCTTTGTTGTCTACGTTCCCCCGGGCAGCTGGACTACGTTCTGTCCAGAGAACGTAGGGAGACAAATGATTATATAGCTAAGTGTATGTCGACTTTAGTCGCTGACTGGAGGAAAGTACTTAGAGACCGGCTGATCTGGTCGTTAGTTTTCCATAGTTTCTCTTATCAATATCAGGCGAATCCTGAAGTAACACCCTAAATGGGCCAGAGACCGCATGCGATCTTCCTTCCTCATCCCTCTTCTTAATTATTCCCTTACGCAAGCACACATTTAAACTTACATGCACTACCCTACCACCATTCGGAAAACCAGTCGGGAGCTTAGAGCTTGCCTCGCTGGCAGATACACGAAAGTGGGAACTCCCACAACCATCGTGAATGTCGGTACCGGATCTCACGTTACTGCGGGGGAGGAACGTCACCACCTCTCGTGATATATTATGCACTAGACTGATGGGAATAATGACCATAGCAGTTCACGCGCTCGGAATCGCAAAATAATCTCGAGATGAATAATGTTGTATTTACCAACTTTAAAAGTGACAGTAATGTTAGTAGCCAGGGCATTGATATATATTGAATATTATTGACATTATACGGTCTGGATACAGTAAAGGTTGTAGTGAGGTGTGAAATCTAACTACAAACGTATGAAAACAGAGGTTTTGGTAAACCTTATTGAATATTGTCTACATAATCCAAAATTAGTGCGCAGAGAAAAATTAAATCGGGGGCAATATTATAAAGAAAAACATTAGCAATATTTTCCAGAAGTTCATCTCAACCTCTCGTCACTTCAATGAAGCGATCAGTATTACAAAACAATCTTTTCGTCGAGGTGATGTATTTATACTATTTTACTATTCACATTAATTATATAATTTATTATTTAGAAACAAATATTAGATAAGCGAATAACTTAGTGTTATAACATCATAATTTTATGTTCTCTCTTTTGCTTTTTGGAGAGAAACAAAACGAGAGGGTCAAACTTAGCTTAAATATGCTCTTTTCTTCACTTCTGTAACGTATCTCCAAAAAATTGGTACACTCTAAATTGAATGTTCTGAGCATCTGTTTTGGATTAGTTTTATGAATCCATTCCTACTGTCGTTTTGTGGAGCGTGCAATAAACATGTTGCAAATTTTAGTATTCTGGAAGAGGCTTGTAACCTTATTTGAACGAGTCGTCAAACTGGACACCTGACCTTATTTCATTTGATTGGAAACAGGAAGAAGCCGGCATTTGTATCGGGGTGTAATCATACTCTGGTGCTTTTGGTTGTTAGGTGCTCTCTCTCTCTCCGCTCACGTTTGTGTATTTTCGCTCGTTGTGTTGGACAGTTTAGACGAATCTGTGAAGAGTTTTGCTTACAAGAATCCCGTTTTGTTTACAAACAGACTACTCTATGTGAGAAGAATCGAACAACAAAATTTCCTGAGGATTCACTGTAAATTTAACTAGTGCGCTATGGCCATTGTTTCATTTTATTTTCCACGGACCCGTGCCAATGAAAAGTGTGTTGTTTAAAGATCATTTAACTCCCTCGAACATTAAATCTTGTCAACAATGCGTGGAATTAATTTTGGACAACATACTTCTAGTTTTCACAAGAATCTTGGTTTCTTGTGCCAAGTTTCAGTATTTAATGAATCAGCCTGGCTCGCTATCCATAGTTTTCTGACAGCAATAGGACGTGAAATTGTCTGTAAAGGATACGTTGACATCGAACTCAAATTCAGATAATTCACTTATAAAACCTAAGTTAAATGATTCTCTAACACGTCTATGAATTCATAGATTCTTACTAGGATTTTTAAATTTACGGCGTTTTCCTAATTTTATTGGTGAACTGGAGCAAAAAAAGATGGTAGCGATTTCTGCCAAGAGAGCGGGTCTCCATTTCGCCTAAAATTTGTTATGGTGAAAGGACTTAGTTAATTTACAAGTAAACCCGCCTTAGGCATTTACTGAACGCCCAATGTCTTAGTTCAGCTTGCCTTCTTGGGATCAAACTAACTCTTTGGAACCCACAATAACCAAAGTAGAAATTCGCCGAGTGCGCTCTGGAATGCGAAAAGAACTATGGCCAAATGGGAAGTCGACTGAGGGAGCTTGCGGGGGCGTCTGCCGCCCGAATCGGAGAGCGATGTTCCAAGCGCTCGCTCATCCGCCCGGACGCGGCATCCGCCCACAAATTCTCTTCTTTTCAAAACCCCGCTCCGACGCACCCATCCTCCATCACGCGTTGCTGCTACTGCCGCCTCCAACCCCCGGCTCCCGCACGCAGCGCCCACCCGCGCCCCCTCGTGCTCGCTCCTGCCCCCGCCCCTGCCACCCCTCCCGTTTCTCCCGCCGCCCCTGCCGCCCCTGCTTTCACCCAAGCTCTTTCCGCCGACCCTACGTGCGCACGCGTCCATTCCCCGTCCCCCTCGCCCTGCCCCTTCCACTCGTGGCCCCATGTTACCCCCCCGCGACCTACCACTACTCCTGCCACCGCCGCTACCACCACTTTTCCGTCCGTGGCGGATTTCCAACGCGCCCGGGAGCATCCATTAGCTGCTCGGGATCTACAGCCGACGCCTATTAGACGCTCTTCAACGCGGCACAATCGCCCCTGCTTCGACGGAGAAGGGGAACGCTTTATTTGTTACAGAGGATCGCTGGATTTATGGATGCGCCGGTGTCGCGGCGGAAAGTAAACCGGCTAAATGAATTCGCGCATGGTGGTGCGCACCACTTTATTTTGAAATAGTTTTTTGGAAATGGAGAACTTGGCGAGTGGTTCATCTGTAGGTTCTTTCAGATCGTTAGCCGATCTTTAGTACCCGATTACACTATAAAGCTTGTTGTTGTTTTCTATTTTGATATCTTCGTATGACGAAAGAAGTTATTTCTTACTGCGGATTCGGTGTGATTTGATTATATGAGAGAGTGATGTGTCCATTATATTGCTCATCACATTCTTGGCTCCGAGTAAGAATCTCCCACGCAAAATTCTTGTTTCTAAATACAATCGTTATGATTTTTGGATGTGTGTCGGGAAGACACTCCACGACCTTTATGAATTATATTGATGTCACTTGCTTGTTATGAGAAATACGTCGTTTGTTCGTAGAACCAAACACTTCAATGATGGTCACAAGTATTGATAAATAATTCTACGTTTTTTATTTCTGCTCTTCAGCAGAACTGCTTTTGTATTTCTACGAGAACAGTACATGGTTTGTTTACAGTATTTTAAAAAAATTCTTTATTAGTTTCTATCCATTAATATTTGAAACGGAAAAATTTAGAATAAAAAAACTTATTATACGTAAGTTTGTATTGAAATGAAATTTGTTTTAAGTAATTTCTAATCTTACATGAAGTCACGTGAATTTTCTTCATGGCCGTCACGTATTTTTTTATTTTTTTATTTCGAGAATCTTTCTTGGAGAAATAAGAACTTTGTCTATCAGCAACTGTCATCGAAGAACTATGCTACACTTGCACATCACTCTTTCTGTCCCTTTGTTCGGTAGAAGCATAGCCATAAAATTGGATGGCGATGAGTTAACTCCTTCCTCTGCGAGAATAGGCCGTGAATTACTGCAGGGATTTTGCGCGTATTGTGCGGACAGGCGTGGCCTGCGAGTCTTGCGGAACGACCGACTATCTAAGCACAAACGTCGCCGTCCTCGTCACGTCAGTCGGCTGTCGCGCATTCTCGCAATTGCTAGAGGTAAAATGATTATGCGTGCTCTGCTGACCATATGAACGAAGGAATGTCGGACGGCGAGGCCGGCGACATATCCCACGTTTGACAACAAAACCGCAAGCCAAGCTGCGCATACACGCATTGAAGCGGAGTTGACACGTACAAATATCCCCGACGCTTCAGCCCCGGTTATAAATGATCAGCAAGGATCGCGCACTATACGGGGGACATGACGAGAAGTGACAAGTTGCTCCGAATGTTGGCCGCGCACGAGGCGGGATGTGCCCGCCAGCCCCGCTGCGCAATGCCCAGCTATAAATTCGGACCCGCGGTGCGCGAATGGCCGCCACCGCTGCGCTTCTGCAGCGGCTCAGGCTTGAAAGAACGCGGATTCGCGTCTCTCCTGGCGAGGGTGGCGGAGGAGAGGGCGGCGGCGGCGGCGGCGGCGGCGGCGGCGGCGTGCGCTCCGGCGCCGCGGGCGTGAGGGTGCCGGTTGGTGGAGGGTTCACCGCCGCCACTGCCGACGGTCGTGGTGGTGGTGGTGGTGGTGGTGGCGGTGGCAGGAGCAACAGCAGCAGTTGAGGGGCGAGCGCGCGGAGGTGGGGATCAGAACGCACGGCCACCCACCTTGTCAACCCCTATAAACCACTGGTAATTACGGACCGAGATTCGGAGGCAATTCAGCGGAGATAAGGGCGGTGTAGGTTGGGGTGTAGGCCGGCCTCGTGCCCCACCCGTTCCCTAACCCCGCCCTTACCCCCTCCTCTCTCTCCACGCGCTCTCAGAAGAACCTTCCCGCGCTCCCTCTTATCTCCTTTCAGGCGAAGATGCGGGGAATCGGTACGATAGATGTGTTTTTTTTTGTGGGGAAGAACTGAAGGATGTGATGGTCGCATCATATCTCGCAGAAAAGGATTCCTTAGATGTTTTGTGGATAGAATTATAGTTTCACGTGTTATGAGTTTCTTTTTTCATGTGATTTGTAGACCCAAGATATCCATAAAATATTAGTTACCGAAAGAATTGTGTTCACAATCATACTAAAATTCGATGAAGACCGGCTTATTGTTACTCGTACATTTGATATCTTAAAAATACAATCCTGTCATAAGAAAAATGTAACTAGTAAGGTGAGTGTCATGCAGTATTAGTGGAGATCTAATCAGAAATCATGTTTAAGGTTCCAAGCAAACATTTGTTCTACTTCCAGACGTTTAAAAATAATGCATACCATTTCATTTTTAAACATCATGGGGGAGGGTGTTAGTATACTTGAACAATGCGGTGCGCTGTTGCAATAAGGCACCACTTCCAGTCTTCGCAGTGGCAGCCTGTAAGAGTTCCTCGGGTGGAGAGCCCTTGTGCCCCGCCGCCTCCGTCTGCGTAACGGTGCAGATCCATCAGGGGCTCTCAAGCCGGGCGTGAGCCCCGGAATTACGCGCGAGGGAAATGAAAAATTAGCCCCGAAGCCTCCAGGAGGCGGGCGAGAGCCTTGAGGAAGCCGAGGCGGCGGCGGCGGCGGCGGCGGCGGCGGCGGCGGCGGCGGCGGCGGCGGCGGCGGCGGCTGCTCTGCGCTCCTCGCGCGGCCAACCGGCCGGCTCTTCCTGTGGGGTGGAACAACTGGCCGAGGCGGATCTCGCACAGTTCGGCGAATGTCTCGAAATTGAATGAAATTACTTGGTTACGCCATCTGACATGTGCCCGTGCTAGCTGATATTTGATAAATGCCGGTTTAAACACATTAAGTGTACGCAAGAAGAAGAATATCGTTTAAGTGAGCCGTCGTACGAAACTCATATAATGGCTTAAGAGAACTTTGCAAAAGTGTAAAAGTGCTCTAACACTTTGACTTAAAAGTAAATTTTGAGGCATCATTGCATGCGAGCCAGATTAATGTTAAAAGCGTTGCAGAGATTTGGAGCACGTGACATTCGACATTGAGATTCTGTATAGATTGTGCTCAGATGGAATGAAGAATTGGGCCCTTTTTACTAATATCAATCAGTTTTATCCTAGAACAATTAACTGGAGCTTTTTATTGATAGTTTTAAAAGCTGAGAAATTCGTTCCTGGTTTGAAGAAAACTGAAGAGGTGTAGACTAAGGTTTCTGAAGAATTTGGTAATTATGGTAGGGGGATGTTTACCGAGAATACTGATTAAAGATGAGGCGTTTGGTATTGAACTAGCCGTTGCAATACTTAAAGTAGTATAGGATTTTTAAGCCATCAACCATAACATCTGACCCAGGCGACTTGGTAGAATATTTTGATGGGATTAAATTGAATTTTGCGACTACCAGCCTCATCAGCAGAGGACTCAACTCATTAGTTCAGAAAACACTAACACCACATTTCACCACACCCAGTTTGTGTAGCAATCTGTGCGTCTTATTTTGGAAAGCGATTTTAGTGAAATATTGGAAGGAGACACGCCGTGGAATTCACTTTATAATATCTAAATGCTTTTCCTTTCGCGCTATGGCCCAGTCTGACAGTTCACTCTTGTCGGGACTCAGGGTAAACACCACGCATTACATTGCGTGTCTTGGGTGCGCGTACTTCGTAAACGAGGGTAAAAAAAATAGACGCTCGATTTTAATATGGTGACCGCGTACTTTCCGTGTTCGTATGTTTATATTGCTCGGGGGGCAACAAATCGGACTGAGATTTATATGTAGCGGGCGCGCGGCCACTGGCGACGGGCCGGGGGGCGGGACGGGCGGCGGGCTGCCAACCGAGCTGTGGTGTAAGGATTAATATCGGTCGGCTTTGTGTGGTTAGCCCGGCACGCCCTTTTGTTTCGCCTCACAAAACATGACAGTGGTTGTTCCAGCGTTGAAATCGCAGCCGACCAGTCAGGCGGGCGGGCGGGAGAGGGGGAGGGAGAGGGGGCGGGCGGGCGCGGCCGGGTGGCGAGCGGGGCGGGGAGAAGTGGGCGGCGCGGGCGCGAGCGCGAGCGCGCTGGAAAGCGAGCGGGCGAGCCGCGGTCCCGCGCCGCCCCTGCCGCTCTCGCCGCACCCATCGCCCTCGCCGCCCCCGCTGCCCTCGTCGCTCGTGCCGGCTCTTTGTAACACCGAACGGTGTTCATTCATTATGACTTTTCCACCCGCGGGATTTTATTGTCCCGGCCCTGCGCCGGCCCCAACTATGCAATTTCCACATTCCTGCCGTGATTCACGGCCGGTGGGTGAAAATCGAAGCGGGGACCGAGCAAGGAAGAGAGCGCGACTCGCGCGTCTGGAATAAATTGTCAGCGCTGGGCGGGCTGCGAACGTGGCGGGGCCGTCACTCGCCGCCCTCTTCCTCGGGTGTCAGCGTCAGCGCCGGCGCCCCTGCAGCCACAGCCGCCGCCGCCGCCGCCGCCACCGTCAGCGTCGGACGCCGCTGAAGAGCAGGACATCCTGCGGGAAGTGCCGACCGCGAGCCACCCCTCACGGCCCCGTCCCGCCCCTCCACGCCCACCCTGGGCCGCTGCCAGGGAACTGGGCGGCCGAGCGATGCCCGCCACCCCCTCGTCCGCCCTCTCGATCCCGCCCCTGTCCCCCAATAACAAACCTCGCATTACGACTTTTATTAGCGCTCCCTACGTTATGCAACACCGCGTTTTATTTCCCACAAAGAACTCGCAGAAGCCACACAGAGAAGCGAGCTAGTGTGGACTAGCCGGCAGGCATTATCATTTTAGAAGTAATTAATCGCAATGCGGCAATTTGCCCTATTTATAAGGTTTTTGTTCCTGCAAGTGATTTTAGTAGATGTGTTCCATTCTCTGTACGGGTAAGTTATGAAGGGTATTATTCCAGCAGAGAGGTTGTTACAGAGATTCCTATTTGAGATTTATGGAACGATCTGTGGGGTGCTATAGTATTTTAAGCACCCTCAACCCCGTTTCGCCCAAAACCCCACCCCGGTGCTCATTCTCTTCTCTGCGTTGAGTTGCACCGCCCAGAGAGGTGTTTTTCTTTATTAATTGCGGGTTATCGCCGGTGTCCGAAGGGACTGGCGCGGGCGATGGAGCCACGGGGGCGAGCGGCGAAGCGAGGCGGGGCGAGGCAAGAGTGCGGGATGCGGGGGCTTTCAGGTCTGCGAGGCGGGCACGGCTGCCCCGGGCTGCGGTCAGCACCCGGACATAAATCGGCGATCCAGCTGCCGCCCTGCAGATGTTATTAAGAACTAAGTGCGCGTTAAATATACTATATCTTTGATCTCCGCTCTTCGAGGCGGGAAAACAACCTCCACACACTGCTTGGAATGAGTTTGAAACAGTTTTTTGTTCCTCCAAAGATCGCCGATCGCTTTCGCCGATACGGCTTACAAAGCGATCATGTTTAAAATTGATAGTAATATTTCCCGTCTTGTATTCTGTCTAAACTATCATAAATACGCCTTTCTGCCGTGATTTAGTTACACCTTAAGTCATAATCAAGCAGACTAACGTCATAAGATATGGGGCATCCTATTTCATCAGCTTGGTGTGCAATAACCGTAAATATGTCGCAGAAGTCGTTTGTTTATAAATTTCGATGGCGATAAGCGGCGGCGGGCAGGCGCGCGGCGGCGAAGAGGGAGCGGGAGGTTGCTGCTGCGGCGACGAGCTACGACCAAAGGCCCTGCGCCATACCGGAGGCTGGCCAGACCCCGTTTCCTTCGCTCCACTCGCACATCGCTTTCTACGGCACATGGTCGTATTTCGCATAACTTTACGCACCGCCGTAGGCCCTTTCGACCTTCGCTCGGATGTGTCGTTGGTCGGGTCGTTTCGAGTCCGTTAGGGTGTTACCAGAATTAATACTCGGAAAGTCCTCGGAGATCCTTTTTGAAAACCGCGGCGGGCACGGCGCGCGGGAGCGGGAGCAGGGCAAGTGGATGCGGCAGCGGTCATGGAGCGGCGAGATGGGCGGCTACCGCTCGTTGGGCGCGCCGGCGCGGCGCAGCGCTCGTAAAGTGGATGCGGGCGTCCGAGGAAGCTGCCGGGTTGGGCTGCGGGGACTGTGACTCTCATTCCCCGTGATACGTGCTCGCCCCCCCCCCTCCTTCGTTCTCATTACATGAATCGGGAGCTGATCGGATGTCTTCACCCTCCTCTCGATTCTGTTCCATCGTATACCTATCGTTCCGTTCTGTAAATTGTAGGGTCTTTTACTACACTTTTGTCACCGCCGCCGCCTCCAAGGCAATCCTGACATTGTAGTCGTCGCCTCCTCGTTGGCGTTCTGCCATCTCTCTTAACTTTTTTTGACCGCGATAATCTGCTTCTGCCACCTGACTCCTCATAGCTCTGTAATATCACCATGGCTGTTGCGTTAGTCACCGACGCCTCCGTCCTTTTATATTTCTTCGATTTCCTCTCCCGTCGTACGTCTGTCTTCTGTATCCCGAGTTGGCAGCATTTTTATCTCCTCCCTCGCTCTCCCTCATCGGTTCACTGGAGGTGTGTGCTCTGGTTGTCGCTGCGCCCGCGGCGTGCATGGCCGAGGCCGTCGCGCGCTGCGGCATCCGCCTAGCGGCCCTTGTGTGCTTCGCCCGTCCAAGTTCGAGGCCCTTCCCTCCTCCCCCGGCCCCCGTTCCCCTCTCCCCCCGCTCCGGTCTGCCTGTAAACAACTGCGGAACTGTCTACGAGAAACTGCGTTACATGATGCCGCTGTCTCTTTTCCGCGCGCAGTAGCTTGTTATACTTGGTGCGCTTCGCGGCGTTAGTTGCACCGTGGAGATATTTCTTCCATAACGACAGCCTTCGACTGAAGTCTCAGTTATTTAACACACCCCTCTCGCCTTATCGCGATACAACCGTTGCGGAACGAAAGTACAGCGAAACGTGTCCACGCCCAGTTTTAGACATTAGTTATCTTTGTAGCGTTGTGCAGGAAATTGTGACGATAGGCTTTATCGATAGGATGCATCGGTTCTGATTGTACATCTGACTTCTGGAAGTTCAAATAACTAATTTATTATAAAAATTGAGATGCGAGTGTTTTCAGAAAACTTGATTCTATTGACGTCGTGTGTGTGTGTGTGTGTGTGTGTGTGTGTGTGTGTGTGTGTGTGTGAATGTCTGAATAAAAGAGCTTTCAGAGATTAAACATAATACACGGTTGTAAATAGAAAGAAATTCTGAGGCCGTTTCGCTCGTGAATTATTGATAAATGGTAACGAAATCAGTAGACAAAAAGATCACTGGTATTAAATTTATTTCGTTATACTGTCATGAAAGTGTCGACATCCGTTTGAATGATAAATGGTGGATCTCGTTTTTCGATATCACAAACGTGAACATGTCGTGAGTTCATCTTTCATAATACTGCTCTTCTTGCAATACTGCAGTAATTTCACCTCCCATATAGTCGTTGAATTTATAATTGAAATATCAAATTCTGAAAGGAATACGCACTCCTTGGGGGCATCTAAGATGGTTATATACTCCTTCATCACGGTAACAGTACTGTACGTACTCGACCATTCCCATGCAAGTGGCGTGTTCGTCGGTGGCTTCGGTTGATGAACCGATCGGGAGCGCGCGCTGCCAGCCGCCCTTGGACCGCGCCAGCGGCTTCTTGCGGCCGCTCGCCCCGCGCGGCTCGGGCTCGGGCGCGGCCCGGCGACCCCGCGACCCTCACGCGCGACTCAGCGGAGGCCTCCAGCCCAGCCGCTCCCCTCGAGTCCCCGCCCGATGTCCCGCACCTCACGAAACATAAATTAAACGTACTTTAAGTCCGCGGGAGAAGTCCGCGCGTCTCCGCCGTCGTTCCCCCCTTCACTCGCCGCATGCCGACGACTCGGCGTGAATATATTGAGCTGGCAGATGCCGGTCCCTCGCGCGGTACTTTCGGCCCACGGTATGATGCTTGTTTTGCGTAACTTTCGCCGCTCTTCCTTGGCAGGCGCACAGTCGTTAAATCCGAAGTGTGAAGTGCTTATGACTCGCGAGAGAGAGATGCTCAAACATGGACGGGCGACCGCTTCAAGGCGCGCGCGCGTGTGTATTACACGCTTCGTGGCCTTCGGAAAACTGCATACATTAGCTATGGATCACCATAAACGAACAATAACATTTTTAGAGGCACGCGGAACAATGCCTGACGCGATACAGAATGTCACTAGCCGTCTGTTTGCTGGCAAGTTGATGGCCCCGTTATTAACGCGATGCGTATCGCGTCTTGAAGAACAGCCTGGGTATCCGGCAGGCCCGCGGCGCACCGGGACCGGTCGAACGAATGCCCCTCACATGGGCGAGCCCCGGCCACCGCCGCCGCTAGTAACTTTACGCACCACCACCACCAGTGCCCCCTTCCAGTCGTTATAATTTCTGTAGTTTTCATTTCTACCAGTACTACTACCGGTGACCCTCTCCTTTGTTGTACACCAAATATCGTTCACTATTGTGACTTCATTCGTATCCCTCTTTATATCTTGATATTATACGTTCATTGTCATAAACATGCTGAGTTCTTTTTTGACAAAGTGAACTTATTTTTGTCGAAACCCTATAAATGTGTACGGAAAGTGCTATTGTACGCGTATTTGCACACTCGCAAATGTTGCAATGCTAAAGATGTTGATCTGTTGCAAAAGTAGGTAGAGTAGTAGTGTTGGTAGAGCAAGTCACGATTTTTGAAGCTTTTTCCTGACGTAGGCCCTACGAGTGACCGTTTGACTAGTATAACCTTCATATAAACCGTCGCAATCAATGTCTTGCCCTAAATACCACAGCATCTTCTGAAAATTAGTACATTTCTTCTTGTTCGAATCACATCAATCGGAGACTATAGCCTTTCCTGTGACGGATTATTGGTCTCTTAGGTCTCTGGTATACTCACGAAGGCCGTAGACGTTCTCCAGAGGACGGGCATCGCCGGAAAAGCCAACCGGACGCTGACAGTCGCTGACTTGTAGACTAGGTTGCCAGCAGGTCTGGACAGCCCTCTTCGGATAGTCATAAATTATGAATTCTTGCCAAGAACGCAGACAATAGTCGTGCGGAAAGGCTTGTCCATTCTTAGCTTCAAATTGTGGGTTTGTGTTTGTCAGGAATAAAATCCTTTGCCCTATTTATCAGGTGGAAATACCATTCCTGCGCCTGCAGGCGATATGTATTGGCAGCTACAGTATTTTCTCGAAATAAGCCCCTCCCTTGTTTTCCAAAAAAATTGGCAGCAAAAAGTTCTGGGGAGGGGGGGGGGCAATACGCAATTATCTCGAAAGGAGTTGAAATATTTTTTCAAAAATTGTCCTTTATTTTTCAAAACGTTACAAATACATAGATGTTTTATTTCCGACATCCCACCTGTAATTTTCGTAGGATCTGGTAACAGTGAAAATTGAAGGGAATTAGCAGTTTTTAAATAACATTATTGCATATAAGTACATCCCGAAGAAATATTTATCCGCAAACCTCAGGGGGCAAATATTGGAGAAAATACCATTTGTCCTACATGTTTCTAAATCTTCCACTGCAAAAGATACCGACGGGTCATCTCTAATAGCTTAAATAACATTAATTGACATTCAATTCGCGAAAGATACTGACGGGTCGTCTCTAATAGCTTAAATAACATTAATTGACATTCAATTCGCGAACATATTCATAAAGGTAAATTACGTTTTCTGCTAGAAAGAAATCTCTGAGAATGTTCGTTATTGAGTTCGAAACTTGTAATTAATACTGTAAATCAAATTTAATTGTAAATAATGATGAGTGTGTGGAGAATACTTTTACGGAAATTTTAGTATTTTAAGGGGAGACACCAGCTAAAACTTCAAACCGGGTCGGCGAGTTGATAGTAGAGAACTCCGAATATACATTTTGTCTAATATATAAAAATACTTCCAGTGCTATTAAAAGCTAATATTTTGGAAATGAAATTTTAGTCTTAACATATACTTCAATTACTGTCATCCCTCAATATGTATGATAACGCAATGATTGAAAGAGCGTTTGTTCTTGTGTATACAGATGTATATCGATTATTGTCTATCAGTTGTTTGGGAAAATGTTATTTTGGTACATTTCCTTACTCTTGGGATTGACTTCAATTTGATGCGTTACAACAAAATTAAAGAAACTGTTTTGAACTCGCTAATACTGATTTTTCACGGGCGATAACTTAAGATTTCCAGCATCTTTTAACATTTTAAAAGTCGCAGATTTTATGTTCTGTCATAATTATGTTTCTTCTGTGTATCTCTAGATTGTAAAAACTTACATTTATGATTTTTTTCTTCAGAACCTGACAATTTAAGGATTCGTAGAAAATATTTGCTTGAAATCCATAGTGTATGCTTGTTTCTGTGTTTGATAATTCGTAACAGATCAGTCATATTGTATACATATTTTAACAACGTGACTGTTCGTTCTTGACAGTATGTCTTGTAAATGTTCTTGAATGGCGAATTGTATCTAAAAGACGTGCGATTGGTATGTTATGTAAAAATTTGTTTGGAATGAAGAAAACGCCTCGGAGAAAGGAAATGCGTGCCAGTGTCTCATAGTATTTGGTTGTTTGTTGTAAATTCGATGCTCATTATTGTGCGAAAGAATTCGTCTTCGTGACAGCTGCCTTCCGCTTCTCTAATCCACTTCCCTAAGATGTAAGCAGGACACCTGCCAGTAAAAGTATCTCATGGTATCCTTTTTGTACCAAACTTTCTGCGACAGGTGGTCGGATGAGCGTACGTAAGTTTTTGCAGGAGAGACGTGGGAATGACGTATTAGGAAGTTATATCGAGAAAATGGAACTGACAAAATAACGTTATTTTGAAGAATGGAGAAAACTTTGTGTGTACATGCGTATAGTATGTGTAATGTTACTCGTTCATGTGGGGTGTCACATTGTTTCGATATAATATCATACATGCTGCCAAACCCGCTTATATTGTTCGGTAACGGTGATGAAATTTTCACATTGATAGGTGAATGCTTGGCATATAAATTACGTCAACTATGTTGTGTTAATTGTCTTAGAGATTAATTCGGGAGGAAATGGTGTGTAAAAGTATCGAGAATTGGTTTCCGGACTTTGTTGGCTCTTTATATATGAGGGTCCCCACTGGCAACCTTTCGTTTCGAAAGATTAGACAGCGAACATCTGTATGCGAATGCGCGGGCGGAATAGAGACATTTTTACAAGATTTCCTGCGTTTTGGGGATGAAGAGGAGAAAGTTTCTCAGAAACCACAAAAGGGACCGAACTTCTGTTTCGCCGGGGTATATTGCGTGCTATTTCCGTTCCTCATCGAGAGGCCTTGAACAATATTAATAAGCAAAAGCAAACAAGAAAGAAAAAAGTAAAGTTTTTTATAGTGTATTGGAAGAAATTTCCGTCAACAATTAAATCAATTAATTTGACATTTGTTTATTGCAGTGTATGTATGAAAGTTAATATACATTTCTGATATTTACTTAAAACGATTAGTTTCAAATTTCAAGTATCGTGACTGATTCGTCCAGGCAGTGAAGACGAGGAAACATTTGCCATATTGCAACGTCGCAGCTGGTCGGGTGGGTTGCCATTTCGTAAGGGCTCCCGGATTTTGTTCCTTTGAAGCTGCCGGGCAGCAGGTAGAGTTGTAAATACGTCTTTCCACCCTCAGCACCCGGTCTCGTCGTGCTTTGTGCTGGGACGTGGTGCATCCCGCTGAGGGCAGGGACAAGGAGTGCTGGAGCTAGCGTTGGTGGCAAAGTGTTTGTCTGTCAGGAACTTATTGTGTGGAACTTGGGTAGTTCTCTGAAGCTTAAATAGAGCTGTTCGGTGAGTGGGTGATGGGCTTTTCGTCTACTGCCATTTAGTATTCCTTTCTGCTCCTTTTTGTGTATTGGTTGTAAAGTATTTCGTTTATCGATAGATTTAGTGACACATGAAACAGTATTGACAAATTGAATGAAAACTTAGAAGAAAATACATGCGTTTCACTTTAAAAAAATAAAATTTATTGGTACAACTTCGGGATGACGGAATTTTCAAATTTTGTAATACGCTAGAAAATCCTACATGTACTATAAACCCGAAGTGGTCTTTTCTTCGAAATAACTTGAATACACTGTGACCCGTGGGTCAAGATGTGGGTTGCACACTTTATTAACATATTTTGTTTTCATATTAATGAATAGTACAATATCTGTTTGCAAACTTCGATTTGTAAAATCAATTATCAAATTCTTCCCTTGGCGTGTAATGTTTATGAAAAAAGGAACGACGTGCCAACGCGGAAAGGGTTTACCCGTTCCACGGAGTTTCCAAGAGTTTACCATGGAAGTCTGCGAGAGCAGCCGGCTGGAGGCTGGTAGCGACGAGAGGCGAAGGGGGCGGCGCGCGCGGAGGGTGGCTGGAGGGTCCACCGGCTGCCGCCAGGCGGCGCGGCGCGCGGCCCCTCCCACGCCGCCAACACTCGCCCCTCAGCGACGTCCCACGGCCTGGCGGTGGCGACGACGACGACGACGGCGAGAGTAGTATGTGCTGAGTCGGGGAGATCAGGCGACAGTTTTCGAGACTGTATTGTGGACTAGAGAAGGGCGACAACAGGAACGGTGCAGGCAGGAGTGTTCGGAGGTGGCGCCCAGGACATGTGATGGTGACGCTCAGGGAGGAGGCGAAAGCGGGCGCGCGTGGCGCGGCGCTGGGCGCATCATCATTCAGGCGTCGGCGTCGGCGGCAACGTAATGGGCGTCCAAGCTGTTGGCTCTTCACCTAAAACAGTTTCTCCGCTCGGCCGGAACGAGCACTTGCTTGAAGTTTGACGGAGTTACAATCTCTTGGGCTCGATGGCAGCTGCGTACTGCCTCTGATTAAAATTCGCCGACGCACTTAACGGGTGGTGGGGAGACGAGGCGACGCCACGGCCCACCTCGCCTGGCGGGAGACCCATGCGGCCCGCTTTCGCGCGGGCAAATTTGATTTGAAGCCCAGACGCGTTCTGGCTTCTTTGCATCAGCTCATTGTTCTGCGTGTCCGACATTTCTGCAACTCATGTCAGATACTCTTGATAACGGCTTAGCTAAAATTTCTATGTAGCTTTTATGCTAAGGGTATTTTATTTTTTAATCACGATACAGAAATAATTAGTGGGCATTATTTAGAGGACTGTTTGGTTTACCCGGTTAATTTTTTAACTAGGCCTTCAAATCACGCCCCATACGCTAATTTACAGACCACTTGGTGCTGTTCACAATTTACCAAGCAGCTATGTATGTATATAGTTCTATTTTGTTTGTCTTGAATCCGTTTACAAAAGAAGAGATATCAATATTCGATTATCTATTTTTAGTTTAGCTAGTAGTTTTACACAAAATACAAGTCTTCTAGCAAAATTATTGAAATCGCTGTGTTCACGGATACATTGCACAGAATAAATTAAATAGGCTATTGAAGATGATTTCAACGAAAAACAACTGACGGGAGAGATTGGAAGTACTTCTTTAGAGGTAGTCATGCCTACACATGAGTTCGTTCTTTTTAACGTCCTTTTGATGTTCAGTTTTTTATAAAACCATTTTCCAAAGAGAAAAAAATACTCGTTACGTTTTAAAAATTGCCTTAACAGTCAAACATTTTTGGTTTTAAATAAAATATATTAATATTACTGTGAAGACCAAAACTCCTATTCGTCCTCTCACTTGATGAGAGGTTATTGCCCCAGTATTGTTGTCCCAACCCTCAGAAGAAAGAGTGCGAAATATAAAAATGTTATCTTCACTGCCTTGCCCGACAGCAATAACGTCAGGTTTTCGTTCTCTATCTTCCCTCCCTACACATACTCCCTCGCTCACTCATCACCCCTCCTCTTCGTCCTCTCCTCTCCCTCTCCCCCACTCCGCTCCCTCCCTCTCCGAGCAACTGTAAGCCAGCACAGGCGTGATGTGCACGGCAAACGTCACAACGCAGGCCGCGCGACTGCCATTTTCCTCAAAGCTGCGTCGCTCTTTGGTGTCGCCACCGCCGCCTCCCCCGTCGCCCGTCCAAGCGTCCTGGCGGGCGGAGGCGGCCGGCCGGACGCCAAAGCCCTACGCCACCCCGGCCACCCCCGCCGCCTCCACCGGCCCCACTGCTCGCGGTATGCTAATAAATTGCGCCTTTTCCCCCGCACCGGGCGGGGATAACAAAAGAACGGACAAGTCGATTGCATTTTCGGCGAGCCGAATGGCGCGATTCCCGCACTCCCGTTCGGTTAGTGACCTCCCGCCCCGCCCCCACACCCCACCCCACCCCACCCCACCCCACCCCACCCTGAGTAACGGTTGTTGATCCGTTAATGCCGACCTCGCACCCCGCCGCATGTCTTGTGGAACTCGATTTTATCATCAGTCGTCACCGAAAAAGTATATTTCTATAAATATTCAATAAAATATTCGCTCTTCGATTTTTAGTGACTCACGTTTTCTTATTGTATAAGAATACGTTAGAGTACGTAGAATTTGTAAGTTCGTCTACTGCATTAACGTTTTGGATATATCTGTATATTTCATATATTGTTCACTGGTTTAATTATTGGAAAGTCGTATAATTCGTAAAAATCTATAAAAGTCGTAAAAATCTTGTTGACGTGCATACATTAAAAAAAACTTCTTGCTTCAATCCTCATTCACTAGTTGTCTAGTCTCATCGCAGTACGATGTTTCTTTGCTATGTAGTAATTCTGTGTACTGTGTGAAGAAAATATTGCTTCATTCATTAAGCAGCAATGCAGTATTTTCATTCGACCAGTCTTAAGTATGCCGAGTATGAATGAATATTTCCCCAAAATCGAGTCTTCAAAGCTAATTTGCGGATCTACTCGTGATGAAAATTGTATAAAACCCATAAAAGAGCGCTGGTATCATTAGAAAGTACTAGTATCATCATTAATGTGTTGTTGTGAGGTAGTCTCACATTGTCAGACTAATACCGAAAATTGCGACATCGCGAGCCTTAGAGCTAAAAATAATGTAATAGATTAGCCTGGTCTGTTACTATAAAATGCAGATTTGTATATATTATTCATCTCAAAACACGTTTATGCCTTCTTATCTCACGAGTACAAAGTTTTATGGATATTCCCTTGAAACAATCCTTTGATGTTAAGGAAGTATTATTGCAATGCTGCGCCTAAAATAATGAATCTTAAATGGCTTATTGCGTGTTGCCATTGTTAAACAATTAAATTTTTGCCATGGCCGGATGCGGAAGCAGATAGAAGCGTCGCGAGTCTTGTATCCTGCATTGTCACACCGTGTTAATAAAAAATGTGAAGTTCATCACTACAGTCAACCAACCATACCATAACAATACATCAACAAATTTAGTATTTTAGTACTCACTTCTGTCACACATCATCTCCTATTTATGGAAATGCATTTTGCTTCAGTTTACTCCTACCACTGGTAAGATGTTGGAAAGTCGAAAAGCGCTAATCTTGGTACAAGAATGTGTGACGAATTTACATCAAATGACTATCGAATGCCTCTTATACTAGTGTTTACTACACATTTTTTAACGAATTTCTGTTATAAATCTACCCGTATATGAAATACTCCGAAACTTTAATTTGATATCGTAAGAAAATAGAGGGAGGAAGCAGAGAATATGTGCGTGCGTGTGCGCGCACGCACACACACACACACACACTACATTAACGTTGCCTGTATGTACATTTCTGACACAATTAACGTAATGCACTGATTATAAAAATAAAAAATGTAAAATAATAAAATAATGTTTTACACCCACACATACAAGGAAACCGTCTGGCAGGTCGTCGGAATAACCAGGGGCCATCCTTCCGTCTCCTTCCATTCCCCCTCGAGACCCTGTGCCCTCGGGGCAGAGCCCCGCGCGGACTCGGACGCGCCAGAGCCGGCCTGCAGGCATGCGAGAAGTGGCACGCGGGCGCGGGCGCGGGGCTGCTGGTCGGTGCCCCGCGGCGCTGATATGAGGCTTCCGCGGAATGCCGCCTCCGCCTCCGCCCCCGCCCCGTGACCGCCCTGCCCCTCCCCTCCCCCCTTCCCGCCACCGCCGCAGCTGCCGGGAGCTTTGAGGAGTTCTTGTGCCGCCGTTGCCGCGCGCCTGTCCCTGCGCCCGGAAGATAATTTAAAGCGGAGATTTTCTCGGGCCGTTCTTGCCCATCCCCAGACCTGTATTAGCATGAGAGACAATCGCAATCTTTATGTTTATGATACTCCAATCTGCTCTCCCTTCCTACACAATGGGTGACGCGAAACTGGACCGAACTGGACCGCATTTTCAGGTTCTCTTTTTCGTGTTTTCGAGACACGTACCGGGCCTGCAGGCCGCTGCTGGAAAACTCTTGAAACATTGAAATATATGATTTTAAAACCGGTGCCTGACTGGTAGCACTTGTGTTTTGCTCTCCTAAAGTTTGACTGGCTGGAGTTTATTGAAATCGAGTGATATTTACCTCTGGGCACATGTGATGATTTTTACGTGGGCTTGTCTCTTGCTTGAATTGCGTGTTAATTTGTCTACTCTTTTCTTGACGAGTATTCGTGGTTACATTAGCCATTAATGTATATGGAGGTTCCATTTTGTTTGCCTTGTATGTACTTTTGCTGTAAGCAAGCGTGAAACATGTGTCTAATGGTTCTGGAGTTTGGGTCACAGGAAAGAAAAGACACTTTACATTGCCGACGTTTCGGCCATATATTTGCCCTTCATCAGGGCTACAGGACAGATAAAACATTTATGTTCAGGAATATGTATAGTGAACCTTTCCATTAAAGCTAAAATTACAATTAGTTTGTTAACAATACAGTTTTCTACCTGTAAGGTTATCAATAATGTAAATGATACATTCTACATGCCCCTATTGTCTACGTAGTTCCATCTCGCATCATATTGGATTCAACTGTTCCATTCAAGAACCATTTGACTTATACAACGGGTCAAGAATTAGCGTGAAACATGTTCAGCTATACACACATAGCCGTAGCAATGTATTACAGTAGTTATTTTTCCTAAGTAATTGTCTTTTATGAAAAGATTGATTTTTTTGATTGCATCTGACACATATTTCATTTATTTTGTATCAAATGCCAAATGCAAAACCATTTTCTTCAATTGTATTATAAAATTTAACTGTTCTTAACCGCATTTGTTCGAGATGTAATTGTTTACACTTTTCAGTCTCCTCTTTCCCGCTTCTCGAACTCATTGAACCAATGTCAGTTACATTTCAGAAATTACTCGTTTGTTGTAAAACAACAGATTCCTATGAAAGCAATGTTTATACGTGGGGAAATGACTTTGACTCGACATTTAATTCAAATCAGTCGAACAGCAGTGAGGCCAGTGTACCTTGTGTGTAAGCTGCGTGGGTTGGCGTGTGAACGTGTACACCCTGGTGCTCTCTTGTGCGTAAGAGGACGAGTCTCCTCTCACGATTGGCGCATCGCACCCCGGACGGCATCTATCGTTTCGCAGCGTATTTGATGGCGGCTGACGCCCATTGTAACCACCGGTAGCATTCCGACGCCTTCATCGGTTTTGTGTAACAGGCTTTCGGTTTATTTAATCTTCACGTTTTTAAGATGTTTGTGTAAACAAGGCATTGTTGTTTAGAATGTAAGCACTTGGGGAACCGCGTGCGGATCTCGTCAAGCAGAAGGCCGTGTTGACAGTTAATCAAATAGAAGTGGCGTCCGAAGTGTACCCTGATGGCAGCCCCTTGTTTTATGGGAGGCGAAGCCTTTGGAAGAGAGAGCTCGCGCGTAGTTAAAGCAGTCATTGCCATTTGCTACAGTGTTTGTGTCTGTGTCTGGCCCCCAGCGCGGCTCCTGCCTGACTAGAACGCCAAATGGGACACTTCAGCCGGCGCCGGGCGGCGGTGGGGCCGCGCGGTCGTCGCCGTTGCCGCACAGTGGCTGAGCGGGCTGGCTCAGAAAAGCGTTTCATGGGTTTCAAAGTTCGGATGCGTTTCAATTTTTATGGAATGTAATATCAGTTGCATTGCTTTTAGTGGAAATAGTTGTAACTGCATAGAATCACCTAAATTCTGTTCCAAGTCACGTTCTGAAAACTAACATCCAGCCTCCTGTTATTGTCTTGCCAGCTAGTTGATTCACACCATGTTTTGAAGAGTCTCTTCTTTTCATATTTAAGTTAGTAATAAAGAAGAAAAATGTCGACATGTAAATTTGTACTACTTGTTTCCAGGAAACTCGAAAATAGATTGTTTAATATAAACTGCATTATCAGCAGTGGCGCAAAGAGACGCTTGGCCCGGCCATCTTAAAAGGTCAAAATGTCCGAGACTTAACTCTGCGTTAAGACCTCAATATATTATTTGATTTATTTCCAATTTGCCCTTGTGAACATTTCCTTCGGAGCAAGAGACCGCCGCAATGTGCAAGTTTGTGTCCGTTGAGATTGCTGTTCCTCCCTGCGCGGCGCGATGGCGCGGGAGCGGCGCGCCGCCAAGCGACTGGCTACAGGCCGAGCGACTTCCCTCGCGAGCGGCCGGCGCGCTGCAGCCGACCCGCCCCCGAAATGATTTCCGGAAGCGTTGGCTTTGTCTCCGACAAATAAATAAACGTTTGCTCTGGTTGCCTCGGAGCACACTGCTCCTCCGTTTTCTCAGCCGCCTGCGCCCCGCGCCTCGCGCTGTGGTGGCGGTGGCGGCTGCCCGATGTTTGGGCAGCGCGGGGGCGGGCGGCACCGCTGCGGGCTTGTCCCCGAGGCATCACTGCCTCTCTCTCCCTCGACTCAACACGATCGGCGTACACACACGCGGGATAGAATGGCGTGGGCCGAATGCTCGGACTGCCTCTTTGGCCATTTACTCCGCCTTTCATTTAGAAGCTGAACTTTTACCTGCCTTGTTTCACAAACGCCCTTGGCTTCTTTATATATATTTTAAAACGTATTTTGGAACTCTATCGGCTCTAGCCATTTTCTTTGGTTAAACACATCACAACGTCTCTCCGTTTCGATCTTGTGATGTTCCTGGTTTCATTCGTGGGAGTACAACGTGCAGTGCTGCTTGTTTTCTGTTCCCGCGTGTTGGCAGTGGTCTTTTTTTTTCAAGGTTGAACATCTATTTCTGTATCGATTACTACTAGATGTTGACCAGTGAAAATGCATTCTTTGGAATTTTGTTTATCATCAACTTCGAAAAAGGAACAATCATCATCCATTTTTCATTTTTCTGCAGTTTTGTAGGACGTAGTTATTGAAAAGATGTCAATTCTTGAAAAGATTCTTACATTACGGCTTTATAGAGTCATCCAAGTGTATATTTATCTCCCAAAATCAAAGTGTCATTGGTATTTTTTATTGTTTACTTTGTTGCTATTATGTGTTGATGCGGAGTTTGCAATTATTTTGGTATTACGGCGTACAATACTTTGTATGTATTTCCATTGAATTTGGATACACGTGTCTCAGAATAAATGTTACAAACTTCTAGGACATCGTAAATGTTCACTTTTTGCCAGCTTACAGTAGAATACGTGTAATTTATACATATAACATTTGCCTGTGATTTTTAAGCAACTTCTTGTGCACAAATTTTCGACAGGTCACGTTCGGACGCACTCAAAGATTTCAGGTCCCTACCTAACATCTGTGCATACGGGGTTGCCTAAGGCAAATCTCACACCTTTAATGCATATAATTCAATTGTATGCAATCTTGTACAAGTTCATTGGCACATAATGATCATTTGCGACCCCTCTACATATCCTAGAGATTTGTAACATTATTTAAGTATTTATTTATTTTGGGGAAAAGTTTATTATGTGCACATTTCCTTCAATTCTGGGAACCCTACCCTAACTCATATACATTTGAATTCTGAATACAAATGGAAATGTGCAATTTTGGCCAGAATTAATAAGAAATATTCCCTCCAGTGTAATAAAAACTATTTGCATGGGGGCAATTGATTTTTGCTATTATCCATAATCTCGTCCTTCGTGAGGAAATCGTCTCCCTGCGTGAGAACATGGTGAACGATAATTTGAATAATTATATTTCTTACAGAAATCTAGGAGACGTGCACAGATAGTGGAGTTATATTTATGAGACACCTGCCTGTATTATTTAATTTGATTTGATTTATTTCGTCAAAAATAGTAAAAAATGGTATGAGACGTATGAAGGGCAAGTACAAACTGCGTACGTTTTCTTGAGCTCCAGAATATCTTCTCCACTTTCATGTATATGTATGTATACATATGCACTCACATGTCAGTTTCAAAACCAGCAAAGTCTGAAAAACTAAAAATTGGAGATATTGCAGGAATATAGTAATTCTTCTGCAATTTACTAACGCATGGTTCCAAAAAGACTAAGAAATATTCCTCATAAATATATTTGAAAAACGTTCTCAGTTTCAGAATATGCCTAGTTCAGCTCTTCAGTTTCAGAAATCCAATTTTTTTTCCTCCGTTTTTGAAATGAAAATATAGTTCCCTCATTGTGTGTATCAAATGTTATTCACATGAAGACGAGCAATCGAGAGATTCTTTTTTACTCTTTTGAGAAAGAAAACTTTTGCTCTTTTATTTTTAATTTATTTTTCGAAATAAAAAATGTGGACTTACTGTTAGCCGGGCCTCAAACCGAGTTCTTCAAATAACTAAATAGGTGTTCTCACTTTTTTGAATCTCTGTATAAATATTGTTAAATTTCCCGTTTGATACATAGAAATCCATAGTACGTGGAAGATTTGTAGGCTGTTGATAGGGTAAACCGGAGCTAAGACATTTTTTTTTCATTTCCGCTTTTCGCAAAGACGGATACAGTGTACTTATTAAGGATTAGTTATTTAATAATATTGAATAAACCAATCTTATTATGCACGGCGTATCGTCACGAATCACATCTATAGACTGAGGCTTCGACTACACAATGTATACGATTTCATGTGCGTGTAACATTATTTATGCGGAATTGAGAAAAATTTGTAGAGGTGCAAAAATCGCGAATGCACATTTCCGAAATAATGTTGTCACCACGACGGAGCGAACTTGTCTTTTAATGCATATTCAATTTCTGACTTTTTTAAATAATAAGGAATGTGTTAGGGATTGTTAGACGTGTCTCACCACAGATTCGGGGATGCCACTTAAGTCTGAAAGGGGAAAGAAAATGTGTATTGATCTCTGGGTCATAGAGACGTGAAAGGTACTCCCATACAGACCCTACGGCGCCATACGTCGGAACGAATCATGACCAAGTACAATATTAGATTAGCTATCTATGTATTACCATACGTCGATTCGTCAGTTCTGTTTCTTCAAACATATACAAAATTCAAGCCACAATTTTCCTATATCAGAGGAATTGAACACTATGCGAGCATGTGCAAAAATTAAGATAAAATCACATTGGATTTACGTATTAACTAAAGAAATACAAATTTCCATACAATCCATACAATATTGTTGGTTGATTTGACATATTTAAGAGTTTCTTACGTTTAGAGCTTCACTTGATCTCATCCTCAGGCAACTGTAGGTTATATGTAGATATTCAGTTCACCCAAGTAGCAACTAGCCCCGCATCTGCGCCGAACGTATAGGTATGCATTTTTAGGTGCTTTTAGTACACGCTTAAGATTATGATCTAGCTGATTGTTTTGTTTCACCATTAAATATTTTAGAGCTCAAAGTTAACGTCAGTACTTGTTTAGTTATAAGAATTATAGGAGAAAAAGATTCGAGGAGCCAATCTGCATTGAAGTGATTCTTGTATAAATGACCGGCTTGCGGCGTAGCGTGTTGATCGTCACCGAGGCAGACCTCAGAACCGCGACACAAGATCCCCTAGCCAGTGGTGCGTCGAAAGACAAATGGGCGGGTCGCGTGTGACGGTCGTGGGACCTCGTACCTGTGCGCTCGAGCTCTGACAGTGTCGTTTGTGCCCCGCAGGGAAGAAGAAGCTCTCGACGGACCCGTCATGCTGCCCCGTGTGCGGCGTGACGCTGCGCGCGGGCGAGTTGGACACGCACTTCGTGCACGAGCTGGAGCGCCTGTACAAGCTGAGCGCGGGCAGCCGCGCGCGCCGCCTGGCGCTGGACGCTCGGCCCGGTCCGTCCCTGGCGGCGGGCCCCGGCGCCGCCGGCGGCTCCGGGCCCGGCCCAGGCCCCGCGCCCGGCCAACGCCGCGACGCCGCGGGCGCCGCCGCGGCCGCCGCCGCCGACGGCACGCCCGAGGGCCGCTGGGACGTAAGTGCTCCGCCCCCGCCCCCGCTTCCACTCCTCGGAGGGCGAGGCCCCGTGGGCCTGCTCTTCGACCTGGACCTTTGTTTCCGCCTTGCTGTCTGCCAGCACGCTCTTCCACAGTAAATATTCCCACATCCTCTTTCGTACTTTTCCTACCTCCTGTTATGCCTTTACATCAGTATGTTCTCTCTTTTTTTCATTGAATACTGTAGATCTTTTACAATTCTCCCACCGCCGATATTGAAACATACCAAAATATTCGACAATTCTTCTTGATTGGCACGTACTAGATACTTTGGGAATAATGCATTCTTTCAGAAAAATAATTTACGAGTTCTGAATGAAAGACACAAGCATTGTTTCATCGTAACGTACACGTTACTGAATAGATTCATAGGATATTTCATTGCAATTCGCCTATCAGTTATAAGAAAGTATATTCAGTAAAGATTCTTGCACACATTAACATATCTGATTGACCTCCAATTACGTGAGATTAATCCTTTTAACAAACTAGTACTTCAAAGTACAAATGTGTAACAAATGTGCTCTTTCTCTTCCGAAATAAGAATTGATTGTTATCCAAGGAGTGTATGTAAATTTGCGTTTTCCAACATTTTAGGGAATTCTAACAGAACAAATTTACGTAAATGAATGAAACACAATTATTGCCACATGGATGACAGATCATACGTTTTGTCTCGAGCCTTCTTTTCAACACTTATGGTTTAATTCTTGCCGTCGAATTGCAATTATATTTACAGTTCAGGATCGTTTAGGTGTTGGTTATAAAAAAATCGTATTTCCCGTATTCATTCTATTGAATCTATTTATTGTTCCCCAAGAGTTGAAATCATTATACATCCAGAAAGCAAGTTTCCCTAGGTTGTCAACGAAGAGAAAACAATTTTGTGGGAAAACTTTAATCTAACGGACACATCGCATGTTGCCCAATTTTTTCACATCACAAGTGGAATTGAAACATTTGACTGTCCAACACTGGTATCTATCCCAGCAGGCTGACTTACGACACAGGGATACAAATGCTGTTCTCACAGTATGACAAATGTCTCAGTTCTGATTAATAATGTTGAAAATTATGTACCATACATATTATAATAAAGTTTTCCATGACATTGTGTTTGCATTTTATTGGCGTCTTTGAACATTGTACGTACGAGGCGTATCCACAATAATAAGGCTTTTCAGTATAAATTAAATAACGAGTTTATTATAAGGGTCAATCAGTTAAGTAATTGAAGAAACAGTTGTTTATTATACATATGTAGGCAAGGAGTACTTCCACAATACCTTAGTACGACATCTTGGAGTCTATTGCAAAGGGACAACACACGATTACTTCAAGCATTCGCCCTATTCGCTTGTGCAAATGGCAACATGGTTGCGTTCTCTTGCAGACGTACCAGAGGATCAAGGCGAACCGGCAAGGGCGCCTACGGATCAAGAATCGGAAGAGGAAAGCGGACGAGGCCACATGCCCTGTGTGCAACGAGCGCGTACAAGGCAGCGTGGAGGAGCTCAACGGCCACGTTGAGATGTGCTTGAGGAAGGTGCGTCTGCGGTGCCATTACTTTCTCTCCTCAGTTCCTTCTAGTCTTCTTACTAAATATCCACCTTCGTGATCTACTGTCCTTTTGACTGTCCTCTCAATTATATCCTACATTCTACTTGCCCTTTTGGTTTTTGTTCCTTTCAACTCCACATTGCTTGACTTCATTTATCCATTTCTCTCTCTCTCTCTCTCTCTCTCTCTCTCTCTCTCTCTCTCTCTCTCTCTCTCTCTCTCTCTCACACACACACACACTTTCTTTTTTCTTTTTCTCTATCTTTCCACCTCTGCTTTCTCCTCTGCCTCCGTCATCGTCTTGACAGAGACAAAGGCCCGCGGAGTGACAAGAGGAATAAAACGCGACACGGGCACTGAACAAAAGTCGTGGAAGTAGAAAAGAAGCGGGAGACCGGTTTAGCGATATCGTCTCCCGCGGGAGACCGCTTTCAGGAAGGCCTCTTCGCGAAAAGGGGAATGCTGCATTCGATTTCGGGAAACCTCTATACGTTTAGCATGCTATCAGATATGATTCAGATTTCACGCATCAGGATTTAGTGGCGATGCTTTGAAGTGCGGTCACCAAAAGCGAATACTGTAATAGTCTCTAAGAGAACACGTTTTTTTGTTTGATATGTGTTATGTCTCTCCAATTTACGAAATAAATGTAAATAATCTTTCACTTATCGAATGTAGCCTTCAACGAATATAGTCACATGTGCCAAATTTATTAAAACCACATGCAAGGTGTTAATATAAAAAATTTAAAATTGTTATTCATTTAAATTTTTCATTTCAATTTAAAATTTAAAATTGTTATTCCTTTCCTGTAATACGGAATTGAATATACGGAATTGTAGGCCGAAATCTTTGTGCCGCTTTCACTTGATTGTCATATGCCAATATATACTAGCATTCAAAGAGAGGAGACTATTCGTGTGAACAAGCATCGGAAACGAGCAGCTTAGTATCTGTTCACGAGACGCTACAAAATCAGGGCCTGCGGCCGACAGCAAGGGCCGCAGCGCGTCGCCCACACAGCCCCTCTTCCCACAGACCGGCGGCGCCGCTGACGAAGACGAGAATGTGGATGTGGAGGGCGACACCGAGATGTTCGAAGAGTACGAATGGGCGGGCCAGCGCAGGATACGCGCTACCACGCTGCTGGTCGGCGGTTTTGCAGGTAAGTGCTTCTCAAAGAATTTCCTGTCGGGAATGGTTATAACGGTGTTCAGGAAGAACATAGATGCAACTACATAATGTTGTGCAATGGATATGATCTAACAGATAGAACCTGAAGCACAAAGTCCATATAAGGGAACATTGTTATTATTGGCTTATGACCTTGGACTATGTCCAACATAACTGCTTTCAATGTCTTCAGGCTATAAAATGTGTTCTGTTCGGGGCTCGTCTGTAAAACTACAGATTGTTGCATCAATGTTCTTCTGAAACAGCGATATGTGAAGAGGGTGTGACGGGAGTGGCTTGGGGGTAGTTTGTCCCAGCGTGTTGGTATTACGATCATTGCCGGTTGAATGGGAAATTCACAGGAGTCATTGAATAAAATTGCGAAGTATTATTAATTTCGGGGGAAAATAAACTGAGCACTATCTGCAGAATCCTGAGGGGCGGAGGATGTAACTCAGGAATGAAATGGGGGAAATACTACTGGAAAGGACGGCTTCACAACCAAAAGTTTTCCTCGCTCCCTTCCCACGAGTTAATCCTTTTATTTTACTACAACTGGTTGTTTTTCTGGCTTTTATACATCTCATAATGTCTTTATAGGCGCATATTTGGCATAGGTACTCTTGTCTTACCTGTTTTGAGGTTTGAATATATAGATATGGTTTGATCAAACCACGCGTGTTTGTACGATGGTATTTCATCAAGAAATTCTCAAAGGTACAAATATTTTAAAATTATTTCAAAGGGATACAAGTTAACATACAATTAAGATGAATATGAGTTTTGTATGGTCAAAAAATAGTAATACATACCTATGTAACTAATTTCGAATGTCCGCCGAAATTGAATGAACACTGCAGTATCGGCCACGTGAGAGGTATAAATGGTTTCTCTAGATACCCAGGAACTCAGGAAAAAATAAAAAACAATTAAGCAGGTTATACTTCGATTGAAAATTCAAATATTTGATTATGTTATTCCGCCTATTCTAATACTGCGCGCACCACCTAATTTTCATACTCCGTGCTTCACTACTTACAACACAGTTGACGTCATGTCACATCAAGGCTCAAAGGTAGAGGCCGGCCGTCAATAGAGAGTTTTTGCAAGACGGGAAATTAGTTGTCGTAGTACGTAAACAATATCGTCAAAAGGAAATAACGTATCCTCAGAAAAATGAGTTTTTGCATGTCGTTCAATTGAAAACGTACGTTAAAACTAAGAACTAATTGGAACTGAATACCTCTATCAGGATCTAAAAGCTTTCATGGAACATCTGTGTATCTCTGACTTTTTTATTTGTACTTTTATTGGAATTACAAGATAGTAAATACGAGTACAATACATGAAATTTCATTTATCATACGAATATGTAATACTTGTCTATCTCCAAAGAAAACTATAGCTTCGTAGCTATCCCCGCTATTTTACTATAACATATTTATAGTGTTTATATTAGGAATGGGAAATGTTTGGCAATTATAACGTCCTATGGATAATTAATCAATATTTCGTGACAATCAATGTGGCCTCACTATATACAAAACCTCCAAATCCTAAACAGTTACGATAGTTTATTCCCGACATGTTTGAATTAACTTGAGAAAAAATAACTATTAAGTTCCTTCCATATTGTATTGGTAGTATGGATTTTGTAGTTTTTATTACTTCCATGCTCGTTGTGTGTTAGTGTTCAATTCGTATTTAGTGGTGGCGGCGAAAACTACGTAAAGTGTTAGTTTGTCATAGACAACAAAACAGGGAAAATGACGGGACCCGACAATCGAAATCCCGTCATTGGATACCGTCGCATGCACAGTAAAATTCTCCCCAGAATTGTCGTGTTACGTCTTTCAAATCCACGACTTGCAATAACTCTCTATTAAGTATGCATTTTCTATTTATGTGATGAGTTATAGCACATCAACTTTTTTAATTTTCTTGTTAATGAATTTGAGGCGTTGTTTCGTCATATATATTTATTTTTAGCATAAAGCTTTTTCGGCCGCATTGCGACCATCTTCAGTGCTACAAATAATAATAATAATAATAATAATAATAATAATAATAATAATAATAATAATAATAATAATAATAATAATAATAATAATAATAATAATAATAATAATATAATCCGTTGTATCCGTATAAACTATGTTATGTTATTGAAGTATTCGTGAAGACTATTATTGTTGAAATATTTAATGTATTGGGTTGTTATTCAAGACAGTATTTGTTCTTGAGCAGAGAGCGTGCTTATTTTTGGAAAAATATTTTGTGTGGTTTTTATTCAGCCCCATTTTTGCTGCTGCAGGACAACAGTTTTCTATAAATCTGAAGTAGCGCTGGCAGAATTTAAAAAAGTTTTATTCGAGACCACAGTATTCCGATGTTGAAGTTTACATTTTTTCTACTCCAGCTTGGAAACTATTTTCCATACTAGTACTGAAAGTACTTAGTGTGCCATTGCTAACAGCGACATTTTTAAAGGATCTGTTCGCAACACTACGTTCGTGTTCTGTCCATGGCCAGGAGTTATATAAATATTTGTTTCTTGATTCCAAACCTTATGTCTATTTTTCATTAACACCAAAGCACGCTTTTCAGCATTGAATACTGCGACCACATAGTAAAGGGCTTATATTTTTTCATTAATTTCGTTGTTTCATTCTCATACGCTACAGAGGACGTTCTCCGTAACAATTTTTCCCCTCTCCGATTTCTCCAATTGCAAAAAATGTATTATCTTTCGTACTGTTCTCTGGATTTTCTTCTCAATAAATCTAAAAATGTGGCTGTAGCTTTTTTCAAAATATCTGGTGGGTTCACATAAATTGGTGGACAAGTCGTTTCCCCCGTTGCAAATGCCGCGCAATATCATTCTCAATTCACATTCAACTGTCAGTCAACAATTGGAAAACAAACTTCGTACCAATCCCCGAACGGAAAAATACGTAGTGAGATATACAAATTTAATTAATGATGATGAAAACATACTGATAAATTGTCATAAAACGGAAGACGCTAATAAAATATTGCTCATCACACGGCGAAAGTGTCTTTCCATAAAACGACGGGATTTCTAAACTCGGCCTGTCGGCCTCGTCCGAGAACTCTGTCTAGTCATGGAAACATCCATTTCCTTGCTTTGTAATGTAAATTACTATGAGAATTGTCAGGTACGTTTCTGTATTAATGCGTAAAAATACGCTGCATTGAATTTCCTCGCTATGTATGTATAACTGGCAGTCTAGATATAGCTGTCTCGTTAATGCATGTACACAGTGGAGTCTCCACCTATCGTTGCTCCTCTGGCATCTCCCTACTCTATACACCCTGATTACTCTAACGTCGCACTCTGCAGATTCCCTTCCCCACGATCCCTGTTATTCTGAACCCTTCTCAGGTGATATTCAGGGCTTTCAGCGCGCTTGTGGTCCTGCAAGTAATTTGGTTGTGGTCATATGCTTTCATCGGCCTTTTGGTCAAGTTGACGTGCATTTGGGGACGTTGCTAGCAAGATTAGGTTGTTACAGGTCCTCATTGATCGTAGTATTTGCGATTAGATTACTTATGAAACCGGAGTGAGATTCACGACGCTGTAGATTTTGAAACTTAAGTTTTATTCTTACCTAATTTATTCAAAGACAATTAAAACTAAGGGCAATAAACTAATTTCCATTATTTGAACTTTTCTTACACACACAATTTAAATTATAAGTACAGTTTTTTTCTTGATGTATGATCTATGTACGTTTCGTGATGAAGACATTTAATCCGACTAAAACACTTGTGTCTGTTTCAGGCGTATATCAGAGTGAATATACGTACATTAACATTATAGAATGGGAGCCAAAAACGGGCTATATTTCAACCTAAATGTTACTTTCCCAAAAATTTAAAATATAAATTAGCGTGCGGGGCGTGGTTGAATCGTTCCATACGAATAAGTTGTAAGGAGGATTTAAATGAAACGCTGCTTTTGAATGTGCTTCCCGCGCGTCGCCGCCGAGTGTCGTGTGCGTCCGGACGCCAGCTTTTTCCGCGCGCGGGCGCGCGCGCCTGCAGATCGAAGTCCTCGACCATCGCGTCGTCGGGAGTGGCGCTTTGAAATCGCTCCCCGCGAGCGTCCATTGAATCTTGTGCCCGGTGTCCTCGTCGACGCCGCTTACTTGTTTGTACCTTTCCGCCGAACGGCGAACTCTGTCTTTCGCACTCGTAGTGGGTGTTTTTGCGCGCGGCGGCGGCGGCGGCGGCGGCGGCGGAGGCCGTCACAGCCGCGCCGCGGAAAGAATGGGCCGCCTCTTCGGAAGTTGTGGACGCCCCGACGCCTCGAGTTCATGTTGCATTAGTCGCGGGCGCACGAGTGTCGCCGCTCGTGACGCCCCGCGCTTTCATGTCGGCGGTGTGTGCGAACGTGAACGCCAAACACATATGTCTTTATCTGGACCTCTCCGCGCGCGCGCTCGCGCACGGCGCCCCGGCAGCGCGTGCGTGGCGCGCTTTTCGTGAGTGTGTTTCCATTAATCCTGCCCCCGAGTATTGCGCGGCTAATGTTGTGTACGTTGCTCCGATCGTCCGCGAGAGCACGTTTCCGCGGCGTGATCCTCTGTCGCTCACGATGGTTTTTTATGGACAACGTTCCTTTTGATTCGCGCCATCGGCGAAAGGTGGTTATGCCGTTTGGCAGAGTACGCCGCGGTTACGGACGATGGTTCCAGAGAGATGCCAATGTCTGATTCCTGAGATGGAGTTGTCAATCGACGGGGTAATTCAGAATTTTAGGGTAGTGTGGTTTCGATACTGTATCCATTCCTACTATCTCTCATGAATCTGTTGATATATTGAGAGGCAAATGTAATCATTTCACAATTTATTTTCTTTCTCTCCATTCGATTTTAAGTAAACGAAAAAAGTTAAATAATGTTGCAATTTCTTGACAATATTTACAAGTGAGTAAATATTGGCATCTAATATATAAATATATATCTTGTAAATAATTTGCAAGTTTTAATCTCAAAATCCAAGAGGTGTGGTGCATTATTAAATGCGTTATAAACTACTTATGCGTAAAAATACTGTCATATAATTTATTTGATTAATTAAAAGTAGTTTGCACATTTTGTTCAATTCATAAACATGTTTTTTTGAGAAGATGATTACTTACTACCGTTTGACTCGTATTTACCAGCATAAATTCCGGTCTGAAAAACGTGGACTCTTTTGTTTCTCTTTTACGAAAAAAACTCGCTTCTAATGAATGAGTCTATTATGTCTTGATCCTTGCAATCTTCCTAAAGTGGAAGTATCTAATGTAAATATGTTTTATGCAAGTTATGTCATTTTTCTGATTGCGGAGAACGTTCGCGTATAGGATTTGCTTCGGGAGAGATGATCTCATTATAAGTTTTGATCGTGTCAATACTCATGGGATAGGATTGATACGTTTTCGGCGCTTGTGTGTTCACAAATGAGAAGTGTGAACGTATAACCTCGTATATTTCCAGCAGTCTGAAATACAGGTGTGTTGAAATCAAAGACCAACTCATTAATTTTTGACATTTTAATTAACTCATGTTACTGTAGCCTATAAATGGTCTTCTAACGATGCAATTACAATAAAAGCACTGTATCAATATGTGAAGCCGTCAAGTTCTAGTTACGTTCTTTCTTTGCATGTGTGTGTTTTCGAAGTGTTTAAACCACGCACGCTACTCATGTTTTAAGACACGCACTGTACACTGGTTTCGTAAATAAATGTTTGTGATCTTTCATTCTTCATCATTACACACACAATTTTTAAGAAATAAGTTTACTTTGGGGTGCAATATTAAAAATTAGTATAAAAATCTTTTGAATTTTCAAAGCTTGAATTTACGTGAATGAACTGTTTAATTTTTTGTAACAAATATATTGGTAGAGAAATTCAAGACGGGACGCGAGGAAATGCGTCACAGTTAACGTAAACCGAACAAATACAGTAATTTATTGTTAGTTTGCGTAATAAATGTACCAATCTAAGGGTAGGTAGACATTCCTAGAGAGATCTCTTCAGGAGGTAGTTTGAATTGGGCTTATGATTACTTCCTACGGCTTCTCACGAGGACTGTTGGAATCGAAACCTCATGCCAGATCTGCGCGCAAACCTTTCCCCCCCCCCATCCCTTATCTTGTTGCTGGATATCTTGTTCCGGAAGTACGTCCTCCTTCACCTAGGGGAAGAAAGGTCTTAATGACATTCACGGAAGAGCGACAGTCTGATGCTGTTATTGTTCGGAAAGGGTGGAATTTGGACTATGTGGGGGAGTCCGTTCAGAACGGTGAGGCGTTTCCGCGATTTTGGGTTCGTGGTCCCTTGCCGGTGGGACGGGGCGGGGCTCGCGGCCCTGCCAGCCTCGGCTCCGCTGCCTGGCCGTGCGCGTGAACGCCGCTGCGGCGGGGCTGGGGCTGCGGGCGAGGGCTTGACGGCGCGCCGTGCGGGTTGCAGCGGCTGGGCTGGCCACGACGAGCTCGCGGCCGTCGCCCGTGGACGAAGACGTGGACCTGGTGGTGGACGGCGACGACTCCGCCACGTACGGCCCGCCGCAGTACAGCGAGGCGGACGTGGTGGTGACGAGCGCGGACGGCCCGCGGGACGCGCGCGAGCGCGACGCCCTGCGCGAGGCTCTCATCAGGTGAGCAGGCGGCGGCGCCCTTGGCGATGCGCAATAATGCTTAAAGGTATTTCGGAAATGAAGGAGCGAATCCTTTCCAGTGTAGCTGAAACAAGAGGTTACTAATGAAATGATTATATTTTTCTTGCGTTTCTACCAAAAACCGTAATAATGGCAATTTCAGAATTTGTCAGGAATTCCCTGATTACGTGATGTGTGCGGTATCCCTCTTAACTAACTAAATAATGGCAAAAAAACTTTTGACACCATCCAAAATTTACTTGGCCTGATTTTAGAGCTATGGATTTAATGAAATTGATAAAGTCTGTATTTTGGCATGAAGGCCACGGGAAAAATTTGGTTGTTCGTTTGTTGGTGATGTATTCGTTGGGACCTTACAAAATGTTTAGTTCTTGGAAATGAAATCAGTTTTCTACAAGTTTGTAGCCTTCCTAAGCAGGCCCTTACAACAAAGATTTTCACGTAGACAACTGGCGATATTTTTTGCCAACTTAAACTATGATTTGATAGAAAATTAGTTAACAGTTCAGGGGTTGAGAGGTTTTATAAATTTCAATTGAGAAGTCATTTAGTGTTTGTATGTGAAGTTGCCTTAAATTATAGCTTTTAAGAAATACAAAATGTTCGCCCAGGAAGATGTTTTCAGTAGCAAAAGTAACTTTGTTCAACACCAGTTTGTTCGCAAATGTTCACTCTCGAATAACTTACTACGATACTGAATCTTGTTTATTGTGGAACTTTTAAGTAGTCGCATGGTGAGTTCTTTCAAATAACGCATACTTGGCGTTCTTAAAGCATCTTATTTACACGAATTAAAAAAAAATAATCCACCTATTCTAATATATCGAGCGAGTCTGGAAGTTACCAACAGGCTGGAGTATTAAGAAAGATTCATGTAGAAGCTTAATTCAAAATTTCGTGTAAATTCGACTGTGAAAGCATCTTAGGGCATAATCACGTATTCAACTCGATAGATTTACAGGTTGCCAATGTGTACAGTGGTACACGTCGGCATTAGCAGATAATTATTCGCTGTGAGCTGAACTACGAAATTTATACTATATTAGCGTCCTGTTTTTTAAATCGAATGGTTTGTGTTTGTATATAGTTTTATTGTAATGCAAATCGGGCGACGTACTCTGAGATATGGTCCACAGAATCTGATGTGATGAGTCACACCCGCAGACCAGCAGTCCTTGGATTCGAACTGCGACCGTCTGTAGCGATAGGTTGAGGTGGGGTGCGTGCGGCCACCTCCCCCTTTTTCTTCAGTACCTCTGGTATTTAATATACGCGTCGTGATCTCATAAGCGAGCGCGGTCGCCGCCTCCGCGGCGCGCTGGGCTGGTGCAGAGACGCGTGCTTTGCCGCCTGCGTGGCTGTGGGGGGGACTGCATCAGGGGACGCGCGGCTGGAGGGGCGGGGCGGGGCCGGGCCGGGTGGGGAGCAGGGGGCGGAGAGGAATCGCGGGCGGCGGTCGCGCTCTTTATGCTGGATGATTCATTTGCTGGTACAGCGAACATGGGCAATTATTACTCGCGTAAAATAAACCGATTGAAATAAAACTGGGCGGAAGCAGCCCCCAATCGCTCTTCAACAGCGGCAAATTTAAACTCGTTTCCTTTTATAAGTTCTTCTCTGGCTGTTTGTATGCTCTGCGAGTTAAATGCGAGCCTGGAGCAGGTTGCCAGCGAGTCTGACTAGTCCCAGTCGGAATTGCCAACGAGCTGAAGGTTGGCAACCAAGCCTGAGCACTCGCCAAAGTTGGAAAGAACATTCACTGACATTGCCGCCAAATATATTCCAATTGTTCTTAATCCATGTTTGGTTTAATTATATCGTCAAGTGACTGTTGGTGCTGCGTGCGTTACACAAGGGTGCTTTTGGCCAAAATAGAGAGGAAAGTATGAGTTGTACACGATTGTGGCTGGATTAAAGTTCATACCAGTTTTTATGTTCTGTTTAAAATATCTCGAATGCAAATGAGCGTCTTCTAAAAATGGGCAATTTTATTTCTGCTGTGACGATTTCTTGACTTTCGTTTATAGTATATAAAAAAATTCAAGGACATACTTCAAGTTTTACGTATATGGGTTTATGGAGTATTCTTACTTAAACGGAAATTTTATCGGTAGGTTTATACTATTGAACCCGTCGTCTGATTTTACACGGTTTTTGAATTTAGTTTTTTATATTTCGCTGTTCACTGGACTAAGAAACCAAAAAAATTCTAATAATTTGTAAAATAAAGTGAGAGCATGAAACACTGAAGTGAATTTTCAAAATTAAAGTGTATTCTTATGGGTGCATCTGGAACTCTGAACTGTCCAGCGATCGTGTGATGTTTATCATGTTGAACTCGTAAAACTACGCGCTCCAGTTATAATCCCAGTGCGGGCAAAATGTCTGACTGGTTTGGATCATTCGCAGAGGCAAGTGTTGGATCAATGTGGTGAAGTAACTTTTCGGTGACCGCGGAATCAAGTTCAAATGTGCGACATTTTTGTAAGTCTTCAGCAATTATTTTAATTTTGCGTAAGAATTTCAAATAGTTTGTGAAAGTGTAAGCTGCTGTTGCACCACTGTCTTTTTCTTCTTCAAAAAATACTCCTTAAATCATTTCAGTGTAATTCTTTTTGAACCGCGTTTTTCATGTTGTAATGTGTAACCGCGCTTGTAGTTCATTTAGCAAGGAAATTATTAAATTTTAATTGCAGTTTATTGATGTAAGGTACAAATCCGTAAAACCGTAGCGTTATCTGTGATTCTACATACTTAAAATGTTTATATCAGAATTTAATTTAATGATGATGTACTTCATGAAATGTAAATGTATAGCATATCCTATACCAATAGTACTGTGAAATTCAGTAATGTGTTTATCTGATAGAACTCATATTTTATAATACGAGACAGTATTAGTCAGCGACATTTTCTTCCTTTTGTATCACCATTTTCAAAGCACAAATTCACGCGAATCGACGCCACATTTTTTTAGTTGGTAAAGATAATAAGACCTATTTTTAAACTACATGTAATGTTTCCGCGTTTCCCCTTGAAAGTGATTTTTTGTGCACGCAATCTGAATCTGCGTGCGTAGAGGGACGGCGGGGTGGTGGGTGCACTCGGCGAGCGCGGCCGGCGGTCAGCTCCCTCCGCCGAGCGCTGTTCGCGCACCAGCCCGGCCTCCTCGGCCGGCGGCGGCGGCGGCGGAGAGCGAGCATGTCCGCGGACATTCCTACTTGGAGAACACGGCGTCGGACGAGCACGAAATGCAAATGCGCCGAGGTCCGGAAACGTCACGTTCTGCAGTGACAACTTGTTTCTCTTTCCTTGACAGTACCATTGGCCGCGGGGGGGAGGCGCTCGCGCGCGCGGCGTACCAGGAATGGCTGGGGCGGGTGCCTCGCTCGCGGGGCGGCGTCGGGGAGCGGCAGGCGAGCTCGCTCGCTCGCTTGCTTTCACCACTCGCGCTCGCCTTCAAGCTTTCACTCACCCTGCCCAAGGAAATGTCCATCCGAAGGCAATGGAAATATTCTACATAATATTTTGCGTTCGTCTATAAATTATTCAGCTCAACGAGACGCGTTATAATTAAACAGATGGTGCTCGCGCGACTGGGCGATAACGTATACATTGCGCGCATATTGCAAAACTGTTTGGTGTATGCATATATGCAAAGCAAAAGTGTTGCTGGACACAAATGAGGTATTAGTTTCTGTCGACAGCTATTCTCCGCTATTACTTGTGCTGTAGGCAAGATATACAACTCCGTGTCCTACGCGTATCAGTGGGCATGTGCCACGAGCCTCTTCTAACGAGTGCTGTCCACAAAGGAGCGTTATCTTACTCGTACATTGTGTGTACCTTGGTCAGATCTGATAAATTTTGTGTCTTGTGTGTAACTACTGGGCTGTCTTAGCAAAACGAAACACAACGCAAGATTTCGACAAGATCTGTCGACATTTCATTGTTTTGCTAGACGAGATATGAATAAATAGACGAATATTAAATCTTTTCATGTTTCATTATATTTATGTTACAATTTAAATGGTTGAAAGCGTTTTTCGTATTGTACCTCGTTTTTGTTTATTCGTGCTGTGTTAGATGTTGGAGAGGAGTTTTAGCGTGGCAGTTGCACTGAAGGGCCGCGCGTGGGCGCTGGCGTTTGCGTAGCCCCGACGGTTCCAAGCGGGAGGCGCAGGCAGCGAGTGGCGGCGCGGCGGGCGGCGCGGGCGCGGCGGCGTCGGGCGGCGCGGGCGGCGCCGCGGGAGCGAGCAGCGGCGACGGCGACGCCAAGGAGGAGGGCGCGGCGGGCGCCGGCCCCAGCCAGCAGCAGCAGCAGCCCTCGCAGCAGGCGCAGGCGGAGGCGGGGGCCGGCGGCGGAGGCGGCAGCGGCGGCGACGGAGCCGCGGCTGCGTCCCCCGCCGACGCCAACCCCGTGCTGGAGGCGCTCAAGTCGCGCATTCGCGAACTCGAGGGCGAGTCGAGGGCCGGCGACGACAAATTCAAGTGTCTCATCTGCATGGTGAGTGCGGTGGCCGCGCGCGGGCCTCGCGTCTAAGCGGTGCGCCCCTCCCCTCTATCTCGCCCCGCACCCCTGCCTCTCGCAGCGCGCCCTGCAAACACCGATTCGCGCCTCACACCCCAGGCCTTCGTTCCGGACATTCCTTGCGACTTCTTTCCGTCGTTCAACTCGTGCCACGCACCTCCGGCCCTCGAGTTACATCGTACGTCCAACGCTTCGCGCTCTTCTCTCTGTGCATCAGAATATTTTCTGCATCTGGCGCTTGGCACACCGACTTCTCTGACTCTAGTCGAACTAACTCTTCGATCCGCATACTACGCATTCTTTTTCGCGCTCCTGAATTCGTTTCACTCTCGAACCCTTCGCCCTTCTCAGTTCGAAATTTCTGCTCACTTTTTACGCGTATCACGCCCTTCACGGCTGTGTTGACGCGTTCACTCATGCCTTACCATGTGCACCTGCGTCCTGTGTCTAATGTGTTGCATACCATGCTTGCCTCGCTACTCACGCCATGCATATCCTGCACTTTTAATTCCGGATACTCGTGACAATTCGTACGCGGTGTGCGACGCTCCTCTTGCACCCTACACCCTCCTTGACATCCATCGCAATTTCATAACGCACTTCCACGTCCATCCTCTCGTATCACTTCGCCCTCCCAAGTCGCCAGCCCATCTCGTCCGTCATCGATCCCCCACCTCTTCTATTCCCTCTTCACTCTCAAATTCCATTGTTACCCGTCACCCGCTTTCATCTTGGGCCCCGCGATCTCCTTTGCCCTTTCCTCCTCATTCCGATGAGCGCCTTGTGTCCGGAAGCGGGCGGCCGGACGCGTCGTGGTGAGGCTTCCTCGCGCTTTCGGGTGTGGCACGTGGGGCGAGCGCTGTGAGCCCGATCTGCTCCCCTCTCGCCTCTCTCTCCTGCCCCCCTCCCGCGCCCCACACTCTCGAACGCTCCCTGTCCTGAATATGCAATTTCGGAGAGCGGGATCGGGAGCGGGGGAGCCGGCGACTGGAAGCGTGAATTCGACGGCATCCGCGCTGGGGCACAAGGCCGTTCCCTCAGATCCCCTAATATCGTTTAAAACGATAGGCAGGGGAAGGTCGCCATAAACAACGTGCTGACATTATTCTTGAAAATGTATTTCGGAGAGTAACGTTTTCGTAATTGGAGGATCAAGGAAATACTATCTGTCGGAGAGGTTCGTGGTTTGTCTTTCTTCTCTTGAGAGAAATTCTATAGTATCTAGTTGTCGTTTTTTCAAGGGCCGTGAATTATCTGATTTTCTACCATTGGATCTTACGGTTCTTTCCATTACTAGAAAACGACCAAAAATATTGGCTGATAATTTTGATTTAATTTGTTATTGATTTTGTTGGGATTGTTTAATTTGTTGTTGATTTAATAACTCCACGCTGACCGAGAAAAACTTCAAAGCTGGGGCACACGGACGGACGGACGAACTGATGGACAGACGGACGGACGGACGAACTGATGGACGGACGGACGAACTGATGGACGGACGGACGAACTGATGGACGGACGGACGAACTGATGGACGGACGGACGAACTGATGGACGGACGGACGAACTGATGGACGGACGGACGAACTGATGGGCGGACGGACGGACTGATGAGCGGACGGACGGACTGATGGGCGGACGGACGGACTGATGGGCGGACGGACGGACTGGCGCTAGGCAGACAGACAGACTGTAAACGAACAGACAGCAATGGAAACGGACTGACTTGAACTGATAGGCAGACAGACCTTGGACAGACTAGTAGGCAGACAGACAGACAGACTGATAGGCGCGAACAGACAGACTGATAGGCAGACAGACAGACAGACAGACGCTAATGAAGCAGACAGACGAACGAACAGACTGATAGGCTTGAACAGACAGACGCCCAGACCCCGACAAACGACAGACCAGACAGACTGATGATAGGCAGACAGACAGCAGACGGACCAGACAGACTGATAGGCAGCAGACAGACAGACTGATAGGCAGACAGACAGACAGACAGACGAACGGAGAGCAAGCAGACAGACGAACGGAACAGACTAATGGCAGACAGACGGGCAGACTGATAGGCAGACAGACAGACGAGCTGATAGGCAGACAGACGGGCAGACCTGATAGGCAGCAGACAGACAGACTGATAGGCGAGCAGACAGACGAACTGATAGGCAGGCAGACGAGACAGACTGATAAACGAACAGACAGACAGAACTGATAGGCTTGAACAGACAGACAGACTGATAAACGAACAGACAGACAGACTGATAGAGCGAACAGACAGACGAACTCCTTCGATAGGCGAACGAACGAACGGACGCTGATGGGCTTGAACAGACAGACGAGACTGATGAGCGAACAGACAGACAGACTGATAAACGAACGAACGAACCAGACTATTACTTGAACGAACGAACGGGCAGTAAACGAACAGACGAACGAACTGATAGGCAGACAGACAGACAGACTATTAAACAGACAGACCCAGACTAATGGAGGCAGACAGACACTGATAACAGACAGACGAACTGATGAACGGCTGATAGACGGACAGACAGACATTAGACTGATGGACGACAGACAGACTGATAGACAGACAGACTGATAATGAACGAACGAACTGACCAGTAGACGAGCAGACTGACGATAATAGACGAGCGAGACGGACTGACTGATGGACGGACGGACTGATGGGCGGACGGACTGATGGGCGGACGGACTGATGGACGGACGGACTGATGGACGGACGGACTGATGGACGGACGGACTGATGGACGGACGGACTGACGGACGGACGGACGGACTGATGGACGGACGGACGGGCGGACGGACGGACTCATTTTATAAACTTTTTCTGGATCATGCACCCCAAAACTAGTATTTCCGACAATACTATTTTAGTATTATAAAAGAAGGTAACTATTATGCGTGAAAGTAAAGGGGGAATTCCCAACAATGAATACTAATATAAATAATGCATACACCAGTACCGTGAATAGTAATGGAAATAACCGGAAGATCCAATGGTAGAAAATCAAATAATAAATCACGGTTCTGAAAGAACGTAATCTACCCCCATTTCGATAAGTTTTTTGACCAGTTTCCCCGATCCATTGAGCAAATGTTGAAGTGGCCCTTTGTTTTGCTTCTGAACATAATGTACTTCAATTTGGGCACTTTTTTTTGAGCTCCCCTTTTGCTAGTTGTGTGGTAGAAGAGCAGCTTTGGGAGCGGGTGTGCTGTTTTGTTACCAATACAAAAAATTAAGTCTGTAGTTCGTTTACTTATACAAATGAGTATTACTCGATGGACATTGAGGAGTAAAAATTTCTATTTTTCTTTATTCGTTATTCAACTATTTATGTAAAAGGGTGAGGTACATAGTTTGAAACTCAAAGAGAAGGTGTGCCGATTATTCTTTTCCCCCATACGTTACATAGTTTTACATTCTTTTGGCGAAATGAATCAAATCAAGACTCGCTCTTTAGTCGAGGATAAAATTGTTAGAAATAAAAAAAACGCGTATTAAATATTACATATGCTCGTTTAGTTGCGTGAATTTTCGTATTCTTAATCTACCACAAATTCCTGTTTTATGAGGAGCCAAATGCAAATTAATACAGTTTGCCAATTGGAATGATTGCTTTTACAAACTGCCGACGACTCCTGTTTTTTTAATAATTTCTTTTTAGAGAATCTGTTTGTAGAGGATAAATGTAGTTCAGCGTGACAATTTTGTTTGACAAGTGCGATTGCAAGGTCTAACACCCATACCATGAACGCCGTCTCCAATTCCTTATCCATCGTCGCTTCAGTTGTGTTTGTCGGCGACGGTGCCGGCAACACCGTGCGTAGTCTCGACCCCTTGTCGGCCTCGTGCGGGGCACAGGAGGTGTCAAGTTCCTTCAATGCGTTGGCAATTGCGCTGCGAGATCAGCAACGAGCGACAAGTTGGGACGGTCCGCCGCCACCGCCGCCACTACCACTCGACCGCCCTCCCATTTTCCGTAATGCGTTCAACCAGAACTGCCGCGCGGCCGCGAGTTATCGTGCGGAAAACAAACACCCGCGAACATAAACACGTGTTGTTTTGCTCCTTGTGGGCGGCTCGGGCGCACCCTGCTCGCCCTCCGCCACGCCCCCTCGCCCCTCCCGCCCGCCCGCGCCTCGCCCGCCCCGCCAGCACCCCGCCGGCCAGCGGCAGCGATGACGGGCCGCCCATTGCTGGGGCGGGAGTCGTTAACAATTGCAATAAGCAACTCGGCCTTGTCTGTACTTGCACGTTAATACTTTGAATTATTTTCCATTATCGTTTTGTGATTGTGTTATGCGTGGTTCTGGTTTAAACCAGAACCACGCCAGGGTGGTGAACCAATCACCAGGTGAAAATCGTCGGTGCGCAGGAGAACTTGACATCTCAAAACTTTTCATTTGGAAGGATACCGTTTTCATCTTCGCAAAGAATGTATTTTACTGTATATCCCGGCTGTTTTGTGAAGTATCTTTATTCATTTTTGCTATGAAAATATGATTTTCTAAATATATTTCTTCGAAAAGTTATTATTTTTCAGGTGTGTCACTTTTCTTGTACACAGTCTTTTCATGCATTCGGAAACGTAATTTTGATTCGCCGATTCGCCGTTATCCTCGGTAGTGGCGAAAATAGAACGAACATTACTTCTCATTCTACGGGCTCAGTTCTCGGTCCTACTCGCTGCCAACGTCCATGTTCCGTCTTGTTCCTCTTGGTCCAGTTTCACACGCTTCCATTTGACGACCAAAGCTACACTGCGTATGCGCGCGTTAGCTAAAATTGCGGAATCGTGTGTCAATAAAAGCGTTTAATTAGGGTCTTCTTCTGTCTGCAGTAACTCGCCTGTTTGTTGTAGCATGGGCTTTACTTCGTTCGAATCACACATGTTTTACATTTTAAGTGTTCCTTTTGAAATGTTCGTTGTGACTTTCGCGAACTTTGTTTCCGTAGTCCTTCTGAGGTGACTAGCTTGCTGCCAGTCTGCCCCTTTCTTCAGTCCTGCACCTTCCACGCGCATCGTCCCACCATTCCCGTCGCGTGCGGACGGACACCGCGTCCAGACAACTTTACGGCAGTGTACACTGATCATCAACAAGCCCAATCCTGCTCTGCTCAGTTTCAACATGATAAACATTTTCGGTCCTAAACGCGAGTTTTCCGAGTCGGACGCGCATCGTGCTTTCTTCGCGTGCGCGCCTTGCTACTGCCCCAGCCTCAGCCTCTGTCCTCGCCGCGTCTCGTCCCGTCCCGTCTCGCGTGCGGCGCGCCAAAGGCATAACTCTATGAAGAGGCACGCCAGTTCGACGGCGCGTTTGCAAGAACGAGACGCAGCTGTAAAATGGAGTGTGGGAACGGTTTTATGGCGCGTGCAGCGGCCCGGGCGCGCGGGCTGCGGCTACGTCGAACCGGATATGTGTAGGTTCTAAATTGCGTTCAGCGCGACTCGTCAGCGCAGCGGTAAGTGTTAACTATTCTGGCCCAGTGCCGCAGTCGTGAAAACGCCGCTATGAATGCGGCGCGCCACCCGCGCGTAATGAGGCGATTCGTGCGCATCGCGGAGGGCGCCCCGCCCCCGCCTCTGCCGCGCCGCGCCCCCTGCCCGATCCCTGCCACGCCACGCCGTGCGGCCGCCCGCTCTGTATTCACCGCGGCCTCCCGCGCGGTTGTGCTTGACACTTCTAGGTTTTTTTCGATGTCTAATGTAACCCGCCCTATCGATAAAGATGCGAGTTTTCTGCCCCTTTACCCGAATTAGGCTCTCTTGAATGCGGACCAGTATTCACAGTTCAAGTCTGAAGTTTGGCGTAGGTATTGCCGCTGTTCTCGATCGTTTGGAAGTAAAATGCGCGTGTGTGTTTATCATATTAAACCGAATTTTGGGTTTTGGGTTCCTGATCATAGGAGATGTGACTGGCGCACGGATATTCGCAGATTTTACTAAGTGAAAAATAGCGGAAATAGTATTTCAGGTCACGTAAAATTGACTGGGCGTGGTTGGTAGGTATATAGCAGCAATAGAAGTGAAGTGGACTCTGCCGTTCACCCCATGTTATATGCACTTCACCTACGGGACTCAACATTTTCTAGCCATGACAGGAATTGTGAGCAAATGCTCTTCCGATTTTCGACAGCCGTAAAGATTGATGTAAAGAGTGAAATATTCCTATAATGGACATGCTTGGAACCGAAAATATGGCCGCTTAAGTGGTATCCTCTAGAGAGGTTCTGACAACATGAGTTTTAACCCCCCTGGACCTAGAAAACTTGTCCGCTACGAAGAGTTGTTGGTTCACGAGAGGTTTCACTGCATTAATGGGAGAAGTAAATTATTAGTTTATTTTGTTAGAAATATGTTACCATATCTCATATGTAAAGGCTGAGAACGAAGTCGAATCACGTGATAATGTGAGTTGTTGACTCTTCTTTAAAGATAAATTAAACATCCATATTATTATTCACTTTGTGCGTAAAGTAAGACAATAAAGTCGCAGATGCTGGTACTAATTACTGAGAGCATATTAGACTATATAAAAGGATTTATTCTTACGGATAAAATTTGTGAGCTTACGCTTTTTGCGAACGTACAATGTTGTGTTTTGTGGAGTATTTTCTTAAAAAATTATCAACGAGGTTAACCTAATAGAAGAAACATTTTAAAATTGTAGAAAATTACATACTGTCGTGATATTGGAGATCAATAACTTTTCATTAATCTATTGTAACCTGCTAGACATCTATCAGGTATTAACATTCTTTACGACATTCTCATAAGAAACCCGTCGTACCACCTACGTGATAATTCATTTATGTGAAAAAATGTTTAAAATTAATGTCGCAGGTGAAAAGTCGTAAGTTTTTTCGTTTTGTAGAAAAAATTGCGGGAAGGAATCCAAGACTGTTAATCATAGTATCGAAGAGTAATTTAAATGAATTGGTAAAATTTGAGTAAACTTGCACCATCACTCCGAATGGAATCGGAGCCAAACGTGTCACTTTAGATGTTATGATGAATGAGAACATAACGTGCTACCCACACACGAGGGACAGTATTAATTGAGTCGATTATTTCAGTGTTAAAACGCTTTTATAGTTGGAAACGTGTGCAGAATATTGTTTGTGGTGTGTGGGTTGCATGAAACATGGTATGAAAGTAAAAAGGACGAAAATACATAATTTATCTTTATCCGCTTATCAAGAAACACTCCTATGAACGCGTTGTTTATCGTGTTGAAAATATTTGTTATAAGTTGTTGCAAAATAGCCATCAATATGGCATGCGCAACCCTTCCAAAACATTTGTTCGAAAATTCACTTGGCCTATGTTTCTGTTTGCGAATATTCTGAACATGTTTTGTAGGCGGCGCAGTAATTTTACTCTTTTTGTGTTGACTGGTATCTCTAAATAATTAACATTGGTAAATATTGCGCGTTTTGTATTAATTTTGTTTGGGGTTGGATTGATTTTTTCGTATTTCGGACGTGTCAACCGTTAAGATCATTAGTCCCGTAACTGTAGTGCATGTTTTTCTCAGCAAGTAGTGTTTTCCCCAATATAGGTATCTCCCACCAGCTGGGTATCACCCCAGTCCGGACAGTCTAAGCTCCCGGCGGGTCTCCCAAGATGTGCGGTAGTGTAGTGTATGTAAATGTAAGTGTGAATAAGTAAGGGATGAGGATAGGACAAGGAAGAGGAAGGAAAGATAGATCGCGGTCGGTGGCGCGAAGGGTGCTGCTACGGCCTTTCGCGTCGAGGCGACCGAAGAAATAACGTAAAACTGCCGATCACAACAACCGGTCGCCAGATTTCTTCCAGACAGTGGCTGAATTCGACCTAGCCATCTACCTAGTGTCGAAAATCCTGCCACCATCGAGAGTTTAACCCTAGGATCTCCGCTCAGAGGCTTTACTGACATCAATTGATGGCCTGAAGCACAGCCAGAAGTTGTGGGTGGAAAATCAGGTTTTCAAACGGCGAGTTTCATATTAATTATGTAATTTATTGTTGTATTGTAAGCGTCTTTAAAACGAAAATTTTTACTTTCTATCCAAATATTCATTTATATTCGGCGAAATATTTCTGGGAACATACGAAAGCCCAGAGCTGAAATTTCGCTAGCCTCCTGAGAGGTAGGCCGCCCGCACTACACTGCGCGAATCGTGAGCGGATGCATGAGCCCGCGAGCGGGGAGGGTGCAGCGGCTGCGCTCGCCCAGCGACAACAGTGACAACAGCTGCACCGCAGAACACGCGCCCGACACATCCTTTGCGTACCTCCTGCGCAACTGGTTCGCATACCGCTGCATACACGGTTCCTTCTTCAATAGTTGCATGGAAGCTGACACACCGCAACTTTCCACGAATGAATGCGGTTCATTGTTCCTACTATGTACATACTGTTTTCACGCTGATCCGGAGACAGCAGCATACACGTAGGTGCTTTCTGCGTAGCGGTGTCACACTCAGGTTTTGCCGGCGACTGGTGTATTTTCGGAAACGGTGCATTGAGAAACCCCCGACGCGATGCCAAATCATAAATAACATTTAGAACCATTCGCTTTTTTGTGACGTTGCTTCGTGACCTCATAACAAAACAAAACTCGTGCTTTCAAACGCCGTTATTGCTACAAAGCTTTCACTTTTCATTGTTAAAAATATTTTCCAGGCAGATGCTAATAATTTATAGGAGCTGGAATAAAAAACTGCAACACTTAAAATTCTACATCGTGAACAAAAACGATTTCGCTATGCCCATACACAAGTCGGGCCGCAAGAAATCCGTCGGAACCTAGCAGTTCGCATCGGAGACGCGGGCGGGGCGAGGAGAGACGGCGCGGCGCGGGTCTGCTCCTTGTGGAGCGCTTCTGATTCATGGGCCGGCGACAGGCGCGGCCTGCGACCCCCGCTCTTCCCCCTCTCCTCCGCACCCACCCCACCCCGTTATTCCCCGCCCCCGCCGCGAACCGCCTGCACTCCGGACGACCAGGAACGTGTGAAATAAATTTCTTCCCGAAATATTAGGCAGTAGCCGCTTGAACGAGTGAATCGGCGCCGCGTCACGACGCAGCCTCGTGGCCGGGAGGACGGGAATCGTGTCGTTATGACCTAGGAGTAATGTGCGTTTCTGGTGTAAAGCGTTCCTAGCGCACGCATTGTGCGTTGTGCACCCGTGCGGGCTGGCGCGCCTCCGGCCAGAGCAGTAACTAACGCTTTGGGAGCGGGGGCCGCCGGCAAGGAAATCCAACGGCGCTGTCCCGCGACCCGCGGCTTTCAGTCCATGGAATTGCTCCGACTGTCACTCGTGTATAAAATGTGTCAAGATTTTCTTTATTCAATACTGTTGTAAGTCCACGAAACTATTGCATAAACTAGCCGATATTTTACTCAAAATATTAAAAGCATATATCTTTCGCATCCGAAAGATCATGTCAGTGTTTGAAGTTATTTACGTACCAAATGAGAAACGCTACTTTTTGCTGTCTCGCCTGCTACGTGATTGCATAGTAAAAAGAAAGTATTTTAATGCTGCAGCGGACAGTGGTTTTTCGTCAGAAAAACTCATATTATGGGGCTCTGATATCCAAAAAGTGGGTAATTCTTGTTCTAATATAGGAATATGTAGTAAATTACTTCCTCTAACACGTTGTGTACTCAGAATCTACGGGTGGGGGTCCTTGATACCGAAAAACTGGCGCGCGGCAAAACGTCCGCCCGTCCCTCCCTCCATCCCTCCCTCCCTCTGCCCGTCACTACATTCTACTCGTAGTCAAGGTAGCGCCTAAACCATTCTGACAATTTTTCTCCAAAAGTGATATTCCCGGTTCGATCCCGAGGCCGTACGAATTTGAAACGAGTATTTTAATTTTTGGGAGTTTTTTACATGATGACTTTAAAATATTTTCACATCTCTCTTAATATGACTCCACATTTTTATATTAAATTTATTTCTTTGATAGAGCAAAGGACGCTTAAAATGGCGCAGGTATTCGCAGAATCTTTGAAAATGTTAAAACTTGAACGTTTTCCAGCGTCTTCCTACAATTACAATATTGAAGATAGAGATTTGCTTCTGTGATGAAATTTATTCTTCAGTGGTCTTAAAACAAGACCCGGCACAAATTTTCGAAAATATTAGTATTTTTCACGTAATATTGCGTGAAACATAGGCAATTTTTAAACAAATTTGTTCTCAAAACCGATTTCAAATTGTTTTTTCATTTTTTTTTCAAATGGAGCATATTACAGTTATAAAAATGGCGAGGGTCCCATTTTCTGTGTAGTTGTATTTTTGAAAACTGCAAAAACTTAACATGGCAAAATTATAATATTTGAAGATTATTTTCCTTAATGTACTTTGTTCTAAAAATATATCTTTAAATAAGGTCATGTTCAATTTTTTAATGAAACGAGCAGTTTTCACGTAATTTTTTATTCAAAGTCTTCTTAAAAAACAAATCTCAAAACTGGGATAGAGTAAAGCGCATGTTTCATTAAATGAAAAAATCATTAAGTCATTAAATTAGATTTTATAAAAGGCGCAGGTTTCATTTTCATTGACCCTCTCAATTTTCGAAAATTGAAAATGTTAGAAATCATGTGAGAAACTACGCACCATTATAATACCACTAATTCTCCTTAAAATAAGTGTGTGAATGTGTAATAATTTTTAATATATTGTATACGAACCGAGACGTGACATACTCCGTGATCAAATCGACACGGGAAATAAATGTTAAGTGCTTATAATTACTGTCTATAATTTTGCATGTTAATAACTAGTAAGATTTTACAATTATCTTCATCTTATATACTTTCTTACTTTTCCGGTGCATGTGAGATGGGGGGTGAGGTACTTGTAGTATGAAAAACCTAAATATACCCTCCTGCCCTATTCTCTTTTGTTCCAGATTTGAAGAACCCCTTTTTTTCTCTCTGTTGCAGGAACGATATAAGAAGCCCGTCATATCCGTGTGCTGTTGGCACGTCCACTGCGAGGAGTGCTGGCTCCATACACTGGTAATGTTGGCTGGCCGGCCGCAACCCCGGGGTGGCGAGCGCGCCTCGGCCCCGGGCGCCGTGGCGGTGACGTTGACCATTGTTTTGGGTGGCTTCCTCACGTTCGAGTAGACCCCTCACGCACAAGCGACGACGCTGTTGCCCGTGCCAGGCGTTCCTTGCGCGTTTAACGCACGTGAGCTCCAGTCTGCATCTCAGCAAGCCCACGTAACAATAGGCAAAGCAGTTCTTCACTTAAAGCGATGATTCTTTACACAATGATCTTGCGAAGTATACCAAATAATTCAAGATCCGGGAATGATATAACAGATTTTAGATTTTTTGCTTGTATTCACATTATTCTCGGTTAGGAAATAGCACGTCTTGCATTACAAGATATTCCTTATTTGTCTTGTGCTTCTCCAACGAAATATGTGACTTGTGTATGCGATTAATATTTATGCGTGTTTGTAAAGCATTGTCTGTATAGAACATCAAGGAAATTTACAACATTCCCAAGAGAGTTCCAACTACAAAATAAAGTGCGGCAACATGCCAATATATATTGCGATTTCAAGACGCTTGTGGAAATCTGCGAGTACGCAATGCGCTGTGCACGAGGGCGATGCACGAGTGAATCGCTTGCAATTGAATGCTGCATCGGATCCGGCCGACTCCCATTAACGGAGCCTCATCGGAGCAAATCCAAAATGCGCGGTATGGTCGGAGCTCCTACTGAGCGCCTCTGTATTCTTAGCCGTATGCTCGGCACACACTCACAAGTAAAAAGTAATCCCATCGGACCAAGCCCAATACAAGCCGAACCATCGTAAGGGCTGCCGGCATCATGCGTTACCCCGATATTTCAGCGCAGTCAGCACGGCCTATTTCTATTTCTCAGACTCTTGTACACAAAATATCGACATCGTTTGGACCTACATTTCACATCCTACGTTTCAACATTCATATGCGTCTCGACGTCGTAAGAAAAAACTTGGAATGAATACTCCAGATGTTTAAAAGGGAAAAGCCGCCACGCAAGCTTCTTCACAGAGAGAATCGCCTGCAAATACCTTCAGCGTCTTTAAAAAGAAAACCAAGAGCTATGCATTTTGGATGCATTAAGGATCGATCACTGTTTTTGAATATTGTTCTTAAGACAACTTTATTTCCAGTTAATTTAACCCAAGAGAGCTGGAAGGATGAATGTCCACGTGAGTCCCATTATTCAGGATAATTTGTTTTTCTGCGGAGACAAAAGCGATCATTTATTCGTGATACCTTAGGCACGAAAAGAATACGACCACGACGAAATGCATCTCGTTATTATAAATATTTCGATTCGCAAGAGTTTTTGTATTTTGTAATGATCCAATTTACAACCATTGAATGTGTGACAAATGTTAATGAAATACGTAGAAAATTTTGCAAAAAGCACAATGCTTTTCACAATCGATAGAAATATTAAGGAAACTAAAGTTTAAAAATTAGAAGAATATATATGAATTTTATGACTGCAATAAAAAGGAAAAAAATGGTAGTACGTTTTTAATTTTATACTTCGAGAATTATAAATTAATTCAACTAATGGAACTGTGAAGACTTCAAGTGATAATGAATGCTTTTCGATTGTTTTTCACTTTTCTGTACATCGATCGCAAGTGTAATGCGCATAAAAAAAGTGGACTGCGAGAATGGGAAAGCGAACACGTTTTGGACGCGCTTCTTCCCGAGCCCAGTGCGCCGAGTCTCCCGAAGTGCGTTGAGGCGCACGTGGCCTGAGCCACTTGCGCGGCGGCGCGCGAACGCATCGCCCATAATTAGATGAGGGGCTGAGCGCTGCGGGCCGTGTGTTGTGGTTTTGTTATTAGGGCTCTTCGCCTGAGACGGGGATTTCCTGTGGATGATGTACGGATCCTACACCGACGGACAACGCTGCAAATAGAACCAGTGGCTACGACCCTCCACAGCGTGTTGTTTGACTTGATCTTAAAGCGACAGTGGCAAGTTCTTTTCGATACGAGAGAAGTACACGGAAATGATTGTAATTATACCAAATAGAAATGATCTAAAATTATACCAAAGAGATAATTATCTGATCAGCGAGGAATTCAAACGTTAGTCATTAATATTTTAAATTCAGGAAGTAAAATAATACAATCTTCCAATGAGTATTGTCTGGCTTGTACCCTAGCGACAGTGGCACATAGTTTCCGACACAAGTAAGATGAAAAGATAAGTGACTAATATTAAAATAAATACGTAATTAAATTATCGGCGAGGAACTACCATCGTAAATAATGTTTTAAATTAAGGAAGAAAGAAAGATAATGAATAGAATCTTCAAAATAAGGCGATGTTGAGTTAAAATTTGAGTAGACGGTTTTAATAGATCTTATGAATTCATAAATACAAGGAGTGTAATGTTATATTTTAGAAGAAATAAGCCTATGAAGTCAGTGAGTTCCTAATGGGTAAATACGTAAAGTCAAAACATTGGTGTTGTCTGTAATGCGATAATTAAAATACATGAAGTTTACGAGATAGAAGTTTGAGTATCAGGTAAAATGTGAAAAAAAATTAGTAAGACAATGAAAAATGTGCGAGAATAAAAAGCAATATTTGGGAAACGCTGTAAAAAAATAAAAACAAAGGTCTCTTCAGAAAATGAAATTAGTATGTGTTTGATCTCATTTTCAACAAAGAATTAAATATATCGTTTGACGGAGACAAAGAGTTAAACGTATGATGCTGGCCACTTCTAGAAATCACAAGACCTTGATAAGAACTACGAAATACCTCAGAATTCTTCTATTGAACCATAAAGCATAAGTGAAAGAGAAAACGGAACTTATCCCAAAAAATCCGAGAAACAAAATATATTTAATAAAAGGAATGAGAAATAGTATTCTGAATATACATAAGAAATGCGAATATGAATATGAATGTTCGGAAAGGTGATACAATTTTCTATTACAAAAATATTGTGTGAAGTCAATTATAAAATTTTATCAATTTCTGAATGACGTGTTTCAACTGCTGTATGAAATCTCCTGCAATAAATAAATCAATCATACGAAAATTATTCACAATTAAATTTCGGAAATATAAATCGTAGTATTGAAATATGATTTGAGTTTCTTAATACTTGTCATTATTGTATTAACAGTGAGAAAGAAAAAAATAATTTATTGTATCAAGAATTTTAAAGATTAATTTATATGCTATATATTTGAATAACATGCAAAACTGCCATAAACCAATCAATTCTTTCTTGTCTTAACGAAACTATGAAGTTCTATAAATATTGAATTGACTATTCTAACGATTGAGTATTCTAGACGTTTACTGCCAGCTTTTTAATTCACTTCCCTAAAAATATTGAGAATAAGAAAAGTGTAGTAAGTTATTGAAGTAGGCCGTATTATGAGTTTAATACAATTGAAGATCTAATCGAAAACGTGCAGCACATTAGGACAACAAGACAACTTACGACCTTTAAATAAATATATAGTTAGAATCTGAACAGTACCCTAAATTTCACACAATCTACAGCAGCCTCATTAACGGAGTGAATATAGTTTAGCATGCCGCATTAACACCTAATATATTACCCGTAATTTATTTAGAATTTTTGGAAATAAAAATAATCACTTTCTCACTGGATGCAATGTGTTGCAAAAGTTAAAAGGCATATCAGAACAAAATGAAAAATCTGAAACTCCTCGAACGTCATAACATCGTGTTAGATTGTCAGAAAGGTTCACAAAAGCATGACTCCAATTTGTGATTATTGAATGGTGTATTATAATGGCTATTAAAGACTGCCAAATTTGTTTGAAATGTTATAAATGATATGAAATGTGCAAGTTAATATTACGAAACGTATGTATGTGAATTAAAATTGGCCCAGCAATTTTGAAAATATCGCCAAATGCTCTTGATTTCAAATCCATGGATCAGCAATTCCCAGATGCCTGCAAGGCCCGAATATGAGATAAGATTTACTCCATCTTGCGGCCGACGTTCATCACTCCGCTGCACTTATTCTGCATCTTCTGCTCCAAAGCTGTAGCGTGTAACAGGGCGAAGAGCAGCAATGGGACTTGGAGGGGCGGCAGCCCTTCGGCCTGGTCACCGCCGCGGCCTCCTGCTCGTCGTCGTCGTCTCTGCCTCCGTGTTGCGGCCGCCTCCATCACGAGTCCGTCACCGGTCGGCAAGGAGCGGGCGCGCAGGCTGAGCGCAGACGTCGGCAGATTGACATCACAAAGAGCAAGAGCGCCTGTACCCCTATTGTCCGCGCGTCTCAGCACTGAGTCCTTTGCGGGCAGGAGTTATAGCCCCCGCGACCGGCCACTGGCCGTGATTTAATGACTCTAGTGCGCGACCGTCGCATGCAACGTTTTGATGTTGGAAATATTGGCGACGTACCAGGACGAACATTCGGTTGAATCTTATGAGATGAGGTATGCTGTAGATTGTCGTGACCTGACATGAACGACTCATACTATAAGGATTGCCGTTTTGAAAGCAAACTGGGAACGAAGAGAGATTATCGGAACTGTACACGTGGCTCATATAACCGTAAATGCTGTTTGATGGTTAGAAGCAATAACGAAGAACGTGGTTGCATGCGCCCAAGATGGGAGAGAACGTACTTTAACGATTAATTTGCATCCTCTGCTGACGCATATACAGTACGTTAAAAGAAAGAAAAGAAGATGGTTATGTTGAATATTTCGCACGTCACGTACGACACCAGAACGTCCCGTAATGGAAAGAAGCCCGGTGAGTACTTTGCCTTGTTTTGTCTGGTAGCTTCTTTCTGTTGCAACTCACACTGGGACCCACATACTTTGACCTGTGATTGATGAGTGGATTTTGCAGGCAGCGACGAGCCACGGCACAGCACAACGGAATCTTTTCCTTTTGAACTGAGGAAGGAATAAAACGGAGGAGAGAAACAAGCAAACGAACAAACAAACCATGCGTTCTGTGTCTTATAGTGCTGGAAAATAGAGCTTTGCCGGTTGCGGACTCGATTGACAAAAGCCCGCATAAATCCTTCGTATCTCTGTCGCTGTGCTGCTGTCGACATTTAGACTTCGAAAACCATTAGAAATTTATTGAAGCACCCAAAACAATGCTCGATGCCACTGCGCCTGTATGAATAAAACTTCTATTTTTAATATAGTACAAATAGAGAATTTAGAAAATGTGGTTTCCTAGTTTGCGAATGGGAAATATTGATCTAAATCCCTCCCAATTGTCCAAACATTCCGCTACGTCGGCGTCGCTACGAAATTTCAACCTCCTCGACCGTTCTCCTGAAACGGGATTCGTTCGTTGTAGGTTGTAGCCCGTTAGGTTGACGCAAAGCTCTAACTTCCAGTTTTCAGTCAGAGGGAAAGATTCCGTTTGCTGCAAGGTGAGCGCCCGCGTATTTGCGCACCGCCCGTTCAAAATTCGCGACGTAGCGCGTCCGCCGGGCGCCCCCTCGCGGCCTGCTGTCCCTCACGACGGTCCTCGTGTGGCTCCCACTGTGCTGCTGCGCGGCGCCGCTCGGCGCGCCTAACGGGCTCAACCGACCTCCGCTCCGGTGTCGCTAGCACCTCTGAGCGTTTCGACGTCAAATGTGGCTTGCGTTCGCATTGCCTACCAGTTCGGTTCGGTTCGGTTGAAGAGAATGGCAGGTTTTTGTCATTTGTGAGAGAGATGATAGAGTTCAAACACGTAATTCCTGATTCATCGGTATATGGACGGTGCTGCTAATTTTACTGTTTTCGAGATGTTCAGGGCCGTGATTTCATCCGTAATATCTCTTCACCGAAATAGTTTCTCCTTTTTCAACACATTTCCGTGTTGGTAATACGCTATATTCCTAGCGTTTATCTTGATCAGTGTCTCGTATAATTGCTGGAAGATTAAACGATAAAGAGGTCTGTGAACGCAGTTCGTGTACATTTCCCCTGAGAAAGATACATTTTGACAAACAAACTCTTATTCTGCGGCGGTCATAAACAATCTCGGTTAGCGAGTGCCATTATTACAGTTCTCCGCCTAGCCATTCCTGTCCGCATCTGTGTGACAGTCGCTTGACGGCGTCAGTCACAAGCGATGTCCGGCAGTTTTCTTCGCTTTTCACCACACGGGGCTTTTGTGATCGGCTCAAAGGCAGTTGTCAAGCTGCGTTAGCGGGGGAAGAAGCCGCCGCCGTTAGCCTGCGCGCGCGCGGTCTGGCAAACAGATGCGACGTCATTGGTAGCTCAACCGCCGGAGAGCGCGCGCCGTCGCGGACGCCATCGCTGGGCGCTGCGGACCGGGGCGAGCGGGAGATTTCTCTCGAAAGATACGTCGTCCGAACGCACGCCGCCTTCAGCGCGCGTTCCAAGCGTCCGCTCGACCCGCCGAACCTCCGAAACGTCGCCCGCCCTGCCGCTGCTTTTCAACTCGTTCACTAATTCTCACAACTCGCTACTCCTATTACTCGCCTGTTCATGTACGGAGTGCTGGCGCGTTCCTCTGAAGTATACTTTTATCTTTTTCTTTCAAAAATCACCATCGCATTTTGTCTTCCTTCCATCGTCCATTCCGCCACCTCTGCTCTTTTTCCTCTGTCAATCGCAAGTCACCGCCCTTCCTACAAAATATTCCGTACTTGCGTGTGGAGCTTAACTCTGAACCTTCTGTTGCTGTCGTTACCGTGTAGCGTCGTACCCCTCGGTAAACTGATACCGTACGTCCTCCGTCCACTTTTCTTTTTCCTTGTTGACTTCTGTCACAGAAGCCCTCGCGGACCTTGGGTCTCTTTTTAGCTTCGCGCGCCTTTGTGCGTGGCGGGCGGCCAGCGGCCGGTAGCTAAGCTTTGCGCCAGGTAGCTAGCCCTACTCGAAGCAACGCCCTCGCGAGCGCCCTCGTCGCGCTGTTGTTGACGCTGGGACCCCTAATCCCACCGGCGCATGCCGCGCGCCACCGCACTGCATCCTAGAATATCCTGAACGCTCTGGAAAGTTCGAAAGATCGCAATGAAATTTGCTCAGAGGTGACGTATATTATTTGATGCGTATTCGTATCTTGTTCGAACAGCATCGATAATGTTAGTTTTGTTTACCGTTTGGCAGTATGAAGTTGCAAAATTGCGTCCAATATAAAATTTCTGAAGTCCTTTGCTGTCAATACTCTATATTGTACAATACAATATCTCCATATTGTAGTTCCGAATGTGCGGCCTTAAAAATGAAAGATCGGTATTAATGTCAACTGAAGATCCTAGCATATTTTTAATTTGTGTTTTCAAATGCAATGTTCATAATAATCAAGTTCAACGTGCATTTTATGGTTTAGTTTAGTCGCATGTAATTTAACGACAATAAGAACCTCGTCAGCTTATGCAAGAGGCGCATCCTCTCATTTGGAAAAAAATATTTCCCACTCGCCTGTAAAGCACATTTGATACAAGTCTTGGTTCCTATAAAATAATTGATGACTAAAAATTGTCCAAACACTTTTCAGTTGTGCCAAATGGACTTGGCGAGTTTCTCTGTACTTTCCTTATGAACCAGCAAAAAATTTGAACATGTTTCTTTTATTTGCAGGGAGCAAAGAAGCTGTGTCCACAATGCAACATGATCACCTCGCCGTCGGATTTGAGGCGAATTTATATGTGACGACAAGAAGAGATGGGTTGAAATAAAATCAGTGCGCGAAGAAGCAGAAAAATTAAAGATTGCTTTCCCATCCCCGATTCAAGCTTTGGACTTCGTTGTTCTCTTGAATGTAGCTGAAACCGCAGACTTGCCATCGTGGACTTCTGTCGCAACGGACGAGTTCGGAAAGACTAAATGGTGCGCGCCCAATTTCTGAACTAACGCTCCGCAGAGAACAGCAAGACGCTTTCTGTTGGTTCGGAACCTCAAATGCTTCATCAAGTACAGAATCTGCGGTGACTCCGTATCACTAAATATCGTATTGCATAGACACTATCCATGTATATGTATATGTCTGCACGAATAATTTACATGCATTCATCGTGCGTAATCTAAAGCGTTTCGCGTCGTTATCCTTCGGCTCTAATTTATTCGTTAAAAAGATTGGATCATGAAAAAGTGGAGCGCCGAGTCTGTGGTATGTGGCTTCGGGGTCTTCTACATGTTTACACGTTTACCGTCTATGTATGTGTGTGGATGTCGTCTCGCAGAGCAGAAGAAGGAGAGCGGGGCGCTGCGGCAAGGGCTCCGCGCCCTGGCCGCCGGCCGCCCGCTCGATCGCCCGCCCGCCCACCTGCCCGCGCCGACTCTCGCATTTCATCGTGTTACCCTGTTGTGTCACCTGAATGTTTTGTTTACCCTCGAAGGGCTTGCCTGCTTTCATTGGCATGGCCAACTCCGCGCCAATTTCCTCACTGACGTAGAAGCTCTTGTCCTGGAGCTTTCCGTGTAGGTGAAAGAGCTCTTGCCATTCCCGATGACCATGCGATTATTGCAGACTATTTCCGTTCCCTCAAATCCTGTATTCTTATCCTCGATTTCTTTTTCGCCTGACCTTTTCATTTGTAATTGCATGTACCGTTTTCCTGTTTTCCTGTGACTAATCAATCCAAACTTCCCTCCTTCCCCGCTTTTTTGTCTTTTCTTTTAACATCCCGATCTGTTCCTCCTCTTCTCCTCGGCCATATTGTGACTTCTTGTCTGCGCCCGTGCCCTTACTTCTCTCCCTTACCTTCCGTCATAACCTGTGTGTATGTATGTGTGTGTGTTCGTTTCGCTCTCAGCGATGCGACATAAGGGGTTTGTTCCCTCTAACTATGCCACAATTGGGTTTCGCGGTAGATTTTTTTTATTTTAAGAAGATAGCATGTATGATGAAGCACAATTGGTGTAAATGCGACAGTTTTCCGACGAGAGCGACGTCATATACCCTCGTGTCCAAAAGGATGTATGTGAGAACGTAAGCATTATTCCTATTCCGCTTCATTACGTTACAAAAATTCAAATTACAAATCTTCCATGTACTTAATGCGCACTGAACGTGTGACGTATCCTGTAACCACAAGGCAGTTGAGTTGTGTTCCCGATCATTCCTCCTATCATGTTCTCTCTATCTCTCTTTGACTCGTCTTATCTCTCATAATCTGTTTGTTCCCACCCATTATCTTCTTACACATATTTGTTTCAATGTAGATGCCGCATGTCATTTCATGTGATGACAGATGCATCAAATCCGCCTCCTAATAGCTTATAATGTATTATTGTGTGTTTGCAGTTATCAAAGAAACATTAGGCATTGTTCTTTTGTTCCTGTATTCAAATAAAGGTGACTAAATGACCATCGAGTTTTATTTGAGTATTCTCCATTTCCTCAGGCACCGCTTTGACCTTCACCTGGATTAGGAAGCTTCCTTCCCGCCGTCATTGTTCCCCTGTGTTGAGCCTCCCTCGCATTCCCTTCGACGGGTGTCGTTTAGAAATCGCTTAATTAAGCCGCACAATGCCGGCATAGCCCTTAGCCTGCGTAATAGAATTTAACGGATGAATCGGGATTCGTTTAGGTTTCGTTGTCGGAAGCCTCAGCAGGAGGCGCCTCCCAGGGGCCGCTGGCAGAGGAGGAGATGCGTATCGGCCGCGGCGGCGGAGTAGGAGGAATTGCTAGCAGATTGGAGGAGCTGCGCTGACTTTTCTCAATGGCGTGAGCATCTTGCGTTTTCCTCCGGGTAAAAGAAGGGAGCTACGTAGAGGGAGCGATTCTAAGGAACACGCGTCGGCAGGGAAATCGCATAATGGCTAACTCAAAATTTCATGAATAAAGAGTGGCAATATTTTCCGAACGACAGTCTTCATAATGTTATTGAGAACAGACGAACAACGTGCTACCCGTCCAAGTTTCATAATTGACCGACTTATGTTGAAATATACTGTATAATTATCCAGTCGTTCCCGTAATACATGAACATTCCATTGTACAGATATTTCAGATTTAACTCGCACGTATTTGAGAGACGCGACAGTTATAAATTAAAGTCCATGATAAAATGCAATCGAGTTAAACTATAAAGAGACACGGAACTTTCATTAAAATCAAATTAGCAATATTTACATATGCTTGAACCGTTGTAATGAATATGGACGCTCGTCATGGCAGGAATGCAAACAACTAAACCAATCGGGCGCAGGAGTTGCATGGCGGAATGTGAAACCTCCCGCTATTTGCGCGGCGGAGGGCGCTGTCCTGCGGCCGCTGGCTACCTCGGGCGCCCCCTGCTCCTCGAAGCAGCGAGGGAGTAGGCGACCTGCCGCGACCCCGGAAGTAGCTCGGGGCGCTGCTTTGTGACGTGCGGGGAGGCCTGAAGACCGCAATTGAGATCGCCTCTTCCTGCACGCGCAGACGCTCCTGGGGGCGGCGCCGCCTGTATGTAGGGGGAGTCCTAGAGAACGTTCGTTCGACTCCGTGAAGCGGAGAATGCACGAATGCCACGTAGGTGCGGTTTGGAGGAAGTCTACAGAGGTATGTGGTGATCACTACTCAGGGAACAGTAAATATTAAAGTAAATCTATTTTATCCAAGTGATGTATTCAAGAATTTTCAAGAATACTGAGCAATCATTTTAACGTTTATTGCTATTATATTCACCGTTTTCACAAAACTCTAGAGTGAGGAGAGAGAAAAACATTCATGAAAATCTTCAACTTTTTTTAATTAACGGTCCATTGAGAGTGTACAATAGAGGTGTTTAAATAAAGCATTGTGAAAACTAATTGAAAATATTATAAATGTGAAAGTTGCCCATATGTCTTGGAATGACTTGTTTCCTAGCTTCGAAAAGAGCTAACTGGGAATCACGACACAGATTTACGAGGAATCCTCACACAACATCGGAATTCGTTTCATTAATCCAGGAGCAGTATCCTAGAAATGAGCTCTCGCCCGAGACGACTGCGCCCCCCCCCCGCTTTTTCCTCGCCGCCTTCTGGAGCAGTGCTTCGCGCGTTCCCTATTTAATTTGCATTTCTCGCCTGTCAGCCTGCGTCCGGTCCCCTTAATTGGGAAGCGACGACGAGCGCCGGTGCTGCGTCGTCGCTGCGCCAGACACAGGGCCGGCATGGACACCGCGAGAAAGAGCATTTGCGAAGGGCGACTCGCGTGTAAAAGAGCCGATATCGATTCGCTGGGTTTCCCGCCGGACGGCTCAGGAGATTTTCAAGCCTGAGGATGGTGGGATTGAATCGCTAGACATTACTTGCATATTTAGGCGGTGGCTTAGGCTAAGGAGCGCGGGGGTGAAGCGAGCGGGGCGGGCTCAATCTCAGAAAAATGGGGGAGGAAAGGAGAGCAGCTGCTCCGCTCCGGGTGGCGTGTCATGGCGGTTTCTTGGGCGGGCGGCGGGGTGAGAAAAGAGCGGCGTGGCGGGGAGGGGACGTGTGAGGGCGGGGAGCGCCCGCCGGGAGGGGCGGCGCTGCGCAAGGCGCCTCGGCGCACGCGGCGCGAGCCCACATTTGTCGCGCCGACGCAACAAGGGACGGCGGCGCGTAATTGAAAGGCTCTTGACTCGGCAACCCCGCGCGGAACGGGGTCAGGCAGGGCGGGGGCCAGCGGGGGTGGACCGGCGCCCGCGCCAGGGCGGTAGCAGCGGCCGCGCCGCACCGCGCCGCCGCGTCGCGCGCGCCGGCTCGCTCGCTCGCTCGAGAACGACCGCGCGGCGTCGGGACGCCGGGCATGCGCGCGGCCGCCGGCGCCGCCGTATTGGCAGACGCCGGCGTCGCAGGCGCCGCCTTCTGTCCGCCCTGGCGTCTTAGCGCCCGCAGACGTCTCGGCCAGGCTGGCGCGCGGCGCGGCGGCTCGTTCGCCCCCGCCACGCGCCGCGACCGCGCCCCCCACTCGCCCTCACCCCTCTCCCTTCACCCCGTTCCGCCCCACTTCTCGCGCGCTCTCTTTCTTTTGCTCTTCTCGCTTACCTCTGGACCCCGGCGACCGCTTGCCGCCGCCTGCGAAAGAATTCTCGTAAATGATCTTAGTTACTGGCACACTGCAGTGGAACGTATGGCAGTGGGCGGCGGCGTAACGATGTTTTCCCGGAGCTTCTGGGAAAGAATCAGGTGATGAGCGAGCTCCCTTGCTGCCTCACAAAACCCCTCCTCGCCCATTTCTCTGCGACGGAGTGCGGCGCGCGGCGCCACCTGCTAGCTCCAAGATGGGTGGTTCCTCCCAGCCGCGCCCTACTTCGCTCGAGCGGATGCAAGGCTAATATGCTGCTGGCGGCCCCCTCTTCCCAGCATAGTATGTACCGACCTTTTGCCTCGAGCGAAACTCAAACAGTGTTAACATAGCTTTCACTTGCGCAACGTCTGGAGGCACAGAGGCTTAGGACAGGCAGCCAGCATTCATGTGAAAGACATGCCTTGTCTCTGATTATGATTTTAATGAATTCTGCTTTCCAATGCTCTGTTGGGCGCGCCTCGTTTTACAAAGTATACATTTTGATTAAAAACACCATTAGCAAGCTGCAGAAGGAAATGGTAAATTTGCTACTTGCATTTGAATAAAACTATGAGAAGATTTTATATTCACTAACGTTCCCATCGCCAAATTGATGTTTTCCGTAGTAATGACAGGATGCTTGAGGTTGACGTGTCCCTGTCAATGAGATTTACATCTACAGAGGAAATGCGCATGCAACGTTGCCTGTGAAGAAGATTAAATCTTGAAAGTTATTATTTGCAAAATAATCCCCCAGTCTGACTTCATGAGACGCCGGTCCTGCAAGAAGTATGACGTGGCCATAAATATGTGTTTCTCTCGAAAATAATGAAAATCAAGCTTATCAAACGAAACTCAATTTATAATTTTCCGTTAATTTTCATGTAACCTGTGTCTAAATTGACTGGTTGTGTCAGGTTCCTTTTTAAATCCTTCTGATATTCAAAATCTTGTTCTATGTGTGTGAAATTCCATACTGCAAAACACTGTAGACAGTGGATCACTTGAACATTAACAAGATATATTTATGGTACTATCTAATTCAAGAAATCAGTGCCAATCGTTCATTTTTTTTAAAACATTCTTATGCATATATTATCTTTAATATATTACCTTAAATTAAGTTATTGAAATAAGGGTAAAGGCCTTCGATATTAAGTATTATGTGATAGGGATAATGTGCAAGTTTTTATCATTTAAAATTAATGAACTAGAATTTTGCATTTCATAAATTAATAATCCATATTTACTACTCTATTTCAAATGAATCCTAAAATTTGATACATTTTCAGAAATTGAAAACATTTCCGATTGTTTTTTCTTAGTAGCCTTAATTCAAATATGTTAAAATTGTGATCTTTATTTATTATTCACTTGTTTACAAGGATAAACAGGACTTTTAATATTTTATGAAGAATGACATTCTTAAACTTCGTAATCGCTCACGTTCTAATGGAATCATTATAGCGCTGGTCGAAATCATGACTATTATATTACTCCTTTTAGAAGACTAAAAATTACTATTCAGTTGGTTCGCGCAGTATTTTAATTGATGGAATAAACAATCAAATATTTGCAATTTTTAGTCAAAATCGTACCTCTTTCATTGTTTTCGGATTTTCCCCGAGTTCCTGGGTATCTAATTGAAACTTCAGACACTTCTTACATGGTCAAACGCTGCTTAGTATTCTTTCAAATTTTGCGCGCATTGGTAATTAGTAAAATAGAAATTTTTCGTAAGTTCTTTGGTATATCTAACGAAAGCGTGTTTGGCTGCATAGTTTTTTCCAATTTCTTCGCACATTGGAAATTAGTAAAATTGATAAACGTAATCGTCATTATAATGATGGCTATATCAAACTTTTTTCATTATTTATTATAAAAATAATACTTTAATGGTGAATGATTCTTTTTATGATAATACTATAAATTTTTTTTTTTAATTTTCTTCAAGGTTATCATCGCAATAAGTTTCAAGGTTTCTTTTCTTCCAGAATGAAATTTAATAAATGATAGTGTCCCTTCACATTAATCGTGCGTATTTCAAAAGAATATTTGCTTTAGCTAATAGCGGTAATTTATTGTCGTGCTGTTCCGTCCGACTGATACACTGTTCAATTAAGAATCGCATCGAGAATTATGCGATAAAATCTCTGAACAATAATTCCGCGAGGGTACTTTGGTAGTGATTAATTGACGCGGTAGTTATTCTTAAGCCCTTGATTTATATTTTCTAAGTGAATATCCCCAATGAGTGTCTTAAATATCATTTCAGCTTAAATCCAACTTAAATCTTCGAAACGCATCCTTGTATAACATTTTCGGATGTGCAGCTCTTCTGCATATTCCGTGCTCTCTGTAGCATGAGTGGTCAGAATGTTCAGAATCTTGAAATCTATGTAAAATGGAATTGAAATTAGCTGATATGTGCCATACAATCGTACGAGCCAACATTTTTTTTGTCTCGTAATAAAGGCTTAGTATGAATGGACAAAAAATGTATATCGACCTCAGTTCGTCAATTTTATTTACAAAGGTAAGTGTATTCCTGTTTTGAGAGGTGATACAAATATACGTTCTTTTCTAAAGATTTCCTTATATTAAAATAAATAACATATTTGAGCAGATCTAATATGGTTTTGATGTACGTACTGTTTAATATTTGGAAATTCTGTAAAGTCCAATAAATTGTTATTATTTTTCAAAAAATGTGGTTATAAAGTTGAGTAAACGACCTCATGTGTAAGAATGCAAATTTAAATAAAATGTTTGAATTGGCATGTCGAAAATATTACCTTTTGGATCTTTTCCACAAATAGAGATTGTACCTATATTTACGACCGTTTTTTCATAGTCATAATTTGAGTAATATTACCGATTGTATTGAAAGATTCCTCATGTTTAAAACTTTCAGTTCACATTATTTTACATTTATTATTAATATTATCATTAACATGTTTCCATTAATCTGGTCACAATTCATAACATTCAGAGCACGAAACTGGATAATATACAACGACGTTTCAAATCGTTTGCAAAAGGAAACAAATTCAGTTCATGTTAGATGGGAAATTATGGATTATTATATTGAGACCTTAATAGATGTTGGCCATGCAAATCCGAAACAATAAGTAAAGAAATGTTAATAGATGACGTTTATGTTTAGACAAGTAATACACGTTTTAAAATAAAAGTGAATAATGCAACAGACTAGCATATGTTCGAGAAACACAAGTCGGCGAATTTAACTCAAGGCGAGTCAAAATAGCATATTCACAGGTTGTCAATCAATACATCTCTAAAAAAATTAATGCAAACCCTTTGTGCATAATTATTATTTTGAATAATAATATCCTTTCCCTAAATAATACACTAAGAAAATATTACAATTTTGTATGAATTATAAGACGCCTTGGGTACAGACCCCACATATATGCTTCTGATGGTTAGGACATTACCTCATAGGGGCGCATCAAAACAGATTTAAGAGGAAAATACATAATTTTGGAAACAAGACTATAAGAAAATCGACCGGCGCACATTCAATTCATAACAAGTGTTGTGCTGTTCAAGCTATATTAACTGAAAACAGTACCTTCTAGAGCCTTAAAACTCAGTTTTGGGGTTTTCTAAAGGTCTCGAGGTATATTTCTTAGGTCCCATTGTTCAAAATGTTATATTTTTGGAACTTGTATGTCATTTCTGCATACTCCATGTCCTCCGCAGCACGGGTGGTCAGAATGTTCAGAATCTTGAAATGTCTGTAAAATTGAATTGACAATTAGCTTATATGACATAAAATCGTACGTTCAGGTCCGGCATATTTCCGTTATTTTTGTCTGTTTCATTTAATCGTTTAATCACCATTTTTACTTTCGCGAATACAAACTCCATGTAGAGAAAATATTGTAATGCAGCTGGAAAAAGTGCCGACTTTTTGACAGAAAAACGCGTTTTGAGGGCCCCTGATACCGAAAAAGTGGATTTTTCTTGCTCTTAGACGTAGTATTCTACTTTCTCTTCAACTTAGTATAATTAGAATCCACTTTTTGAGGGATCTTTGATTTCGAAAAACTTTTCTCTCTTTAAGCGCTTGTCTACCCGGCTGTGTGGGAACAACACTACCCCTAAACCGTACACAGAATTTTCACCAAAATGGATTTTCCTCGATCAATATGGATGATGTGGGTTCTTGAATTTGAAAAAGATTTTTTTAAATTTTTTGAGGGCACTTTATATAATGTCCCTAGGTACGACATTTTTGAAAATTTCTCAAACTTGGCTGCAATTTTTAAAAAATTTTCTTATTGCACTCGAGGAGCAAAGTATGCTTATAAAAATAGCCCAAGTTTAATTTTCAGTAAATTTTGAGAAATTGCAAACATAACAAGTTTTTTCAGCAATAAATCTATTTGACAGCACACGCAAAAGCGAGTGTGCTAGAGGCTACATTCAATGATATGTAATGAGGTAAAGTGGAACAGCGTCATACGGTGCTATGACCAATTGCATAATAGTGTGTTGGCTTACCGTAGGGTGGTGACCTTTGAGTCGCAAGTACTGACATGTCGTGAAATGGACGAGAGGTGGCACGCATAAACGATGCACACGATCGAGAGCATTCAACCCATCTCGGGCAAATGTGTGTGGATTTGTCGTTAATGTTACCTTGGGTAATTATTTTGGAGAGTAGAATCTGTAATTTACTTTGTGTGTAATGAAACAATGAATTCTTTTTACGCATCTTTCAATTTTCCGGGCATTTTTGTTCTCCGTAGACGCGTGCTCACTTCAGACGATGATTCAGAAAGTATTTGAAGGGGAAAGGGTGCAATTTTATTTCAAACTCCCTCCTATGAACGTCTATGAAGAGAAATTACACTTTCTAGAATGTGAATCTCTTAAAATTGTCATTCGGATTTAATAGATATAATCTGTGGCTCTCCCGCTTGTACGTTTTGCAGCGTAATAACAAAATTTAGTACTGGTATTGAGAATTGATGCACAATAGTGGAAAAATATTAATCTAATTATTTTTTATCAAAACATTTAATTAAACAGATATTTGGACAAACAAGGGTTTCAGTAATCTTAAAATTCGTTATTATTGCTTTTCATTCCTTTGTCCCGTGCCATCATCCTCAATCCACGTACATCCTCAAATCGCCCATATATCTTAAATATGCTGTCTACAACATTGACATATAACCTCTTTTAATTTTCATTGCAATGTCAGTAAACGTTTTCTTCCATAGATAATAACGACCAAAAACACAACCGAAATGTAATTTACTATCCTAAATGCTCATATATTGATCACACACACCACCAGCTTATCTTTCCATTTCGTTACATTTAGTCTCATATTGTGCCATTTCCTTGCTTTAGCTTCGGATAATATCACACATATTAGTTAACTTTCAAAACCCTTTTCTCGAATTAATATGTTTCATCTTACTTGATACTCTCCTATGACGAGGGAAGAATATGAATACGTTAATATTTCAAACTTACTGTTTAAAATGGAAAATGATTCTGAACTAATGTTACAGAACCAACAATTGCGTGCGTATGATGGCTCATTTTATAAGTCCAGTTCGGGTTTTGGTGTTTACTTGTGTCAGTTACTGTTAAAATTTGATAATTAAAATATACTAAACAAATAATAATTATTTACAAAACGATGACTTAATGATAGTATTACTAAATGAGTATGAACTATACCTGAACGAGGAAAATGTCGTAGAGTGAATTAACATCCTTTGCATAGAATTTCAATCAGTTCTTTTTCTAAGGTTACTGAAAACTAAAAAAAGTTGAACCTAGTTATCATTTCTACCTTTTTCTCTTCTGGCGATATTATTTCCATGTTGGATTTACACCCGTTCAACATTTTAGTATTTTGCCCTGTAGTTGCTGTTTACATCACCTTCTTGGTAGTAATCTCAAAACTATTTTCTAGAACGAATACCAATGATTAATAACGTATCAATGTTTGTATACAAATAGTGCAGGGTTTTGGTTGACAATCTGTACTACAATAAAGCTGTGTCATAATGACTATCTTTATAAAACGAACTGCATCTATGTAATACGAGAATTGTACATTGGGTGTGGGAAAAAAATAAGAAGCCTTCGCTATCTTCTTACTCACGCTACTAGAAGTAATTTTAGTTATTGTCATTTAAATTAATATTATTTAGGACCTCACCAAATGAAGGAATATATAAAAGTTAGTTATTTAGTTTCTGATTTTGTTAGGCCTTTGATCCGTTGCAACGGCATCGTAGACGTAAGGTAAACGAGTTGGAAATCAACCACACATTGATAAACTAGAAGAATGGAGATTTTCGTTATTGTCTGATACATCTTTTTATTTGGGCATTCCTGTCTAAAAAAGATGCTTCAAATCAATCTGAACTTGCAGTTTGAAGGATAAGAAATAAATGCATGTATGAAGGCTGTAAAATCGTCTAATATATGTCTTCACTTATACCAACCCACAAAACATTTAAAGTTGTTTCCTGTATATACTGTACGCAAATTGATTAAAAATGAGCTACATTCGTTGTTAGATTGTACCATTATAGAAGCTTCCCAATGTAATTTGGAACGTGTCTGACTCACATTTTTAGCAACTGCAACGCAGTGTAGAATCAAAGTGATGTACAGCCGACCAGGCCATCTCTGTGGAAAATATTTGTGCTGGCAAGGTGCCCACGATCTGCGTTTGTGATATTTGTAAATGAATCTTTCATGTAACTCCATGTGACGTATAGAGTTTTATTCATGCTTTTATTGTAACCCTCTTCGGAGTTCTTTTGTTTCCCCATAAGTAGGTAAGGAAGGGAATTTGTCCATTTGCTCACAAGGAAGATGGAAAACTTCCATGTTTTACAAAAGATGGGCAGATGGAACAGAAGGTAAAACGGAATTTGTGAAGGATAAATGATAATACGAATAAAACGTCTTTGGGCCATTACAAATGAAAATTAGGAAGTGAATCGAATGATATTGACGATAGCCAATCGAGAAACAGGATCACTGAATGTGTATCAAGTGATACGCCACATGAAATAAATTATGTGAATAAAACGAATGTTATTTTTCAGAAACTGAACAAAAAGTCTATATAAACTACAATTCGTCACTTTGCAAAGAATAAGAATTCTTCTTAATTATCCTACGAATTCGCCGAAAATTGGGAAAGCACCAGTTTTTTTACAAATATTTGATGCATACGATGAGAAAATTCGAATAAAAACTTTGGAGCAGTTTTAAGAAAAGAATGATTTAATTTTTTTTTCATTTTCTATGTGTGTTCTGTCTCCTATATTTCCCACAAAATTACTCATATTGTCGAAAAAAATGTATACGATCGTATTTCAAGACGTCATTGATCAACAGAATTCATTAGGAAGAAAAATTTCTACCGTCAATATTGTATGAAGACGACGAAGAACAAACTGAACCTTCGCAATTTTCAAAAAATCAAGAATTTAACCGAAAAAGAATTCTGAGCAATTCATTTGGGTGTCCTGTATGCTATCCGAGGAAGAAGTGTTATAAAAAATGGAGCAATTTTTGAGAAAATTAAAAAATTGTTACGGATTCATGTAAAGTACCATAAAAAATTAAAAATCCCTGTCAAACTCGTAGGGTCTCCAGTTCGTTTAGATAGTTCGGGGAATATAAATTTTGGAGAAAATTGTGATAACGATTTAGGCACTGGAATTAACAACAGACAGACGTTTTGCCGTCAATCGAGTTTTCGGTATCAAGGACCCACGGAACATGGATTCTGACTATACAAAGTGGTAGAGGAAGTAATTTACTACGTATAGAAAGATGATTTATCACCTTTTTTGTTTTCAGGGCCCGGCAATAAGTTTTTCTGCCGATTACCGACACGATCACAATATATTCTCTTCTTACAAAGTAAGACTAGAAAGTGATAATACAAGTATGTAACATCATGGAAGTATAGTGATTCGAAAAAGGAAAAGGATGGAAAAGGGGAAAAATCAGATATATGTTTATCAGTGCATTATTACGATAATGGAAAATTTCTTAGCTATAAATGTGTTTTACTTTTTACCCATTTTAAACTACGTATTAGTAAAGTATTTTTCCGAATTTTCTCAAAATTTGTTATTACAGTTTTTGTTTCAAAATTTCACAAAATAATCATTTCGTAACAGGTAGATCCGTTTACAAAATCTTCTGCCTGATAGGCAGGTCAATTTTAATAGATATCTTTCTGACCTTTCCGCTGCCAGGTTTTAGCCCAATAAACACTTAAGTTAATCATTCATCAAGAAAACGATGTAAACAAGCGGAGAAGCACTGCGAATCACAAAACTAGAACGTCTTCAACATAGCTGGTTCTTCACACACTAACACCATATATCCTTCCGCTCCAATCGCCTGCTAATAGTCAGCATGGTGCACCAAGCATTGGTGAACCTAAAATTATTGCAGAGGAGTTTGTCACATCACATTTTCTCGTTTTCGAAAAAACGTTTCGAAAAAGTAACATACGCCCTTTTTCTAGACACTACAATTATTTCTGATAGCTACACCTGTTCCCTAGTGTTTGACTTTGGTCTTGCAAAACTTCTGAAACTATTTTCCTATCATATTTACATTAATTTGACAGTATTTGTGTTACATATCTAAAATGTGGGTGATAACAGTACAAGATATATGTGGCTGATGACGATAAAAGAAATTTCGAAACGTGCGCTGTTCTGCCGATCGTGTAGCGTCCTATGTTTTACTTCATACAGATTCACATTTTTCCTCTTTTTTTGTTTTATTGCGTATGCTCATGATTTGCTCAGTCATAAAAGGAGTGAAAAATTATTTGTGACCATTGTTGTTTAGAAAAGAATAATGAAATTTTCCTGGAATTATGTGAATTGAAGACAAATTTTCTAAATACATCAGGAGAATCATGGATGAATTACTGAAATGAAGCCGTGAATACATTCTTGCCTCAATATAACAAAAACGGTATAACATTAATAAACTAAAATGTTAACAAAAAACTTTTCTGTTTATTGAAAAGAATAAATCGTCACAAATTACTTCATGCAGATGTTGACATGTTACTTTCATTCAACCGATGGTACAGTCAGGATCAGTGGTTGGAAGAATTGAGTTGAAGAGTTCTAGGTGTCACTTGGCGATGTATTACAGTCACTTATTTCCAATCTCTGTTGTTGCAACTGTTCGTTCCAGAACATCATTTTCTTCCCCAAGAAAATGTTCGTTCTTGAACCGTATATCATTTTTTTAATGTGTGATAATAATTATTATTATCTAAATAATAATTATTAATAATAATAATTAATAATTATTAATTATATTAATTATAATATTTATTAATATTATTGATTATTATTAATAATTATTAGTAATAATAATTATTGTTATATAATAAATCATTATTATATAATAAACAATTATTATGTAATAAATAATTATTATTACAAGTAAGGCCAATTTTTGATAGACATATTAAAATCAGATAAAATGTACATTAAAATATATTTAAAACATGATGTAGAGTAATTAAACATGTTAATTCAATTACATATCTAAAATACAACCTTGTTTCAGTTCTGCTATTTATTCTCAATATTTCGACACAATATTGTTTTTGGATGCCTTCAGGATTATTATACAATAAAGACTAAGTTTACAATATAAAATTATTAAAATTCAAAAAGTATAAATATGTTAATTCTAATAGAGTTAATCCTTTCGAATTAAAATGTTTCGTCAAAACCTGTAAAAGTATTTTTTTAATTAAATTAAAATTTAGTAATTAATAAAATGGTAGCAAATATTTATCTCTTCTTTCATAAATGATTCACGTGGAATGTTGTGAATAATACTTGTGGAGAACCAGTCGAAGTCATCATTATTTTTTGTTTGTTTAAGGAACATAAAATATTGTTCCAGTACGGGGTTTGTAACCTTTACAATTTGTATATTATTGCAGTATGTTATTTCAACAAATCATTTTCTAGAATAACACGTTCTTTATCAAAGTTTTGTTTTTAAGTAAGAAGGTGAAGTTCAATTTGTTGAAATAAATACGGTTGTTGGTTCATATTTGCCCAGACTGATAATATTCTACACTTCCTGGAAGTAGAATTTTTTATGCTCTAAAGAAAAGGGGAAAGAGTAGCCTATCTTGTGGCTGCCTTAAGAAGGGAGGTTTAATGAAATTATTTTCGAGGAAATAAAATGTTTCAGAAAACAGTGGTGGTTTATCATGGAAGATGAACGAAGGTATCTTCAAATATAATTCGTAATATGATCGGGGCTGTCCAGGCGCCGCCGCATCAAAAGCTGTGATGCCGACGTTTCGACCATCATATCATGGTCTTCTTCAGGACTGTAGTAAGGTTTGTGCGTCTCTACAGCCCTGAAGAAGACCACGATATGATGGTCGAAACCTCGGCCCCTCAGCCTTCGACGCGACATCACCCGAACAGCCCAGATCATGACTGGCTGTGGAAGCCTACGACATCAATTCGTAATGTGATCCACAAAATGCATAACCACAACAATATAAAACATATTACATGAAGTGCATCACTTCATATCATATGAAATGCAAGCATTTTTACGCATAGTATTTCAATTATAATCTGCCCATATTAAGACACCCCCCCGGCCCCTTGCGCCCATCATATGTCATCGTCATTTATATTGCTCATCTACTAATAATCAACCATCTAAATTGCGGTCTGCCTGGAGCATGAGCCACTTCTTGGGTCGTCCGAACTGCGACACGGGTATGTTTAAAACAGGAGAGCAAACCCTTTTCTGCGACTTGTACAAACGCTAAGACACCCAAATTGCTGTGCATACGAATATCTAATAGTAAGAAACGTTGAAAAGTCAATAGGTTGAAACCATATTTATTTTTATGATTGTCTTAAAATCACAACTTCTTCAAAGACGAAATGGGACAAATGATCATGTCGTTCGCTTCCCAACGTAGGAACTATCGGTTGAACCCGTGTGACTCAGTCACGAGCGCATGTCGCGTCGCGTCGCGTCGCGTCCAAGGCGGCGTCGCCTCGTGCGGGCGTCTGCGCGCAGCCACGGCTGGAAAAGAGGCTGTATCGACGTTTCCAAAGTGGGATCAGAGGCGGCCGGAGCCGGGCGGGTAGGACGAACTACCTAAACAGCGTACATTGGAAACATCCCATACAGAAGGTCTCGAAACTTGATGCGACGTATTTTGGGTGCGTGTGGTACAATATCCATTACAATTAACGGTACGTCGAGTAGGAAAGCCGGGGCGAGATGAGGGTCATCTTCGAATTCGGCATCACCTGAATGTGCGAGGGTAAGAAACGTTCAGTTATAAAACGTACGTAGATATTTCGCGTTCCAAACAGGGCTTCCAAAAGTTAACATCTTATAAATTTCAAACAAAAAGGTATTCCAATTTTATGAATTAAGAATTTCTGACGGTAATTTAGGATGAAGTCAATTACCTTAAAATTATATATCTGTGTAGTATTCAACAATTTACCTACTTTTTTTTATTACTGCGTTTGGTGACGAGGTTACCTACATTTACGAAAAATATCTAAATATTTGTCGTAAAGTTATATTATGTTCTGTCTGTGGTGGTGTGGATAGTGAGAAGAATTAGATAGAAATGAAAGATTTGATGTGTTATTATTGGTCGCAAAACTGCTATTAGCTTTCAGCTTTCTCAGTTTTGATTGTTTTCGATTTGTCAGTATTGCGATTATATAATTAATTATACGAACATCTGTAAATTGAGCAATTTTCACTCTATTACCTGTATTACGGGTGTAGAGAAAATATCTGACAATCATTACCTAATTTCTAATTATAATATACTTCATTTATTCCATAAAATCTCTAATAAAAACAATATGAAGCAAATTTTAAAAAAAATCATTTGAATGCAACAGAATCACAGGCGATAGTGTGCTGAAGAATTTTCTGATTAAGATTGCTGTTGATTTTGTGTGGAATGAGCAGACAGGGAACAGAATAGAGTATGAACAAGAAAAGGAAAAGAAAACCCACTAGAAAAGTATCGTGATGGACAGCAAACTTCAAAAAATTACGTATCGACAACACTCCTCTCGTATTAGTTTGACCTCATCGATATGTTGTCGATCTCTCTCATTCAAATTCGAATCAATGCGTGAAACACCGTGTACAATGAATGCATGACTTCCGAAGACGGATCCGCAGGCTGGACAGAACTTTCATTCTCTCGCCAACTTCGTGACCCCCCCCCCCTCTTCTGACCCCCGTCCACCCACGGCAACGCGGCGAGCCGCTCGTTCGTCCAGCGACTGGCGGGCGCCCGGCGTGCACACGAGGTTCGCCTCCGCCCGGCGCCGCGGCACATCATTCATAACAAAACCACAGGCGAACCAATAAATGTGCGCATATCCCACTCCCATCAAAAGCGAATTCAGGAAAACCACCAAATTGAAAGAGCGCGCGCGGCACGCCGCTCTGCTCCGCCATGCGTCGGCGGCCGTACCGCACCGCATCGCACCGCACCACACCGCATCACACCGCGCCGCGCCGCGCCCCTCCGCGCTGTCGGCCCGCGGCGCCTCGCCCGCGTGCACCGTCAGCCGGTCGGCAGAGGCCGTGCGATTCTCTGTACTCCGAGGGAAAGCCACAACAGCCACCGCCGCCGCCGCCGCCGCTTTTTGCACTCGGCGCGCCCGGCAAGAATGCGCGCGCGGGCCCGGGCCAAGCCCGCGTGCCGCGCGTGCTCACAACATGTCGACGAGAAAAACCGTCATGTATCAAACTGCGGCCGGCGGGAGATATATGTGGGCCGGGGGGACGATCCCGTCGGGGCATTCGTGTCGAGTTCGCGGCCGCTTTTTGTGGCGGCCGGCATGCCGCGGGTCGCGGTCGGCGGCCGGCGCGCTCGCCGACGCCGCCGCCGCGCCCGCCGCCGCCGCCTCCGCCCACGCCGCTGCGGCGGCGCAGGTGATAACGGCCGCGCGCACGCCAGATAAGCATCTACCTGTGGCGCCGCCGCACCACGGAATCCGCCCGCCGCAATATATGGAGAGCGGCGGACGCGTCATCGCTTCTGCTGCCGCCGCCGCCGCCGCCGCCGCCGCCGCCCCCAAGCCTTCACAGAGGCCGAATGCGTGTTCTAGGTGGGCAGCGAGCAGTTTAATTCCTTCTCCATTTTGAGGTCGATATCGACGATGATGCGAGATAATGTATTACAATGTTGTTTTTAAAAATTCCGCGAATGTATGTACGTTTTCTCGAAACGTTTAAGACACATTCTCTAGGAACATAGTACGACGTAGAAAGAAAACATAAGCATCAGATTGACTGAATAACTTTCTACAATGATATCACAAGGGGCACTGTAAAAATAATACATGTATATTTGTTCAAATACAAATGCTATTAGTATTTTTCGTTGTATAAATGTCAGGCAAAGGAGCGGTTCTTTATTTGAAATACGTTTTAATGTAATTTTTTTAAGTACAGGTGTGGTACAGGTGTTCTAAAGCTAACATTCTCTGTCTTGTATTTCTGCAATACAATTGTGAATAAAAAGTGCCGTTTTTGTAAAGATCAAAGCAGTAGGCAATGATAGCCCTGTTTTCATTATCGCCCAGTAAGCACTCAAAAATTCATGTTATAAAATTGAATTTAATATTACTTAATTTTCTGTCTAAACATTTAGATTACTCACACAACAAATCATCAACATCAGTGTTCCCGACGTAGATAATTACATTTGTATAATTAGTTTTTTTAATGCTTCCGTAATGCTTACTCAATTCACCTTTTTTCTTTCCCCCAGAATGTACACGTCACAATTCGTTGGCCCGTTACGTACATTCTAGCGTCTTCTTGTCCTCATGAAGACGGTATCACAAGAATGTTACAATTCTCATTGGATATTAACTCCTGGAACTCAAATATATATGAACATAATTTGCAGAAACTAATTCTTGAAACACATTACAAACTATCCGTCTCAATACAAATTACCGCCTACAATATCTCATTTTAAATGGAAGAATGATCAAGATGCTGGCTTACAGAAAATTTATAAACATGTCTCACGAATATCATTTTGACCACTGTAATTTCTTTATGAATACTGTTGTTTCTTTATGACACTTGTTTTTATCTTGTAATATAAACAATCTTTGTCCAACCGTCCTTTTTATGTTTTTTTGTTTTTATTTATATATCGTTTTGATTCGTTAGATGGTGGAAATTTCTTAGCGTCTTCACTACTGCAGAGATCTGTGATGGAATGACATTTAATTAGATGTGCTTTGTTTTCACAGTAAAACACGTAAGTGCTTGATGCTTTTCAACTGGTAGAAGGTTTGTGCACGTCATGATGTATTAACAAGTGATTGGCATTGTAATTCACAAAAGGGCAAGTCTTCATAAGGACTTATCGTTTATGAAAATAATTGTCAGGAATAGTACCCACCAAGTATCTTCGGCTGATAACACAGATTGAAGGTTACACATTTTTATTTTGAATAAGTTCGCGTAATTGTACCTGTTATTTATTTCTCAATTTAAATCATTACTATTTAGTTCTCGATTTGCTTTTGAATTGATGACACAATTCGAATTTAGAAAATCTCTAAATGTGTAATTGTTTAACTATAACAAAAGAGCTGGACCTTTTGAATATTAGTAGGAGACTATAAATGCAAGAAAAGCTTTTTGCTACCGTAAAGCGGTAAGATCTAGTTTTTAAATAATAACATGCTTTTATCGCCTAGTACGGTGTTTGGTATTGACGTCGTTAATCAGGTTGGAGAAACTAACGGACTACGCGACCACCATTCAGATTGATAGACTGTTGCATGCATTTTTATGCCTTTGTGGGATATAATTATTTTTGTTGTATTTTTTATATGGTGTCTCATGAGATTACTATTGACTATTCCACTCGTGAAATTAAAATCAATAGTGTTTAACTATTCGTACAAAATGCCACAATCTGGGTGCTTCGCGAGTCGCGCTCTTCACTTCGCGACTCGGGGATTTATCGACTATTTCCAAAGCACTCGTGGTATTACCTATGATAATTAGATGATTCGTAGAATGGATACATAGTTCTGCTTCCGCTGTTTCTTGTTTTAATACGTCAGATTGCTATAATTTCTAACTTTATTCAGAAAATATCATTGGATGTACGTTTTCGGCAAAAATTGCGACATCAATAAGACATTTTGTTTTTTGCGCATTGAGAATTATTACAATAAGGGATAAATTATTCCCACAGTTTTTTGTCATAATTGTACGATCGAAATAGATTCTTACTTTTTAATGTTCCAAAACAAGTTCAGATTTGTATATGAAATACGGAAGACAATCATCGTGAATGACATGATCAGATACAAATGATTGGTGTATGATAGAAGCAATTTGATTGTGATCAACCCTCCTCATCATCACCTCTTAAAGTCACCCTCCTTTCCATAGGATAGTAGAAGGTAAATGCAAACCACCCCAGACATCACCCGGCCAGGAAAGGAAAGAACTCCTCGTCCCATGCTCTGAAATGATTTTAGTAGTCCTCCACATATCACAAATAAGTAAGTAAGTAAAATAAATAAATAAATAAATAAAATAAATAAAATGTCTTTATTGTTGGAGGAGGTTCAGCCCATTTAGTCTGCTCTTCCACCTGACCACGATCATCGGTGTTCAAGAAAAGAGACCCACCTCAAAAATTATCATTTTGTAAGAGAACAGTTTTATTCAGTGCGGAGCCGTTTATATCGTCGCGAAAAACGAAGCTATTTACTCTATTCTAGCCTAGCGTGACGCCTCCTCTAGTTTTCTTGAGTGCATTTTAGCGGCGCCTATGGGAATTACGAAGTGTTATCTTAAACAATAACTTCACTAGACCTGTACATTTTAAAAACTAATGTGATTTTGGGGAATAATAATTTTAAGATACTTTCTTTAAAAATATATTTAAAATACGTGGGTTTTTTAATTATTGCCTCAGAATATTTTGGTTGATAATAATTGGTATTATGCACGTATTCCAGAGAGTTTGCCATCCTCAATTTAAAAAAGTTTTTAACTAAAACGTTCGTTACATTCAAAATTAATTATTTTTTTGTATTTAAAAATAATCAAAAACTTGTCAAGCTACTAGACCTACATCGGAAGATTTCCGAAAAATTAACTTGGTATTTTCAGCTTCAGACTAGGACACAAAAGGGCCAAATTTACCTACAAGCATAATAAGCGTTGATTTCCATCTCTACTTCCGAAAATACAAGTCATTGTTACAAAAAGTTATAAGGCAGACTAAAATCATGAAACATGAGGATATTTTGAACTCAAGTAACAAAGCAAAAGTAATGAGAAATATGTTAAATAATACGACATGAATTATTAACCTTGTAGAGAATACTGTTTTAAAAATAACTGTAGAAAAGTTAACAATCGGGTAAAAGTGGCTAGTCTCTTCAAACAATACTTTTCGAGCCGCTGATATCAAGGTGGGTCTAAAGCCATAAAATTCAATATCAGAGTTTCCGGAATAAATTTCGTCGTTTCTTTTTGAAACTTTTTTCTAATTCTCAAATTAATCGCTAAATAAAAAAACAACTAATATTCGGTCGGTTTAGATGAATTTTCGGATTGTTTGTTAAAGACTTTAGCGCCTGTCATTATAAACTCGTTAACACACATGTTTAAAGCATCCTTAAGCAGCAAAATATGTCCAATAATTTTTAAAATAGTTAAGATTAAACCGTTCTTAAATATGGCAACAAATATGAAATTCAGAATTATCGGTCAATTTCTATTTTTGCAATTTTCTGAAAGATATTAGACAGACATTTTTACGTACGAATGAAAACCTTTCTCAATAAATGGGAAGCGTTTTCGGATTGCCAACTTGGATTGATAAAATCAAAATCTATGGAATCTTTTCTTTTCTTAAAAATGTCTATAAATGTATCAGAATGAAGCACCTGTTGGAATATTTTTAGATCTATTATTATAACATTTAACTTTCAAAATTACCTTCCTTTGGAATTCGTGGTTCTATTGCTCTAGATTGTTATGTTCGTACGTTAAATAACGATCTAAGTGAATAGAAATACCGAACGACGGGACATTATTTACTTGCCTTTCCGATTCATTGCTAATTATTTATAGGATCCCGCAAGGTTTGATTTTATGGTCTTATTCTCTTCCTTCTATCCTTAAATGACATGCCTTCGTCGCATGGAAATGGAAGAACAGTTCTAATTAGTGATGATACGAAAATTCATTGCAATAAAGAATAGTAAATAGTACAAGATGTTTCAAATTAGTTCCATAATAACAAATTAATAGTAAACGAAGGGGGAAAGGGTTCAATGCAGTTTAACTTTTCAAATAGACAGTTTTATACTCCATTGAAATTGAACCTTGTGAAATATACTGATGGTAAGATAAGAAAAATGTTGGTTTTCTCAATGCAGACCTCAAATGGAACGTTTATTTAAATGAATGGAATGCCAGCTTAAGTACATTATGCTACGCGTCCATAATTCTTTCAAATTAGGAGAACCTTCATACTGCTCGTGAATATTTCGCTTGAGATATGGTGTAATATTCTGGGCAGATACACCCTGTAGCTCCCAGACTCATAGTTTACAGAAAAGAGCGTACGAATAAAAAGCAAATCCCACCCACGTGTTTCTCGTAAGGCTCTCTTTATTAAGCTAGTAATTCTACCATTGCCTTGCCTCTTGATTTACGAATGAGTGTTTTTTGTCAAAAATGGCTTACTCAAGGATGGAAATATTTTCAGTACCAATGTCTATAACACTCGAAGTAGTAATCATATCCATTAGGAGTCACTCTCAACACCTCTCCACAAAATCCACAAACAATACATGCACATTACTTTACCACACATTGCTAGATGACATTAAACAATTACAATCGATTCTCAAGTTTAAGTGTCAAGCAAAATATTTTCTGCTGCATAACTGTTTTCACACATTTGGAGTATATCGAGCATCAAAAAGGAAAATAATATTAATTTTCACAATGATACATAACGTATTAGTTATGTTGTAATGTGTAATCCTAAAAGATTAAATATGACTTTATCAAGAATTGTACCTCAGCTTCTGGGTCAATGAATCCCATCTCGATCAGGTTTTTTCTTCCAGTTTCGGTGATCCTTTGAGAAAATGCTGTGATGGCCACTTTGGCTATCCGTGCTCGTTTTCCTGAGATCAGTGGTGAATTTAATTATTAAAGTAATTGTTCTTCATGCTCCCACAGGATAAGTCGGTTTCTTCAAGAAGGGCACGGGATAATATCCACAATCTATTTACCTTTAGAGACATGTTTTATTACTCGGAAGCGAATATCTTTGTATCAATTCTTTTCAAAACGCTCCATGTAACCTGTATTCAAAAATCAGCTTAACATGTATATGAATTCGAGTAGGGATCCTACAGCTCAAGAAAACGTGCAGAGAGTGCTCTTCTTCCCACTGCTTTTGACGTTAAATAAATAAGTAAAACCATTTGCTATGGGCCCACGTGGGGAACCCTGCGACCTGAAAAAAAAAGCATAAAATACTCGAACAACTGTCTATTAAAATATTAAAATTTTGCATCGGTAAAAAAATTGTAAAATATCTTTGTATCAGTAAAATTATAACTATAATTTCATGTTATTGAAACAAAAAGTTGTTCTATTATAGTTAATGTTGTTAGTTTAGTAAATCTGGAGGATTTTTTTTCGAAAGGAGACCCTACACGCTTTTTTGATTTGGGACCCCGCAGTACCTAAATCCGGACCAGCGCCATAGTGACTGAGCGCCGCGTGGAGCTCTCGCGGCCAGAGCGCGGGGAGTGCGAGTGCCACGGCGCGGGAGCGGTCAGCGCGGCCAGCGCAGCTCGCGGCTTCCGAGCCATGTTTTTCTACGCCGCGCCGGCGCTCGCGTCGGCGCTGCACGCGCGGAGAGATGGCGATGCGAGCAGATAAGCGTTATTGTCTCGGCGTGCGTGGTTCGAGTATGGCAGGAACGCGTCGGCCGGCTTGTCGCCTCGACGCCACTCGTGCGAAGGAGTCCTCCGGAGGGCCTTCGCGAAATTTAGATGGCTCCGTTGCTGCGCTGTTGGGAACGGCGCAGGCCAGGAGGCGTGTCCCTGGGGCTTCGCAGCGCCGCGACGATCCCCTGATCGACCGCCCTCGCGCCTTACCTTCTAGAAATGCAGAGCAAACTGAGCTAGCTGCAAAACTGGAGTGCAAGGGTGGCATTCTTGTTCCTTACTGCACGCGTTCGAGTTGGGAATTGAAAAAGACGGAATGTGTTCCCTTCGTGTACAGTCGTCTTACGTACAGGAATGTTTTATTCCTTACTCGACCAAGTTTCTGCCTTGTTTGCTCTACAGTTCTTACAAGTTCCAATGCAGCAATATTTTTCTAGTGGTTCATTTTTTGCAAGAAAATAAAATGAACAGAAAGTAGTTTAAATGAGAGGCAATTCTGAATTTCTTATAAAAAATGTTTATAAATATTTTTTTGTCTTGTTAGGTGTTTTCCAAATCCACCAAAACCGTGTTGCTTCCCGAGAACAATGTATTTTTTGTAGATCTTTATTAGAACAAATATCTTGCCTACCACCTTCTCCCTCAGGCCGTTATTTTATGTACTCAAAAGGACACCATCACATCCATATATTTGGCCGCAGACATAGAAGAAACACAATTGGAAGCATCTACTATCATTATTTTAGATCCTGGCGGTTCCCCTGATTCGATTTCGAAGACCATCGCCATGGCGAGGGAGCGCGGGAGGTGGGGTGGGGCGGCAGGGAGGGGTGACGAAGAGAATGCCTGGGGCGCGGACGAGCGTTGGCAGGAGAAGAGACGTGAAACAAAGTCGGTGTTGTCCGGAGCCTGGCTCAGACCTCAGATTGCGACATTACGAAAACGTAGCTTTTCCCGGAGACAAGTTTAGCAGCTCCTGAGCCGTGTTGGCGCTTCTTATAACTTTTCTTTGTGTTCTCCCGCGTCGTGTCGGGAGCGCGGCGCGGGAGCCGGCTGCACGCGCAACCCACGTCCTGCCCCCTCGCCTCGCCGCGCATGGACCCTCGGAGCCTCCGCCCTCGGCCTCGCCCCCGCCTCTGCTCGCCTGCGACATGGATGATTTTCCCCTCTCTCATTCTTTTCCATCTATTTTCTCTTTCCTCGTTCTTCGTACTAGCTCGTCTTTCATCATCGTTCTCGGCTTCCATTGCCATGATCCCTTTGCGCGTTACATGTCGTTTTTCTTATGCTACATTACTCTCACCCTCGCCCTTGGAAGTCTCTTCTTTTGACTTCAGACCTTTCTCAATTACTTTTTAGTTTTGTGTGGTCTAATGTCATCAACAAAATAAGGATTTTTTACGAAGGGTATTAGAACCAACATTGTAATATAATATATTTCATTTCATGTTCCTACACAGTAATGATTTATTATCATTGTGTATATAGAGGAATGTGGATATTCCTATTTTCAATTTCTTTTTGTAGTGACGAAAGGAACAATTTATGAGAGATGAGATATTTGATTTATTATGCAGTCTATTACTGTGATGATTTTGTGGAATACTTTATGATTTGCCGTCTTCGTCTATAATCACTGGACAAGAACATCTAACGCACCTTACGCACAATTCAAACTCACACAACTTGTTTCCGCTCAGTATGTTTGTTGGTTGGTTGTTAGTGATTCCGGGCGCGTCAACTACTGAGGTCATTAGTCCCATAAGTGAAGTTCATGTTTTTTCTCGGGATGTGATTTTCCTTCGCTGGATGGCGAAATTCGGTGCCTACCTACCGTCGACTAGCGGGGATTCCCTCAACCAGGTATCTCCCACCAGTGGGGCACCACCCCAGCCGGGACAAGTTCTAAGCTCCCGACCGATCTCCCGGCTGTGTGGTAGTGTAGTACATGTGAGTGTGTCTGTGTGTAAGGGGTGAGAATAGGAAAAGGAAGATGAAGGAAAAATCGCGCGCGGTCCGTGGCCCGATTGTTAGGGTCCTGTTCCTGCATTCGCCTGGTGTTGATCGGAGAAACCACGGTAAACTTTTGATCAAAGCAGCCGGCCTCTGAAATTTTCCTCCAGACCGCGATTGAATTCGACCTAAAATCTTGCCACTGTCGGGACTCGAACGTAGGACCTCCCGGTCAGAGGCACTACAGTGACATCATCAATGCCCTGAACCACCTCTCCCGGTAGTATGTTTGTCATTCCAGCTGTATGTGGTCACTTGGATATACTCATTAGTACTGCATTCCGTTTAAAATTTGAATATTGTAATTGTATTTGTATTTGCTACTTATTGAAATGTTATGCGGTATTTACTTTATAATAATATAACAATTTTAATGAGAGAATTTATGACAGTTCTTCATCATTCAACAATCTGAACTAACCCGTCATTTCTCAGGTATTTATCACAATCGTCTATTAGAGAGTAAAAGGAAAGAATTCTACTTATAGTGTAAAATTGAAGTAATTTTATTTACATCCTCGCCATGCCACCTCTGCCCCCCCCCCCCCGTGTCGCTAATGCTGCCCAGTTCTTTCCGTCCTCCATCCACCACCACCCTCCCCCTCCCCGTTTCTGTCTCGCCCTACCTAGTCCTGCCCCGCCTTGTCTCGCCCTGCTCCGCCCCGCCCCACCCACCTCGCGTACGCTGGTCCGCTTCCCCACAGTCCCCAAATACCTAAATGCATAGCGGGGTTGGATTAAACTAAATTTTATATAAAAAAGAAAAAGTTGAGAGAAGTATGTTTTCTCGCGGCCGCTCAAAATTATTCGTGGAAAATATAAGAAGTAATCCAGTGTTGCTCGGGTATTTATTTATCAATTATTTATTAAGTGAGAAAAGAAATTAATTGTAGCTATTGTGTAAAATGTATGTAGTTTTATTTTCATCCACGCCACAGCCCCCTCCGCTTCATCCTGCCCCGCCCTCACTGCACTGCCCCGCTCCTCTCCTCGCTAACACCGTCCTATATCTATCCCTCCTCTTTCCCCCTGGAAATGGCCGTGCCCCGCCCCGACAACTCCTCCACGCACCGCTGCTTCACAGTCCACATTGCGGGGTTGCATTGAATCTTTTTTCTTTCTCCCCTTACGAAGTTCATCGTAAGAACAAAAAGTTATGTAATCGTGCGTCGGAAAACGGTGAATTTTCTGTAGAAAAAAATATTTTTAAAGGTTGCTTTTCAACTGCTTGGTCAAATAGCGACCACTGTAATTTTTAATTTTGGGGAAACGCGGGGGGACACATACTAACAACATACACAAACATCCATGCCAGGGGCGGGGTTCGAACCCGCGACACTTCAAGTCTAGTCAGCTACTGTCCTCCAGTCTTAGAGACTTCGGGTATACAGGCCAGCAAACGAAGTTTTCTAAAAAACATTGGAGGGATAATTTTGATTCGTGAACCCCCATATTTTTTTCTTGGCCACTCAAAAGTTCTCTTGCAAAATTTCGATGAAATTTGTCCCCGCGTTGTGGAGTTATGCTGAAACAAACACACATTCAATATAGTACAGTACACAACAATGCAGTACATTAAATAGTAAGCTTTGTATTCCATTTAATTTGATATTTATTTTTGTTAAATTTTTTTTTTTTTTGAGAATGCCTTGGATAAATTATGAAAGGCAACAATGCTTTAATTGTTTTAAAACTGTTGCTTTGCATATCAGCACTCGTAGGAAATGTCTGTCGTGAGTGAGTGTTAAATCTATGCTAAAGTAAAACTAGTTAACTGGAACTTTATATGCAGCGAGAAGGCAGGGAGACATAAACTGACTTTTTGAATACTAAGTAAAGCAAACGAAATAAAAAGAAAGCCAGAGTGGAAAGATCTTATTCATCTTTCACTCCGGTCCCCTAGTCTTCTGTCTCCCTTGCATGCGCCAAGCTCCCGTCCTCCCTCTCACCACTTAGCCTCGTGATGTCCATCCCTCGCCTCCTCACTCTTGGCCTTCCCCCCTCTCCCACGCGTCCTGAGCGGCCACAGGGAGGCAACACTGACGACGCGTTGACGGAGTCCTGATTTATCGTGTAGTCTGTGATTGAGTGGGGCTGAGACAAGTTGGGTTTATCCAGTTCGTTGCTTCGGACGAATAGCTACAGTATTGCTACAATAGCACCAATACATTTAAACAGCTCCACATTTAAGAGTTTCCTTTCAGTTATAAAATTTTGAACGCATTTAGATGGAGTCTGCTTTCCTGTTTGCTGTGTGTGTTATGATGCAAAATGTTTTCATTTTGAGAGCTCAAGTCAGTGAATAATATTGCAAAATTTTCTTTAAGCAATGTTTGCGGGTTTACAGATGGTTCATCACCTCGCAACACGTTGATGCATTTTTACCAAATATCCTTTACTTTGTGAATTCCAAGAGAGCCTTCAAAGATTCTGATTGTATATTACTCATGATCGTTTATTAGAAAGAGTTGGCCAGTTAATTCTTAATTTCATGTACATTACAATTCATAATTTTCGATATTGTCCCCTGTCTTACTGTATCAGCTTACTGTTCACACAATTCTGATGCTCCTTTGATAAATTGCAATGGCTTTCTATGTCTTGTATATATCGTTTTCACATGGTGTTACTTGTGTTTAACCATATAACTACCAAACAGCATACATGAGGATGGTGTTAAATTGGCAAAGTTGAAAGTTCTTCGATTTCCTCTATCATATTAACAATATTTTAAAAATTGGCAATACATTTTTAGAGGGAGGTAAGATGTTAACCCCCAACACCTTACACTTTAAGTTTATTTATTGTGGAATTTGCTTCTTCGAAACGAAGATTGTGCATGTATATCAAACAAACATGTTGGACTATTTCCGAAAATAATTCGCAAGTAAATAATATATTTTTAATAAGAATTGTCGTCAAAATTAGGTCTGTAGGGCATTGATACATTAGTGGTAGACCAAGCATGTAATTTTACTATTTTCATTTTTTTTTTCTTTCCAAAGTTGGGCTATGACTTAAAGAATTTGCAAGGATGCTCAAGCGAATAAAAAGCTCAGAATCTTTAGAGAAATTCTTCTTATGACAATTGAATAATAACTACGAAAATGTTATGATATTAAACAGATATTAAGTTTATAAAACGCAGAATGCCTTTGTTGAAATAACATGTTGACAATGCGCATATTGGTGGGAATTCTGTCGAGTTTATGCAGGTTTATCATATTGTGAAAGAATTTCGCACGCAAATTTAAACAGGCGAAATGGCGCCTGTTGATCCGTAACTTTTCACACTCAATGTCGATTAAGTCTGTGCAAATGCAACGGTCGACGTTCAACGTCTATCACTGTATAATTTCAAAACACAGAAGTCTCATTAAGATATTTTTTCGATTAAAAAGAGCGCTTCTGCCCTAAAAATAATTTCATATTAAAAATTGGAATAAAAATTATATTTAACATCGTATAGTATAATATTTTAAATATTGTGAACTAAGGATAATAATTGAAGTTTAATAGGTAAAATTTTCAATATCAATACTTATCGACGTAAAAATAATTAATCATGCTAGGAACTATACCAGGAACATTACACGAAGGGAAATAAAATGAATCCTCCCAAATATGTACGGGGCAAATTGATTAGGCAATATCAATATGGTTTTTGTAAACACAAGGATGTTATTTTGGCGTGTTTGGAATTTTTATATTTCCACATTGTTTTAAAACATTTAGAAAATTAGGTATGTACGAGTATACAAATTTTCATGAGAATTTAGAAAAGTTTACCAGACATAATTTTACCATTTTCAATCCCCGCACCGTCGGAAGGACGAGAATAAACGTCATTTAGTAATATTTTCAACGACGCGTTTTTTATTTAAGTATATTATATGCGCATGAAAAAACTCAGATGTATTTCAACGTTGCTATTTTAGGAACATATAAACAGTCTTTGTTCTTGTGAAGAAAAGGAGTATCCAAAAGAAACTCTAAATAAATCCGAGTGCTCAGGATCTCGGGTTCATAATTATTTAATTGCTCTAAAAATTTGCGTATATCTTCTTTACATTATAAATAAATTTTATTTATAATTATAATATATAAATATATTATCATTCATTACATTTTAAATATAATAGGAGAGAAGATCGAATAAATACAATGTTCGTCAAAACTACAACCACTTGAGGAAACATTCATCATTGACAACAAAATGTAGCATATCTTTTTTCAGTTATCAATGTGCTGAAGCTCTCCAAACTTAAAAGCAGACTCTCTTTTTTAGTTCGTCGCATAACACATTCCCCTGTCAGGCATGATCTGTTCTGTTACCGTCATTCAATTTCTTTCTTATTTCTGAGACGTATTAGGAATATCAGGCTAAACCAACATGTATTGTGGATGCTCTCAGTGGTTGCAGATATGACTCTCTTATTCCCATTCACTAGACTATTTTGATGTTTAAACTGTCTTAGAAATTTGCAACATATGGTGAGAGAACCGAAATTCAAAGATAATAATTCTTCGTTTGTTGCTGAAAATGTCAATGTTCTACCTCCTTAGAGAAAAATACACCAATTTTTTTATGTAGTGCATGTGTGAAAGCACAGTTCAGGAAACTTGATAAAGATTATGATTTTATTAATAGTTTTTATAGTGACATTTTTTCTTAGAAACTCCGAAATACTCAATGCGTAAATATTTAATACACGAGTATTAAATTAATCAATAAGTTGTAAAAATAATACATCTTATAAGAAATTGTTTCGACGCGTTAGTTTTTAAATAGGTACGCAAAATCTATTTTACAAAGTCACATTATTTTCCGCATTATTTTACTATTTTTGACTAAGGACCTCCGGATTTATCGTAGAATTTCTTAAAAAATATGGTTCAGTCTTAAAAACTTTGAGCTCTTAAAATAATTTATAAGACCAAGAGGTCTCGGCATATCGTAAAATTAAAAGTATGTGAAGTGAGGAGCTCTCCTCCGGGAGGGGAGCCACATGGTCGGAGTCGCCGCGAGAATTGAAATTCCGCGTATGCGAGCGGTAACATCGGGAGTGGGGAAGGGAGCATTGTCTCGAAAGCGGAGGCACTTTACAGCGCCTCCGGAGCCTCTTCGCCCTCATTTGTCGACGCCACCGTCCCCACCCCGGGCCCTTCGCCGCCCCGTCCCCCAACCCCGGTCCCTCTGTCCCTCACACCCCCCGCGCCCACCCTCTCGTTGCTTTGCTGCTTCCCCCCAGGCCGCAGCGGAGCCGGCGCCGCCGGAAGGCCGGAAGTCCCGCGGCTTCCGCCGTTTGCACCCGCACGAGGGAGTGGGGGAGACACGATACACACGAGTCCGAGGGAGATCTGTTCACAGTTTCCCAGTAGTCTGCTCTCGTCTCTAATGAGTTGTCAGTTTAATAGGTCTATTCATCATGTAAACGGACAACACGTATCGAATGTGATGATTACAGGTTACTTCTGACGTAACTGCTACCCCTCTGTTGTGAAGATGGAATTATCGTTGCATTAAATTTTGAAAATCCGGGAGATTAAATATACGTTTTAGCAGACTAAAGTCGCAATATTTGGGTTAGAACGGATCTCTATTGTATTTAATGTATAAAGTATTAAAAGCGCAAGGATAGACTTTGTGAACGTTCACCTCCAATCAGAGTTAAGTAAAGAACATAGTTATTTCTCTGTCCAGCACATTTTATCATTAAAAATATGTAATAGAATAATCAAATGCAAATATTGTCTTGTAAACATTAATAAATGCTGCCTGTTTGATATCCTATTGGCTTTGAAAATAATGTTTGGGAGCAAGCAGGGAAAATTGCAGATACATGGTGATGGCGATCTACATCCGTATAATCGCGAAGAAAAATGTAACGTTACATAGAAACGCGATCACGCTACTGTTTGTAACTCATGTTTTGTTCTCTGCGCTAGAAGAAAATAATTTTAGTTTTGTACGCACGCCATTAATCGAGTTTAAATAATCGGGGAGGGATGTTAATATTTTACGAACATAATTTTCGTTACTTTTGAGCTATTTTCCGAATTATCTTAGGTATACCAGTACCCTAATTTTGTATTTCCTCAACGTGTCTTAATTCATTATTTAAAAAGCTTATTACCCATTGTTCCCCTCAAACCCTGCACCCAATCGTTCTTTCCTGTCGTGGATACGTACCCATTTGACGTCTCACGCAAGCTGCGACAAATAGCGCCTTTTGATTGGGCGGGTTCGCTCAAAGGACGCTGCGGCCTCGTAATTGATGGATGTGGCGCAAGGGTTACGACGCGCGACGCGGCGAGCGAGGGCCGAGACGGCGCGATGGCGGCGGCGGTGGCGTTGGCGGTGGCGGTGCGCGGTTCACCTGGCCCCGGGTTTTACGCTTCCGTTGGGGCGTCGCGTATAAATTTCGAGCGAGTGCAAAAATCTTGGGGATATAGAAGTAATCCGGCGCACGGACAGTGACGGGGGCCGCCGCGGGCGGAGCGGGCGGCGGCGGCAGCGGCGCGGAGGGCGTGGGCGGCGACGGCGACGCAATTTTTGCTATTGCTTTAATGTATCGCGGCGGGCGACAGGTCTCCTTGACAAACGGCGCGGGGGCTGTCGGCGGTACTGTGATTGTGGCGCCGGGGATCGGAGAGGAGATACTCGCGCGCGAGGGACGGCGCGAAACAGGGGGCGTCGCCTCCGGCAGACGCGCGCGCTGCCGAGGTGGAGACAGAGCGGAAGCGCCGCTGAGTCGGGCGCTCGGCGAGGGGGCGGAGGTGACGGTGAGCAGCAACAGGACGAAGCTGCTAGTGGGATCAAATGCGGCGACTCGTTGTGTAGCCTCTGTTGTGTAGCCGGGGAAGGGGGATGCGGAGGAAGGGGGCATACGTACCAGCGGGGAGAAAGCTGGGAAAGACAGTCGTGGGGTGAGGCGCACGTGTGACCGCCGGCAGCGAAGTGAGAGTGGCGACGCCGGCGAAGCGCACAGGAGCCCCGGGAGGGGCGGCGGTGGTGATCGTGCTCGGGTTGAGGAGAGGGCTGGCGGGGGCGGGGGCGGCGGCGGTGACAACGACGGGGGTTGTTCAATGGGTGAGGCGGCCACGCGTGAGGGGTGTTCGCGCGTGCGTGCCGTCGGAATTGAGGGCGGCGTGGGGCGAGCGGGATCGGCGCGGCGGTATCTTCTCTCATCCCTCGAATTGCCTGTGTTCGGCGGCAAGGCTTGGAATTTGCCGCCGTCGCCGCAAAGGTCGGGCGGCGTTCGCCCCCGCAGCTTGTCGTTTGCCCGGGAAGGGGAGGGGGGCGGCGGTCGCGCGCGCGCGTTCCGGGCAGGGCGCTCAACCTGGTTTGCGCCCGAAAGAGCTGTCGCGGTGGCGGTGGCGGCGGCGGCAGGGGCGGTGTGGCAATGCTCTCTCTTGTCTTTTCACACCCTCCTCGGCTATCAGCGGTTCCCTGCCCCAGCGTTCCTATCCGTGCGCTCGCTCTCGCTCCTGTTCCGCGCCGGTAATAGTGACGTATAGAGACGTTCCATCCACCGCCTACACACACGCTGCCATTACACGGGGCTCTCCTTACAATTTTTCTCGTCAAACTGCCGCCATTTAGTTGAGATGACGTTCTTAACCCCGAGCCACTTATCCCGTGTCGGCAACAGCTCTCTGCAACACCCCCACTTTTCCTGCCCGCCCGCGGCTTAGATTCGAGATGAAGCCCCACGCCCGAGCCCCGCCCGGCCACACGCACTCCACTCCGCCCCGCACGCGCCCTCCGCCACCTCCCCTACTTCTTTTCTTCCGCGCCCAACCGCTCCTCACACAACACCCCGAAGCGCGTGCGCATTCACATTTCCTCTGCCTGACTACTTCTTCAGCCCTCTCCGCTTAAATACTTATTGATAACTTGTATTCCTTCCTTTTCCTTCTCTTGATCCCTTACCTCTGAAGTCACCCTTCAACGTGCACTTTGTTTTCATTGAAGCCCCCACGTGGAATCTCTTCGGTGTAACTTCGATCGTTTTCTGTCTGGTCCTTGTGTAGGTTCATTCTTCGGCACGAATGTTCTCTTTAACTCTTTCATAGTTTTACTTTCTCCCTCTTTTCACGTGCTCCCCTTTTATAACAATATATACTTATATTCATTGCTCAATCTCTCGTTGTGTACTTACATATGTACTATAGACAAAAATTGTAATGCTGCAAAATATGTAGAAATTTTGATGGAAATACACGTTTTGCGGGTCCTTGATAGAGATAAACACGTCTATCCGTCAGTCTGTCAGTGAAACACAATAGGATCTAAATCATACGCACCTCGTAAATGAATCTTTTAATTTTTGTGTCTAATTTACGTAATCCCTCGCGAATAGCTCATTGGATAGCGTGCTCGCCTTCCATGAGGCGACTACGGGTTTGATTCCCGGTCGGGCAAGATTATAGTGTGCGTTTTCCTTGCAATGTTTTAGTACATGTTGTGTGACGATGAGAAAACTTGCTTCTCCAGTCGATGAGACCAGAACGCGGCGTAGGAATACCTACGTGCTAACCTACCCCGTAACCCATGGCCGCAAGGCCAGAACGCCACTGGTAGACCCAAACTTCGTCAGAGGCTATTGCGCCAAAGTACATAATACATACTTTACTTGAAGTACCTATTCCTTTTCTGAAATTTTCTCAAAAAAAGACTCGAAATTAGAGAAAGTATGCTTATAAAAAAAACTTCTGTATTTTCGAAAATTGCAAGTTTAATACATTTTGGACCCCCTCATACTATTCTATTATTGAAGAGAAATGTTTTTTAATGCAATTTGATATTTATGTGATGTCATGTACAATTTTTTCTTCGAATTATGAGTAGTGAGTAATTTTTAAAATTCAAATTATGAGTAAATATGTGTGAAATCGTGACATTTAAAAACACACAAGAATTTTTCAAGAACAACTCCAGTTTTTTTCTATAAATATTTGCTCGAACACAGCAAAAATTTGTAAAATAATATGGCATAGGTCCAAATTTTATTAAAATCTATGGAATTTTGAAAATTACAAGTTTGAATGTTTTCGATACCTTCTTACAACTACATTATTAAAGATAATTTTCCTTAAGGCACTATAATCCTCAATATTAGGTTTTTCAATCATTTCATGTACACGTTTTTAAGGAATAAGTAGTTTTCGCGAATTTTGAATGAACGTGAGACATTTATCCGCAAATCCGTAAATAAGATTTTCTCAAAAACCATTCAAAATGTTTGTTTTAATATTTTTGTAAAGATCAAACACAGAATAGTATTTTTATGATTGTAACATTTACATTAAACCTTTGAATTTTCAAAAATGAGAGTAATTTTTTTTGTATCTCTCGAGCTTCGTTCATTACATATTTTCGCAAGCGATGGCGCTGTTTATAGAATAAACGTTTCTATATTATATTTTTATTATTAATTTATTTTTGATCAATTTATGGTCTTTAGCTGCTCAGTTACATCAACAAATATTTAATTTATAAGTAATAATAATAAATTAATAAATGATAATTATTCAATGTTATAATATTGTATAAACTTAATAAATAATAGGCGAATTTGTGTGATTTTGTATCTCCACTTGTTTACCGTATGTACTCCACTCTTTCACTTTCCTTCTCTGCTGAGTGGTTTCGCTGAGGTCCCCATTTCTATACTGAGGTGAACACACTGTGCGGTGCGAGTTTTCTATCAGTTCGTAATTGCTCGACTGGTATGTTTTGCCTGAACGTCTCCTTATAGTTCGTCACACAATTTTAACTGTTTGTGTTCTTTAAATAAATATACAAACACTCATTTACAATACTGAGGTTCCACAAACAGAAAACACTCCCGTATAGGGATGTCGCGAAACGATAGTTTAGTTTTCAATATTCTCATTATCAGCGTCGATTGTCTCCATATAAACTGATTGTTGCAATTATGTGAACACTTCAAACGCGCCCCCCCCCCATTCTGGCGCGGCTAGTATGTAGAAAAGAAATGACTTCTTTCTTCAGTAATACTGTCTGACGCACCAGAGCCTTGCGTTGCCTACGCAATGGGAGTAGTATGCGTACCGCACTCCACGCGTCCTACTTATAAATACGATACCAATCTGTATTAGAAGTATGGATACTTAAGGTTCTGTTAAATCGACGTACATATAATTTATTATGTTGTTGGCCTCGACACCACATATGTATTGAACACCCCCCACTCTCTTTCCGCCACTCATTCCGTCATGCAGCGCGTCTCCATCCGCGCCCCCGCCCTCCTCCTCCCCCTCCCCCCTCCCACATCCGCTCGTGCGCGGCCGTCGATAAACAAACCAATTGTTTCCCGGCGTGACGGGCGCTGCGCCCTCACCCGCCTGCAGATGCGGCGCCTGATTCGCCGCGGGGTTCCGCGCGAGGCCCCGTGGGCCCGCGGCCCCGCTCGCGGCCCATCGCTGCCTCTCGCAGCGGCCTCCCACGCGCCGTGGAGGAAGTATCCATCACGCGCTCTTCGCCGCAAGTGGTGCGTCGGTTTGGAATTTCAGCCACCTGCCCCAGCGCCCCCCCCCCCCCACCCCGCGCAGCGAAGACGCACTGGCGTGGTGATTGCGTCTTTTTCAGCGCTTCCGTTCTCGGTATTCTCTGCCGTCCTGGGGCCCCTCGAAAGAATCTTCTGGATGCGTGCCTGTCCTGAGACTTCGAACCAACTGGCATTGAAAGTCGATAAACAAGGCTCTCCGATCTGTTTAGGAAGAATAAAACTGTTGTTGTTTTCCTTTTTCGGCTTTCTAGTACGTAGTTACAAACAGGTTTTCTTCGTGTGATGTAGAACCTTCTCGATATGACGTGGACCCTATATGTTGAGCCACTGTCGAACTTCAAAAAACCACCACCAGGAAATATGAGTCTTCATTCCTCGCTTCCAGGCCTGGGAAAGCCAAGAAACGAATGTCTACCTCATCAGCTTCAGTTTGTCTTCATGCGATGAGTATTCGCCCGATAGAAATAGAAATTGGTTACTTTCCTATTGCTTCTTTTCAAATATACTATTACAAAGACATTAGATTTTAGGGATTCATTTTTTAAAAATAATTTGTCTTTAATTTTTTCTGCAATTAAATCTCAAAAATGAAAAATGGTTTTCAAAGAAGGATTTCTATTTTTCGAAAATAAGGTTGAAACACACATCAGCGTAGAGAGAAAATTCTAAATCGTAGAATTAGACATTCCAGTTCCGCAAAACGAATAATAAAGCCTCAATTACATTTTCGAAGTTTTCTCAAAAATAGCTCCAAATGTTTGGATTAAACTTCGTCCTCGAATAATTTAAAAGACGCTTATATAATGTCCCAGGTTTCATTTCTCTTCAAATATAAGATTTTTCGAAAATTGCAAAAGTTCAATTTTTTATACGTCTTTTTATCTCAACAATATTGAAGATAGAGGCCTTTTCCTTAATAAAATCTGTTGTTGAAGTCTGATCTTGAAATAACGCCATGCAAAATTTTTCGAAAATGCTTTTAGTTTTCGTGAAAGTTTGCGGGAAATATTGGATATTAAAAAAACAATTATTTTCTCAAAATGGCTCCAATTTTCATTAAAAAAATTCTCCTCGTGTGTATCAAAGAACGGTAAAAGAAATGGTTCTGGTCCCATTTCCGGAGAACTCTGTATTTTCAAAAATTGCAGAAATTGCAATTTTTGAAAATTTAAAAACTACAAATAAAATTTTTATCTTAAATAATACCTGTTCTACAAGTCATGTACAATTTTTCGAAAAAACGAGTAGTTTTGTCCAATTTTTTGCTTGAAGTTAATGTAATTAAAAAAACATTTTTTCAAAAATCGCTGACATTTTTTTCTTTAATTTTATTCCACGAATGGAACAAGGAACGCTTAAAAGAATGGTACAGGTTTCATTTTCGTTGACCTCTCTGAATTTTCGAAAATTGTTATCAGTTAGAAACAATGCGAGAAAGTATGTGCTGTTGTAGTTAATACTAGTTTCACTAAGCTCTTATGAAATGAATATATTTTTATTAGTTGCTCCACAAATTTGAAAAGAATGGACTAAAATCCAGGGGCGAAATTTCCGGCTTCCTTGAAACTGAAAGAGGTGTCCAACAAGGAGATGGGCTCTCGCATTCAGTTGTGCCCTTGAAAACATCCTAAGAGAACAGAGAGCGTCAGTGGAGGAACACCTAACACCTATGTAACGAGAGAATCAGACTGGGTTTTCGACGAGTTTATCATCAATAGGCGACTAGCGTTTTCAGACGATTTAGCCATATTTTATACGCCATATTATATTTTATACTTAGCCATATTTCGACCTTTAGAAACATAGAGCTTCTGAAAGAACAAGCGTAAAATATGACTTACAAATCTCGCTTGTGAAAGCAAAATTCACTTGTCCCTCAGTTCTACGGACTAAAAGGGGAACATCGGTTCCACGAAGCCGATTGTTTGTAGGTACTGAGCGTGAGGTGAGAGTACGATAGGAATGGAAAATATGATCAATTACATTTCGAAAGACAAGAATAAGTACGGCACTGTACATTTAACCAGACACTCTATCCAATGTGGAAAATACTTGTACACTGTAAAAATACAGTACAATATTACATTGCAAATATGCAGTGAATGTGCTGTAATATTGTAAATTCAGCAATTTTCTTCACACTAAATTTTGTTAGCTATGACCAAATTCGTAAATAGGTGGTCTGTAGAATTTAGGAATGAGTGTTCATGACAAACCCAAAACATCTCTATCAAAGAATATAAATATCTACTCTTCAATGTACAGGACCAAGAAATTCAAATACCTGTGATAAATAATGCTGGTTTTCGGCACAGTAGCTTGAAGAATAAGCTCAAGTGCGCGTTAAACCTTAAAGTTGTGAACTCGAACTCATGAATATTTTCTTCATGTGTCGTGATTTGGTGGTCTTCTCACAGGTATCTCATCCCCAACACTCATTTCATACTCTTTGCTACAGGAATGTAAAAAAATGGTTTAAGGAGCTGTTTTGGACACGTGCAAAGTCTGGAGACGCTGGAGGTTTGTGAGCCGCGAAGGCCTAACAACGACATAAGCGACCTAAAACTCATTATAAAAAATATTTATGACAGATAATAGAACTCAGTTTAACATTTACTTAGATTCGACCATGAAAGAATGGCAAACAATAACTTTTTGTAATACATTTTTAACAATTAATTGTATTGTGCAACATTTGTAACAATAAATATCTGTAATACATTTTTTGAATATCTTTCTATTCGCAGAAGATCATGTTATCATTCTGATGAATTACAGACTACAGAACATCAACTGCAAAATTCAATGGAACAGTAGTACAGTGTAAAACAGGCCCTCCCAAACTGGTCCTAGAAGAGCGCGGGCACTCGCGGGGGCTGGCGTCTTCTCCCGAGCTGTGAGGGGAGTCATCGCAAGGAGAATGTCGCTTGTGATGGGAAGGAAAACAGTGCAAACGAGAGAACTTCATAATGGTTTGGCGCACGCATAGCGCGTCGTAGACTCGTTGACATGTTCCCAGAATTGCACTAAACAAATGCGTTGGTATTGCATATCATTATTAAATTATACAATTTTGCAATATCAATTTACATGGTTGCAAAAAACGTACAAATTTCATTTCGTAATAATTATTCGTCATAAATAGAGGGTCTAGCTAGCTAAGAAAATAAAAAAGTGAAATAAAGTAAAACGTTTAAACAAAGATTCTGATCCAAAGCAAATTTCCAATTCCCCCCCCCACACACACACACACACACTCTGCCCCAAGTAATCGGGCTTTTTATATTGCTTTTAATGAATTACTTACACTTCTTACTTAAAAAAATAAAAACCATTCTTAATATTTTTGCCAAATTTGAAGCATAATTTGAAATAACGTATTTTCCTTAAACAAAAGTTTTCGACATTTCTTGAAGTTCCAGTCAAAGCTTTGCATACTGTCTTCAGGTGCGTGTCAGTCTGCAAGTATTTACCTTCACTTTGCAGTTGTTTTGAATGTTGTTCACAGCAAAAGTATTTTGAAGAAGTTCAATATCATTATCTTAATATCTTAACAACTACTAAACCTGTTACATTGCTTTCTAATTATATTCGCTCTAACTTGCGGGTTTTCGTAGACTGTCCCATACGGAGGCCGGAAAGTGAAAGATAATTCGCATAGCTCCTGTGCCACGCACTCCGAAGTTGATAGCTCGATGCCTTGAACCGCCCTACAGTCCCCTCCAAAAGCTATTTTCCTTGCCGCTGAATGATGCCCATTACAAAAGGATGGCTCGCGAACGAATTTCCGGACTCATGGAAAGTGCGTGGCTCCTGGCCGCACGGCGAGCCACTGATTAAGTCTGACCTAAAGACATCAGCTACTAAACCGAACACCACGACCTCGAACATCAGTATTAGATCATGCCAGTTGTAAAATAGTTCCTGACAATAACAGTATTCAATAGGTAATCTTTTAATAGGTTTTCAGGCAGAAAAAGCCAAATTTACAAGAAGAGATTTGTCTGGTCAGAGATTCTGGTAATTGGTATTCGATTGACAAAAAAGATTACTAGATTATGTTACCTCACTTAAGAACACAACACCTTAAATGAACGAAATTCGGAAAGCTCTCAGAAAAGCAAAAATATGATCAAATGACATTGTAGGAAGAGACACGTTCACACACAAAGTGGATAAGTGGGAAGTCGCACCAAAAAAACAACAATAATAATAATAATAATAATAATAATAATAATAATACAGACCAAAGTGATCGGAAGAACGTAAACAAGGTTTCTTGGAAAGAATGAAAGCCTATTGGAACAGTAAGAAGATTTCAAAGAAAAATTGAGTTTTTTGTTTAGCGTCTTCCATCTGTGAGGGGAATACACCTATAATAATAATAATAATAATAATAATAATAATAATAATAATAATAATAATAATAATAATAATAATAATAATAATAATAATAAAGTCAATATCAATCAGTACTCAACTTACTGCAACGGACGCTGTGCAACAGCAATTCTCTCGGAAGCCCTTCATGTTGCGGCATGTCTGGTTTTGAACAAAAATGTGTTAATGAAAGGGCTAAAAATCGCGAAAAGACTATAGGTGGGTAAAATTTAAAGCCAATTAAAAAAACGAAAACGAAGATGTAACCACAAACTTAACGCAAGACACATTTACTTACTACTGAAAAATTCACAGACACAGGAAAAGAAAAATCGCATTTTATGATTACCTCCTAAAAATTAATCCTAACGTAATCATGACAGGACTTTTCGACTGTCTTAAAAAATTAAAAGGGCAGAAAGTGGAGTTAAGATACTAAAAAATATATAGAAGGATTACAAAACAAAAGAATATTGATTATTCTATCATCACAAACTTGTGAATAAATAAAAATACTAGTACAACTTTTTATACTTCTGTACTTCTGCTCTTTAATAATAATAATAATAATAATAATAATAATAATAATAATAATAATAATAATAATAATAATGATAACAATACTAATAGTAGTAACAACGATAACATCTTATTAACAAGTATTTGAAAATCGAGATAAGCGGGTATGGGTTGTAAAGACGTATGTCGTATCGATAGTTATCGGAGCTCTAGGATTTGTCCGTAAAAGGTAAGAACGTCACCAAACTTCCAGGTCATTGAAAATACTGAGATGTACAAGGCACATCGTTATTGGAATTAGCCCATATTTTGCCTTGTGTACTGAAGGAGGCTGTGTCCTGTCTGTGTACTGTACCAACAGACATTGGATCTGCTCTTTGGGAATTTGGTTGGAATTTGTACTATATTTTACGTTTAACCGAGACCTAATGTTTTAGTCGTTTATTTAGGTGTTAATAATAAAAAAATATATTATTATTACTTATCATGATTGTATGCATACCCAAGTAAGGAATGTTGCCACCTAACTCATTGAAACGAAAAATGGATATAAATCGACATAAATCATGTTTTATTTTATAATAATTGCCGTTGCTAATATTGAATAATGAAAGTATCCAAATTTCGGTAGCAATAAAGTTTATTATTATGAGAACTTATTCCTTTAAAAGGTTATTACCAAATGTTATTGATTGCATTAATTTTTATACTTTATTGTGCAAATGTATTTTATGTTCAATAGAATTGCATTTCATACTACGAATTGTATTGGAATTTTACTCATAACTTAGGAAATATTATTGCTCTTATTAACGTTGTTTTTATTATTTTGTAAACTATAATGTTTTTAATGTTTACAAATGCATTGTGTTCAGCCTATTTGGTGTTCTATTTGCTAAAGAAAATTTGTTTTTATTGTAAGTGTGTGGGACGGCTATTCTTTAAGGATCATCCGCGTTCGGTATGCTGTAGTATTGTGTGCTGATAGCGCTTGAATCCCTCAAATCTCTGCAGTAAGCAAGCAGTTTTAAGAGATCTCGATGCAGTACATTAAACTTTACCTACGCAGATCTATAACTAACCGAGTTTAATTTGCTTCAAAGCTTTAATGATGTTCACAATTGTCATTCAAACGTGATATTAGTGCATCATGAATCGATAAGTATTTAACTGCCCCATCAAAAATGGAAATTTCCACAAGCTTTTCATCGAGGATACTTAAATGAAACAATAATCCTTAACCCCACACTGAATATAGGACACAGAATATCGCGAGCGAGCCCACCGCCTACACCTCGGCGCCAGCCACGCTCAACCATCCACGGATACTGCGCGTTTCATGGCCCCTGCGCTACAGCAGAATTGGTTATTGGCAGGTGCAGGGATACCGCGAACTGTCTGCTGCTTTGAAATGTTGAAATTAATACGTATTTCGCGACGCACTCCCTTCACGAGAGTAGCTATACTCTCAGAGCCACCTTTTAAATGAAGTTTTTGTGGCTAAACAATGGATGATAATGATTACAATTTAGAAAGTAAAGGGAAAATTAGAAATTTTAATACATGCAAATGAAATACTTAGCGTATTGTGGGGACCCTGTAACGAAAAAATGTTTTTTTTTCTCTCATTTCATTCATTATTCTAAAGAACGTTCATTTAGGAATCCGTCCTTTCCATATTTATTCTCTTTCATTCTTCCGTCTGGCAGATCTCCGTCGGCCGGTGAGCGTTACGACTGTGCTTGAGGTCTTCGTTTCCTCGTCTCCTTGCCATTCCTAGGCGCTTTACGTGGCGTGAAAAGGTTCTTTCTTCATTTGCGCCGTGGCAACGAAAGCGCGTGGGCCCTGAAGAGCGCTGTATTGGCCGTTCCAGTTGCAAAGCGAGATAATAGCGTTCATTTATCGTGCCTGTGTGCCAGGCATATGGCCGTATCACGCGATTGGTTGTTCGCTGGGACCGCATGTTTGCGTAATGGGTATGAGTACGCGAGTTCGGGCGTGTACCTGCGATGCTGAATTGGGGAAGGTGCCATATGCCTACTTATTAATCCTGGAGCGATGTTTCACATGTGTCATCGGTACTGTAAAGTTGGTTCAGTCTGTGCCTCAAAGCGTACTTTAATCGTTATCTCTCGCGTTGATATATTTCATTAATTTTCTATTGTTTAACTAAATTTCGATAAGTATTTAATATTTCAATAACGTGAAACTATTATTTTTACTGAAATTATTATTTTTACTGAACCATAGATCTGAATAATTTCATGAATTGATAGTAAGTAATTTTTAAGAACGCATTGAAAGAGAGTAATGTTTTCACATGTAATTGAAAACATCTGTATTGGTTCAAGTTATTGATATATATTGTTCACTTTATTGATCAGTGCTATGTATCGAAAAAATATCGTCGTCACCGCGCCAAAACTGCGAAAGTGCGTGGGGTTGCTTTTGAGAAGAACGAATGTAAATGATCGATTGTGTCTGGAAAATCATATTTTTCAATTGGAGTGTTTCATAGTAGCTGAGTACATACTATCTAATTTATTGTTGAGTACCTTCTGATTTTTCAGATTCTATAATTGAACCTTTAAATGTATTTTTCTCAGAGATGACATTTTGCACTTTTGTAGTTTTAATGCCTACGATAGAAGAATCCAAAAATCTTTGTATCAGTTTCGCTTTGAATACAACTCTTGATCATTCAAGTAACTTAAAATGTTAAAGCACTCTGAGAATATTTCCACTTATTCACGTCAACCTATCGCAACACATATCGTAAATCGACTGAGTTAAGCATATAACCAATCACTCACCTTAATTTCCGTCCTAAAAGCATTTTGACTGCCGGGGAAGCAAACTGTGAATCGTGTTCATTAAGGCAATGATGATTGTGGTGAAAAGTGTAAAAGACGTATTACTACGCATAGAATGAGGAATCTAGTCAACGGGAGGGTGGGAGCATAATAGATGCCGAAAACATTAAAAATTCCAACACACAAGTAAAATAATGGGAGCGTTCCATTCCAGGGCGCAGGAAGGGGCGCTCGCAGGCAACTGCCGGAGATTAGCGTAACGCAATCAGGAGCGCAAGGCGGCGGCGGCGGTGGCGGAAGCGGAGGTGGAGGTGAGGGCAGGGATGAAGGCGGAGCGGGAAGCAGAGGGGCCGGTGCCCCCACAATAATTCACGGAGTAGTTAGGGTGCCGCGGGACCGGGGCCGTGGGCGGGAGCGAGGGCGGGGGCCGGGGCGGGGGTGGCGGTAGGCGCCTCTCCGCGTCACTGCTCATTCACTAGTTGCACGGCGCCGCCTCTGGAGCGCCCCCGCCGCCGGAACCGGAGCAAGATCGCCCCAGGCTGTTCGCGGGCCCTCCGCCGCAACCACAACCCTCCACGGACCTTGCGACTAGGAGCAGCTTTCGTTCATATCGAAGGTCGTTTTGTTTTCCTTTCCGATTATGTGAAGAAAAAAGACAAGTGATGGAATATACTTTTTGTTACTTGCGAGATATAAAAGTAAAGGAATGTGACGGTGAAAACTGATTAAGATCTATCTAACGTCTAAAGCATAATACTATTCCTTGTTTAAACGTTAGAGAAATAAGTGCATAAATGATGGCAAACAATTCATCTTTTTATTTAAAAATATTTTTAGCTTTAACAATATACGGTCTATATTCATCCCAGGCCACTTTTCAAATTTGTTTCCTGCCAAATTTACTTTGAGTACTGATTTTTTTACATCGTTTTTATTCTATTATTTCTTCTTGTGCTGATAGTCTCATTATCATTTTTTATTAAAGGTTTATTTACGATCTGTTCATTCATGTGAACAATAAATACTTTGTTGACTTACATAATTAACATTGATTAAGAAGATACTCATTAAAATCTCTCCATTAATGCAGTTGATACACATATAACAACACTTCAAAATCTGGAAGGCAAATACAGGGGTTTGAATTTTTTAAGACGTCTTATTTCTGAACTGTTATCTAACAAACTTATAGCTGAAGTTTTGGTACGGCATTGTAATTTTTGAACATATTTACTACTATAATTTTTCTCCAAAACTGTTTGCATTTAAAAATTACTGTGAATCACATCGATTCGAACATACTTAAAAAAACTGAACTCAACATTCACACTCCTTACTTACATAAGCAACTCTAAATGTGTGAAAACTGACGCATTTTTTGCGTTTGTTTCCTCACCGGTTTATGCAGGAGTACAATTTCAATTTTAGTGGGGAAACATTTTTGATTTCTTGCCTTCCATCTCTGCTACTGTTTTTCGAATGTCTGTCACTCCATGTGACATCCGTGGTGTACATACACACGGGGCTTCCATGACGTCTATGCTACTTAATGATTCGTCACTGTCATCATAATATTAAATTGACGCTTACTTTTACCGCCCTAGAAGTGCTGTAATACGGTATCTTACTGATAATAATCTTCAGGAGATTTAATTTCCGTTTGACTACCCCCTACATGAAATAGAAAAATTACAGGACAATGTTTTTCTGTATTTTTATTTATCTTCGAATTTTAAAAATTATTGTATAAGTTAATGTCTTGTAAGAATGCACCGTATTTCACGTTTTATAGTAATATACTATTGTAAAAGTTACGTACCTGGGTGATAAAACTCACTAAAATTTATTTCAGATCCTACTGAGATCTGAACGCAGATTTTGAAACTTTTATTACGAGTCAATGTTGGCTAGATGTAAAGGGAATTTTATCACGATTAGAACGTTAAGACACAGTAATTAATGATATTTACCCTGTTCTATTGACGAGTATTTTTCCCTTTTCTGGTTGCATGTCTCACGGTAGGGCTTTGTAGTACTTTGAAGTGCAGATAATCTTTTTTCTTCTAACATACATTTTCCTTGAGAATTTAGACATAAAACAGATTAACATCATTGTAGACTTGTTTTATTTCTTCATCATCATTATAGAAGCGAAAGAGGTATAGGAAACATTGGTAGGAAATGAAGTACATGCAGAAAATTTATAAAGTCCTTATTAGATTATTTGAAACTAGATGATAATATTCTCATTCCTTTCGAACACTAGGGTGATACAAAAAGTCAATTTCGAATTTTAAGGAGTGCGTTCATTTTTCGAAAATAGTTTTCATATAATTTTGCATAAAACATAGAGGGATTCTAAACAATTATTTTCTCAATAACGCCTCTATTTTTTTCTTTGTGTAGATTAAGACACTTAAAAACCAGAGCTCATTCCATTTTCTGCCAACTCTATATATGTTCGGAAATTGAAATTGATGGTGCTACAGCATCATATGCTATAACGAAATTAGTAATGTAACATTTAATAAAGAAAAAGAGGATAAACCTATATGTTGTAAACTGCTTTCTCTAACGTTGTATAGTCAGAATCCATGTTTAGTTGGTCCTGAATACCGAAACTAGTGGTACTTCAAAAGCACAAACTTCGTCGCATTATTTGTAACTGCTACGCAATATTATACTACTACAGCACTACTATTATACTACTATTAGCAAACAGTTTTTCCCTGTGCCGAAATTCGAATTCAAGGTATGTTACCAATACAAAAGTTTTTAACTCTACATTCCCGATGCTTAAAAAACTGGTAGTTATTGCATTATTTTTGATTTAAGCAATTTCCGAATATTCAGAGAGTTAAACGAAAATGAGACAATTTTTAAGTGTCTTCTGCTCTATTTGCGGGGGGGGGGGAGAGAATTGAGAACTTTGAGAATTTTTTTTAGAAATTACATAAATTTCAAGCTCAAATTACACAAAACTACTTTTTTTTCAACAAATTGTACGTGACTTTTTTAAAAGCACTTATTTTTTACAATACATATTGAGTAAAGGAAAAATCCCCACCTTCAATTTTGTAATTTTGAAATGTTAAAATTTGCAATTTTCGACATAGAGTTCGCCGAAAATGAAACTAGCCCTAATTTTTTACTGACCTTTGATACGTAAGAGGATAAAATTTAGAGGACAAATTTGGAATCGTTTTTGATAATTTTTTTTTATTTCCATTTTTAATTTCCATTCAAAATAAATATTATAGGTTGTGTTTCTCAAATTGCTTGGTTTGTAACGAAACCGTTAAACACCTCTCAAATTGCTGGAATTAGCAGTTTTATTTCAATTTCTGGGCGCAATGGATATTAGTAATATGTGGTAGATTAAAAACGATTCGTCGATGTTAGCGCTTCCAATTATCTAAATGTTTCATTTTTTCCACATTGAAGTCGTTTCTGCGAAATTTCGAATTGAATGGAGTCAATTGCCCAAAAATATGGTTACATGATATGTCCATGAATTGCTTCTTTGATTATTTTTAAACACTTTTTATTATGTGCAGTCGGTTGTAAATATTTTTAAATTAAATTTTATCACGCAATTTGAAATATAGTTGCTGCCTTGCCTTTTCTTTTATGAATCAGTAATTTGGGTAAAAATTGATTTACTTCATGCCGGTCAAATATTTTACGTAACGCGGATATTCATCACTACAAAACATGGCAGAAATCCATTTGGAAGAATCCTTATTCGAAGTGTTCTTCCAAATTCAGTGCTACACATTCCTTTTGTCTAGATTTACCCACATTTCAAATTCAAGTTTTCAAATTTTGGTAAGCAGCATAGAATTCTTATTGATGAATATGATATCAAGACAATAACATCCGAGTTTGGTTCAGGTCGTTAGGTCGCTTTTGACGGTGCCGGTAGGCGACTTTGTTTACTACACCCCATGATGTCACAGAGGTTAAGCGAATTCGAGACCTCGCGGGTTCCTGGTTGGGTGACCGTCTAGAAATTCCGCAATCCAAGAGCGCCAAGCTCCTGGCCGAAGGTATAAACGGCACTAACAGACTGTGACGTGCCGAGACTTGGCAGTGAAAATAACTCCAAGACAGGCGCTCAACGTCTAAAAACGGGTTTAGAGGCGCGTTGCGTCAACAAAGCGCCCCCCCCCCCCAAAGTCTGCTCAGAAGTTTCAATGAAGCAGGAGGAATCTAATAGATATATTGATTTTATTTCTTAATAATTTCATCACCTTTTTTACTATATATACATATATATCTTATTATGAATTAGTCTTAAGACTCCACATTGTGGTCTCATTTTTGACACAATATACTGACATAATGATAACATGGGCAACATTAAGTTATGTGTTTCTGTTAGAAATGAGAAGAAATAATAGATTCGTGTCTGTTGAAGCAATTTTGTTGGACATTTTCGACAATTGAACCAAAGTTTATTAGGTTTTTAAAATTAGACCAAATTTCTATAAGACGTGTTTTCGTGGACCTTGTGCCACTAGGCTTAAAAAAGTAGACTTTCTGTCATCTGTATTAGTAATTTCCAATGCGCGCTGAAATTGAGAGAAAACTGTGCAGCCTCTGACCGTGTTCCTATGGAGAGGTTTCCATTGTTTCTTTAGATACCCAGAATTTCGGAAAATTTTAAAACAGTGAAACAGTTTCAATTTTGACTGGAAAATGCAAATATTTGATTGTGTTATTCAGCCTATTCCCATACTGTGCGTTCCGACACAGCTGACGTCACGCTGCGCAGTACGTCAGTGCTTACGATATAGCTGACGTCATGCGACGGCAATGTTTCAAGGAAGAAGCCCCAATATTTTCCATTTTCATGTTGCGTTGTGGAACAGAAACTTTCTTTATATTTTTGATATGTAAAGAACATTTGTACTCAGTGTCATTATGTACTACACTATATTGCTATGGCAGTATTTGTGGAAACTGTTTTTATTAAAATAGTTAATACTAGTGGCTCTTCAACAGCGAAAATGCTGTTGAAGAAAACCATACAAATTGCTTTTCCCAAAAAATAGCATGCATACTGCTCAACTGCAACAAATAAAACACTCCTGTGCTACTCTACAATAAATTAAATATTTGAAGAAAAACAGTATTCGCGAATTCTGCAATAACAAAGTTGTACGGTATGTATAAAGTACAACTGTTTATTACTTACCAAGACTTAAAAAAGTTAGTGTTGCATAAAGCAACACGTGAAATTGAAATATTGAAAGGCAGGCGTCTCTTCCTTGGAGCCTTGCTATCGTATGACGTTAGCTGGGTCGTAAGGCGTGAGCATTGAGTATGAGAATTCCGTTGGTATTCACAATATACTGATAGTCATAGTGGTATGTGGCCGGAAGCTGCGAACAGCCACCTCACCTCTTGAGACCTCTAACTCTTACCACCGCATTTTCCGCATGCCCAGATTTCTTAGTTTATTCTGTCCTTTTGCATTCTCCTTTTAGTGATCATATTTTGATAACAGTTCGCAATTGTTTCATTATTTATTAGTTAGATATACTTAATTAGTATACGATCTTAATTTGCTACTGTACTTACATGTCTTTTCCATAATAATGGTGGTAAATTAGTGTTAACCACTAACAAATACTACATTTCTGTGAATTATTTTATCCTAGCATAGTGACAATTAATATATTTTAGCTTCAGTAATTCAGTTTTTTGATTATGAAGCGTTCTTGACATTATACACTTTAAAGGATACATTTGAAATCCTTATTTCAAACGCATTTTCTAAACAATTTTCCGTGTAATGTGGCACAGTAAATTGGCTTCACATCCGCGTCCTTTCTAACTCTAATTAAAACACTTCATTACGTCATATGGTTTTTACAGAACACGAAAAATCAATTTGAATGATCACTTAAAACTCTCTGTAAATTAATGTAAACTTGAGCCGTTGGTCTTAAATGCACCTACAAAAATCACTGAACAGACCACACGCACAAGCAGGCATCGCTCTGAACGCATAAAAAGATATTATGGGGACATCAAAACTTGAATGCTAGTAAAAATATTGATATCCAGTTTTATGCACGATTGCAGTACTTTCCGTGTTGTACTATTACTCGCCCGCCATTACAAACGAGCGGACCGCTCGTGAACAAAACAGTCGCGTGGCAGTTGCGTCACTAATACGTTCATTTGCATATCCGCTGCGTTACGATGTCCACACTATTCTATTCTACTCCGTTGCCTGCCATGAAGGGTCATTACAGTCTCCGCCCTCCGCTCCACTCAGCAGCAGGGAGTTCCACGCAAGAGGAATGCAGGTCCACATAGCCCTACACCTGTGACTCTTATCTCCGCGTTTTCCTCATCACTCACACATTCCATACTTGACTCTGGCTTTTCATTCTCGTACTGTATATTCTGTGAAAACCAATTCCTCAAAGAGTTTCCTTGTTCTCACATTCGTCTTCAATCATTTATTATTTCTTTCTTTCTTTCTCTTTCTCTCCCTCTCAAACTCTGTCTCTCTCTCTTCATATGTCACACATTTCCACTCCTTAGTTCTCCACTTCCTCCTCTGAATTCGTCTTTAATTATTTTTTATGAGCTTGAACATTTATTTTCCTTACTCATTCATCCCTTTTTATTTTCTCGCATACGTTCTCCGTATAGAGAAAGTATTTTAATTTGCAGGAAAAAGTGCGGATTTTTCGATATAAAAACATATTTTGTGGATTTGTCTTACCGAAAAAGTGTCTTTTTCTGGCCTCTAAATTTAGATGTTTCTTTCTGCTGTACGTAATATACAGAGGGCACCGAAAAATATATACACACTTCAAGTAAATAAAAAACTGTTTAACATAACAAAGCTAAATTCATAGAAACAAAAAAATTATCTTAGAATTTTACAGGTACAAACGTTACAACAGATACTCCAAATGTCACACGGTTTACATCAATCGTAAGATTTCCCCATACGTAGAAGGCCAACGGAGTTAGATCTGGAGAACGCAGTGGAAACCCAATCGGACCGCCCATATCACATTACATGATGCATCACCGTATTGGAACTAAAATGACACATTTCATTGAGTGCATGAATGGCGGGTAAGACGGGTGAGCGTATAATGTCCAGGTACACTTCGCCAGTTACTGTTCCTCAAAAAAGAATGGATTAGACTAGATCCGGGGAACGCAATGGAAACTCGATCGGACCACTTCTTCATATTTCGTGCCCTGGAAGATTGTCAAGATTGTCAGAGAGTACACCGTCTCATTAACACCAAGATGTACGTGCGTACCTTGGTGACTATTCCGTGGCACTGTATAGAGATTATACAATTTGGAGTTTTCACCGCGTTCTCCAGATATACTTCCGTCGGACATATACTAATAGGGAGAATTAAGAATGTTGTAAATTGTAGAAAACCAGCTACACTGGCAGCACTTTGGGAATAAATTGAAACGGTGTGTGCTGCAATCGCTGAGCACACGATCACAAATGTCGCTCGAACAGTAGTTTTACTAATATAGAAAGGTGAGGACGCCGATAGCGGCCATTTCGAGTATTTGTTGCAACGGTTGTACTCGTAAAAGTCTAAGATGATTAGTACTAATAATTTCTCTTTGTGTGAATTCAGCTTTGTTAAGTTAAGATCGTTTTTTATTTGCTTGAAATGTGTGTAGTACATTTTTTGGTACCCTGTGCATACCGTCTGAGTTTAGCTCAGAGGTACACCACCACCTCCATTACCACTGTCTCTCCAGCGACTCTGACTGGAAGGTCCTAGGGTTCGAGTGACGACGGTGGTGGATTTTCGATACTAGCTAGATACGTCGAATCACCTGCAGTCTGGAGGATAATTCTAGTGGACGCCTGCTCTGTTCTGTAGTTTTCCGTGGTTTCCCCGATCGATCCCAGACAAATTCCGAAATAGTACGCTAACAAGCATGCCATGCACCGCGCCCGATCAGTCCTTCCTCTTCCTTGTCTTATTCTCTCCCCTTACTTACACACATGTCGATGCACTTACACTACCACACATGTCGAGAGCGCAGTTGGGAGCTTAGAGAATGTCGCGGCTGAGACGTTGCCACGCTGGGGGAGATAACTGCAGGAGGAATTCCCCGCACAGCGACATGTAGGACGGTGCCGGGAACAATTTTTTTTCATACCTCCACGATGAAAGTAAGTGATTTCAAAGGAAACGATCACTCTGATTTCTAAAATCATTATAAAAAGTTTCTATCACGCAAGGTTCAAAAGATATAAACATATTTAGGATTTGAAATAAACAAAATCGTATACTAATTTCGGCATTGTCACTCCGGTTATATTACTACAAAACTTTAGAGCCTGTTTCGTATGAGGTAAGAACAAGTTGAAAATGAAATACGCATGTTCGTGCAATCATATGCAGACATTAAAATGGTTTATTGGTATTCTCCACAACATTGGTAGAGCGAATGACAGTGATTTGAGTTTTCCATACAACCACAACCTGAGGTTCGTTGTATAGGTGACACAACACGGGTGAGCAGCTCATGGTTTGTCCTGATCACAAACACGACAGCCAGAGTAAAGAAAACGCAAGTTTTGTAATTTCATTTTTTTCCTTTGACGTTTGGGTGTAAATCTACCAACGTAACAGAAGTTATCGGGTTGTTTCGCACACTTTCGATGTGAAATGCAGATTTGCATTTTATCGAACCGATTCAATTCTACAGATCAGGTGGCGAATTTCACTTTATAAAAAACACAGAACTGTAATGTATTAACGTATTTGAGAAACACGCAAACCAGACACGAACTTCACGTGCACTGCGGGTACAGTTCCGCATGATATGGACTGACTGAATTTGCCACCCCAACAGTTGGTTACTTGCAATAAGATAAAGGGCTAAGATAATTCCTTTCAGTGACTGATGCGCTGTAGGAAATATGAAGGTGCACGTGAATTGTTTTCAAAACATCCACTAAGACCATTAAGACCTAGTCGTAACTGAGCATGACTACCAGACGCGAAAATAAAGACGACAATCTTAGAATACAGAAGGTAAAAAACAAAAAACAAGAAAGCCCAATTTTGTTGATATCTCATGAAAGTAGCGTAGATGAATGGAACAAATACTTTATTTTTAAATAGATTTTATGCGTATTGATTCTACATGCCTTACAGGTGCAACTTAAATGTATTTGCATTAATAGCAAAATTCGGTATGATACGGTATGAAGATGCGGTATATTTAAAAACTGTGACGAGATATGAATTTTTTATTGTGATATTTGTAATCTACATATAAAATTGAGTATGAAGCGCACTCTACCTTCCTGGAGGTAAAAATCTTGTTCCCTTGTGTGATTAGACACAATTTAATAAAGAAGCTCCAAAAAAGTTTGTTTTCGAAAACGTCTGCTATCCGTACGCCCAACTCTTTGTTCGGTTGTGTGTGAATAACACCAGTGCCAAATCCGTAGAAAGTAATTTCAGAAAAATTAGTCTTCTCCGATCGATCTTATTGAAGTCGCAGCTTCTCGAATATGAATCGGGTCTTTTATTTTTTGTGGGTACTTTTCATGAAAAACCGTAGGGCATATCAAAACTTTATAAAACATGACTCCCATGTTTTTTTGTAAATATTTTGCCCGATTGGATGAAAGTAAGTATGTACAAATGGCGGCCCAATTTTCAATAAATACTCTGAATATTAGGAAATTACAAATGTTAATTTGTTTTCGGCACACTCCTTCATCTACATTATTGAAGATAGATATTTCTTTTTCCTAATGTAATCTGTTCTTCAAAGTTAGATCTTTAAATACAGATATGAACAATTTTTTGAAAATACGAATAATTTTAGCGTAATTTTCAGTGAAATTGCGACATTTAAAAAAATATGAAAATAAAATTGTCAGAAACATCTCTAAATTTTCTGTAACTTTTTTTGCACGAATAGAGAAGTTTGCCTAATAGCGTAGCATAGGTCCGATTTTCCTTAAAACCTCCGGAATTTTGAAAATTTCTTTAATTTCAAAATTGTTTGATACCCACCTACAACTATATTATTAACAATAGAGATATCATTTTAATACGATATATTTCTGAGTATCAATTGTTTGAATCATTTCATTTATATTAGTCGTTTCTATGTCATTTTCATATATGTTGTTGGAATTTTTCAAACGTTGGCTGAAGTGATGGTGGGATCAATGTTACAAAATTACTATATCATGTAACTACAAACAATAATGCGATAAAGAACATGCTGTTGTAGTACCACTACGTTTTTTTACATTCTTGAGTCCTTTTTCTATTGTACTATTTACTATAATTGTACTATTCACTTACAACGTTCTTTTTATTCTACCACAATTTGGAACTTCTGGCATCATTACTTATATAATAATAATTATATAATAATATTCCTCTAATTCACCACTAAAGATGTTATGAGTCGGTTGAATACAAAATGTACTCCAGGTTGCAACCAGCTACCTAAGGAGGAGACGTAGGGACTGTAAGTGGCTCTATAAAACTGTGCAAAATGTGGGCTGTTCCTAATAAAGTTAGTCTTGCACCTCCCAGTCTTTTGAATGACCTGGGAGTTCTTACACAAATTTCGTAGAACAAATACCAGAGCTCCGGAAACTATCGGAACGGCTTGTGCTTTTACGCACCACACACAGCTGATTTAGGTTTCCAAGCTCTTGTATTTAAGACGTTTTTTTGCCTCCTTGATTACGATGAAGTTTTGATCGCACGGCAGAGCCACATCTACAAGTAGACACTTTTTTTCTACAAATCCCGAATAACAATATCCGGTTAGTTTGTTGCTTTCGTGCGATCAGTTTGAATTTGTTGATCGTACAATATTGTACAGAGTCCAACAGACGTCACCGGTTTTGGTGAGTGTTCGTACCACTTGGAGCATGTCTTTGGAAATTCGAGAGCGTCACGGACCTAGCAATGGAGGTAACTACACACTCTATTATTATTATTATTATTATTATTATTATTATTATTATTATTATTATTATTATTATTATTATTATTATTATTATTATTATTATTATTATTATTATTATTATTATTATTATTATTATTATTATCATTATTATTTACTCTGGGATGGCTCATGAGTAGCGTACTAGCTTCCCCTGCTGTGGTCCTGGGTTCGATTCCCTGTCGAGGCAAAAGTAGAGTTGTAACTTACCTTTAAAATCGTCCCAGTTTCTGTAGCTGTGTGACGAAAGAAAAGCTCAAGCAGGCGGATCTTGCTAGGTATGGTGAACAGAATACGTCATGTTCGTCTCATGTCGTTCTTACCCCCAAGCATGGGAATTTAACTAGGCCCAGGCATGGGGGACACTGGTAGCTGGCCGGCGAAGTCGGACTACCGACCCAATAACGCCAAATACATTATTATTATATTATTATTAATAATAATAATATTTTGTTTCTCGTTTTCTTTTTGCTAATTCGTATTTACGCACATCGTGGTCTTTCAACTTTGTCGTAGTCTTTTCTTTCAACTGTTTTGATTGTGATATTGTTTCATTTCTTGCTTCTTACCTATTATCGACGTTTCTTATAATACATCATTAATTATTATAGTTAAGATTTCCATCTTCTCAATTACTGATTTATCACATCAATTTTAATACATTTTGTAGACCTTTTATGATCTGGTATTCTCGAGAAAAACAATAAATATCTTTGCGAAATCGATAGAAGAGTAGCATCCGACAGAGAAGATTCTTCTGTTAAATACAAAGCATATCAGCGTAGAAAAAGAGAAGGAGTTTCTAAGATCGCTTGTGTAGTGTCTTGACATAAAGATGTGAAACCTTGCCGTTTGAGAACAGGACAATTAGAGAAGAGAAGAAAACACGACTTGTGGCTTTAGAGATTCTGTTCTGGAGGCGCCTTACCAGAACTAGCTGGAAAGATAAGGAGAGTAATGAGAAGGTTCTACTGGAATTATAAGAGAAAGGAAGACTACCAGTACTTCAATAAATCAAAAAGCGCAACGAGAATGTCACTGGACCTGTAGTAGGTACGGTAGTGTTCTCGAAAGCATTTTTATGACAAGATATTGGGAAAGAATGTGCGGCCCGCCGACAGCATCATACCTCATAAGAATGGTGAATGACATGAGATGTCCTCCAGATTTATTTTTTCAATGAACGGTATAAAACGCTATGTGACGTATGGGGGAGAATTAAGATATGCGTACTTTTTGAGCACTTCCTTCCCCATGAGCAATTCCTTCCCATCTTTTACCCGTAAATAGTTGAATGACGAATACAAGTACTAAGAAAGCAAGGTTGGTAACATTCAAAAATTCAAAATAGACATTTTCGCTCCACAGTTAAAGAAAATTGTGTGCATTGTTAAACGAACTACAGAATTGAGTTGTTAGTATTTATAAGAAAATAGTAATCAATATCACCGGTTCTACTCCTACCACAATTAGCGAAAGAAGAGCTCAAATAAATGTGCGCATAATGAAGTTACATCGCATAGTGAAGTTGTCCAGAAGCAAAATAAGGAGTCATCTCAGCATTCGCTCAATAGATCCGGGTAACTGGACAAAAACCTGATCGAAATGGGGGTCATTGATTCTGAAGCAGAAGTACATTACTTGATACAGGTATATTATATATTTTTTATAATTATATAATACAAATGTAAACCGATGTATTATCTACCATTGTTAAAATAACCGTACGAGTAATTTTTCTTTTTGATAGTGAGTATAGTCTTTAATAGCAAAAAACGAACGAAAAAATAACAAAAAATAACAAGAAATAACAACAAAGAGTTATGCAGCAGAAAAATATTTTACTTTGAACTTAAATGGTATATCGATGTTAATTCATCTGGGCTGTCCGGGTGACACGGCGGCGAAGGTCGACATGCTGACGTTTCGAACGACATATCGCGGTCTTCTTCAGGGCTGTAGTGACTTCACCAGGACAGCCCAGAACATGGCTTGCCGCGGAAGCCTACGACATCGTTTTCAATTGTTTAATCTCATCTGGCAATGTGTTACATGTGGATTTCTTGTAGTGAGTTGTTGATACTTCCACCTGTTGAATGGGATTTCTACGACGTGTGTTATAATTCTAAATATAAGTATTGCATGAAAATATGTTCCTACCATTAAGTAAGTCAGTTTTGACGAAAAATACAAATTCCTTATTTCCTAACTCTCATTAACAACAGATTCATTTGTAAATAGGCAGGCAAATGTAAGAATCTAAGCTCAATGAGGAGACGCTTGTAGAAATCACTTGGGTGGCATTGACTTATTATTCGAATATTTTTCTTCAATTTAAAAGTCTGGGTACTGTAGAATAAGCATCCTCAGAATATGCCATATCTCTGGCGGGAATGTACTACATTTGAAAAATCCACTCAACTAACTGTATGAAGGCTGACAGAATTTGAACGAATTCTGAATTCGTAACATAATTAACTTAATTTAGTGCTTAGTTCCAATATGGATATTCCATTTGAGTTTTAACTGAATTTTATTTTCACATGAAGTGAAGTGTTGAAAATCAAAAGCTGTGGCTGCAGAAACAAGACTTGCCCTTTAGAAGACGATCATTTTCTTTTATTTGTAACTACGACACACGTTTCTTTAGTGCTGCTAAAAGAAATATTATTTCTAAATTATTTTCTTCTGAGTCACTATCACCTCCCTTTTATTGCTCCTACTTTTCTGTATACAACAAACTTGCTTGCGCCCTGCGATTGGCACACTTATGAGCAGGCGAACCATCTGCTTAATATCACATATTAAAAGGTACCATTTACTGGTTATTTGTGCATGCTTTCACTTTACATAATACTATTATCTATGTCATCGCTTTTCGTGAGGTACTTCAGACAGAAATAGGAGTTCCCTCATCTACGCGGACGATTGTAGTACGACACAATCCAGGAGACGTAAGAAAAACTGAATGTGGTCATTAACACCGTACTATTCGGGATATCATAATATCTGATTAAATAAGTAGTAGGATCAGAGTAGCCATCTTATTATCATACTCCTGCACACTCATAATGATGGTGCGGTTGGTTTTGTCAGTTTTCAATTCTAATAGATCATCACTGGCACGGAGAAATCTACGTGTTTTAGCAACAATTTTGTTCCAATGTTCCGTCGTTCTTAGCGGCTTAAATTTGCATTTGTGTAAGTAATTAGTAATAATGTTAGCACATTTGGCTCTGATATTATCCTGAAATTTATGATCAACAGTCTCCGAAATAATGTGTTCTATGTCAGTGATAAGCTGGTCAACAGGTAGATGTTTGTACGAGTAAGGGAGGGAAAATTTGGGGCCAAGACAAAGTAAGCTAGCAATATCATCAGGGATCGAAACAGTTGAATTGACATATTATTAACGGTCGTGATTTCTACAATGATTAAAATAAGTGTTACTATTTTTTCAAAGTAATTACAATTAGAAATATTTCTACATATTTACTCGTAGTTAATTTGCCGACGTTTGAATTTTGAATAATATTGTTTTAGAAGGGCATTGAAACATCTTACGACAGTTTATGTACATTTATTATTTCTAACTTATTTCTTGATTTCTTCATTTTCTCAGTATGATGCAAATGTACCAGGTCGTCATCAAGCAGACCTTAAATTCACTTTAAAAGTTTAAATTCGAAAAATTCTATTAAAAACTTGAGTGAGTTGAGTTAGATAGCGTGTTTATTTTCATTACAAATACAAAGATAAATTTTATACTTTATCGTTGTAGCTAGCTATCTCACGATAGCTGTATGATGATATCGATGTCGTTAGATATTTTATGATCAGGTATGTTGCCACATAATAATGGGAAATGGTAATAGATTGACGGACACTACTCTCTCTCTCTCTCTCTCTCTCTCTCTCTCTCTCTCTCTCACTGTCTCTTTTCCTCTCTCCTCTCTCTCTCTCTAGATAGATAGATAGATATTTATTATTTCTGCAGGTAGGTTTCTTCAACCTGGTGCCAGAACACTACAATTTACATATTACAATTAGGAATATTAACACAATGTAACTTTAAATTATTTTAAGACATAATAATAATAATAATAATAATAATAATAATAATAATAATAATAATAATAATAATAATAATAATATACTAAAAATTATAGCATTAACTACATTTTATGGCTGACCTGCACGTAATTTTAAACTAATTAAATACAAGACTACACGACTTTTTTTATTACACTTCACTTCACAACATTTGCAATTCAATTCTCTTTATACTTCTATACTGCACTACATTTCACAACACATCACCACACTTTAATACAATACTCCTTTGAATATAATTATATATTTTTAATAAAGCAACACATTTAATAGTAATTATCACAATAATAATAGCAATACAAATAACAATAATCAAATAATAACTGTTACAATAAGCCTAACTTACTAAATTAATAAAGTTTACAAACATCTTTAGTTAATTTATTTTTAAATCTTTGAACACCTAGAGGAAAGAGTTTCAAGGCTGTCGCATGTTACTTATTCCAGTCCGTTATTGTTCTATTTTTAAATAAAAATTTTCCAACATCTGTTCTCTGTGACCTAAACTGAATTTTGTGCTTGTGATCCCCCCTACTAAAGAACAAAGGTCTACCCAATCGGATGTAGATATCTTTCCAAGCTGAATAACCGGCATACGCTTTGTACAGGGCACAGAGTCTTGCCTTAACCCTCTTAATTACTAGACTTCCATTCTACTTTCTTCCTATTGCTTCGGAAAGTCAATTTATACGCTCTTCTCTGTACTCTATTCAAATATTTCTTTTGGGAATTCCTATAAGGGTTCCAACAAACAATGCAGTATTCCATTAATAGAGATAAATAAGCTAATTATCTCGCTTTCGCAGTACTCTTCTTTAGTATTCGCATAGTAAAATGCAAGGACCTCCAGGCTTTCTCTACAACATAGTTTACCTGATTTTCGCAACTCAATTTGCTATCAAAAATGATTCCCAAGTACTTACAAGACAAAACTCTTTGAATATTTTCGTTGCCAAAACTTTATCGAATTTCATTATATTTCCGGCCCCTACCAAACGTGATGGTTTTGCTTTTCGAACTATTTATTGTAATCCCATTTTTTTGCCCATAAATGTAATCTATCTAGATCACCCTGCCAAATATCCTCGTCTACCTTTTAATGAATATCTCGATGTATTATACAGTCATCTGCAAATAGACGAACCTTTGAACATAAATTGTCTGATAGGTCATTCACAAACGCGAGAAACAGGAGAGGTCCAATAACGCTTCCTTGAGGGATCCCTGAAGTTACCTTTGCATGAGTCGAAAATTGTTGTCCAGCTCGGACTATCTGTTTCCTATCTTGAAGAAGCTCATCAATTAATGCCACAACTCTGGTGTCAATACCCGATTGCATTCATTTATGAACCAGTTTATCGTGTGGAACAACATCAAATGCCTTCGCAAAATCTATTATTACGGCGTCTACCCTCCCACTAACATCAACTTCGTCTGCTATATCCTGAAACAATGATACTATCTGACTCTCGCAAGAGAAACCATTCCTAAAACCTTGCTGACCCTGAAATAGCCTTTCTTTCCCATTCTTGTCTAATATAGCTAGTTATCAAGTGTTCCATTAGCTTACATACAACTGACGTGAGACTTCCTGGTCTATAATTGGCTAATACAGTTCTGTCACCACTCTTGAAAATCGGCACAACGGTATCTAGCTTCCAGTCATCGGGCACACTTGAATTGTTGATTGAAACCTGGAATTATCTTGTTAGATACGGCAATATTGCCTCTCCACCGAGTTTAATTTTGTATGTTGAAATGGCATCTGGACCCCGCGACTTTCCATTTTTCATAGATTTAATTCGTTTTCTCAATGTGTTTACGTCTATATTAAACTGATTTGGCACAGCTTTCCTCGATATCTAAGTGAGGTGAGATTTTGTTTTAAAAATGGAACTGAAGTAGATACTAAAAGCGTTAGCTTTTTCCCGATCATTTCTCACTACCCTCCCGTTTCTCCCACACATATTCAATGCACCAATACACTCATATGTATTTGGTGGTGCACGTGTCTACATTGTAATAAATACGGTAAAATGCAGGACTGAAGTCTAGAAAACAGTCGCGCGAATTCGTTTCAGCAATGTATCATTAGAAAACTGATCATTATTCCCGCCATTTTAATAAGTTTTTCTCATTTCATCGTCTTAAAAATGTTATTTGCAAAGAAAGATATGTAATAAGAAGAGGTATTGCTGCAAAAAATTAATTGACACATCTGCTGCCAACTGCTAGCAACGAACAGCATAGTTGTGAAATCAGCATATTCTACTGTCTCCACGAAGCACTAGGAGATAATTATCGAATTCGAACCGTTGCCTAAATTGAACCTCACCCGTATTTCTACGTACAAGAGCATTTAGATAATAAGAGGTACTACTACTGCTTGACAGTACTACCGTGAGAATGTTAGTCATAGTGCACAGAAGTCATCTTAGCTAGATTGATCCCGTAGTGAGTGGTGGATGCTCCAGTGTTTTTGTAGTGAGTTTCAGTGTTTCCGTTGTATATACTTGGAGTTTTCTAACCTGGGCGATGACACTTCATCAGCTGTTACGGTGTCTTCCAATCGAGAGCTAAAACGTGTCACGGTGACGTCACTGTGGTGAAGTTTAAGCTCCCGATTGGACGAAACCGTAACACCTAATCAGCTGTCATCAGCCAAGTTACAGAAACCCACGTATAGCGCAATTTACTCTGTATAAAGGGAGTAAGTAATTGCAAGTAAGTTGCAACTTTTGTATAACATGTTAGATATTTATTATTTCTGCTGGTAGGTTTAAGCACCCTGGATGTAGAACACTACTATTTACAAACATTAAATTAAGAATGTTAATACAATATAACATTAAGTTATTTTAAAATAATAATAGTATTAATAATAATAATAATAATAATAATAATAATAACTAACTACATTTTATGGCTATCCCTTACAGATATTTTAAACTAATAACAACATGACTTTTTAAGTACACTGCACTACAATTCACAACACCTGCACTTCACTTCTCTTTCTTCTCCTATATACTTCTCAACATTTCAATACAAACACTACATTAAATGATTATATTGTATATTTCATAAAGCAATGCATTTAATAGGAATAACAATAATAAAATAATAACTGTTTTAATAAGCATAGCTCAGTAATTAATAGAGTTTACGAATATTATTTTAGAGTTTATGAGTTTACGATTATAGAGTACGATTATAGAGTTTACGAAAAACCTGATCGAGATGGGGGTCATTGACCCGGAGGCTGTAGTACAATAGTTGTTACAGGTTCTTTTTACACATTTATACAGTCCAAATGGTAAATAATGCATTATGTATCATTGTTAAAGTTAATGTTACTTTTCTTGTGATGCTCAGTATAGTCTCTAATTGTATAGAAACAGTTATGCAGCAGAAACGATTTCACTTGGGATTTAAACTTTTCTATCGAATTTAATCGTTTAATGTCGTCTGGCAAAGTGTTGTAAAATAATGTACATGTATTGTATGTGAATTTTTTGTATTGAGCTGTTGATACTGTCACCTGATGAATATGATTTCTACGACGAGTGTTATAGTAATAGACATCGGCATTTTCTGAAAATATATTCCCGCCCTTAAGCAAGTCATTTTTGACAAAAACAACTGATTCGTAAATAAACAGACAAGGTAATGGTAAAATTTCAAGATTAATGAAGAGAGGCTTACATGAATCACGTGGGTGGGATTTGGTTATTATTCGTACGATTCGTTTTTGTAATCTAAAAGTCTGGGAGCTATAAGATGTATTTCCCAAGAATATTATGCCATATCTGAGGCGGGAATGAACATTCGCGAAGTATACACAACGAGCAGTATGAAGGCTGACTGAATTTGAAAGAATTCTGAACGCGTAGCATAATGAACTTAATTTTGTGTTCAATTCATTTAAATGGACGTTCCATTTAAGGTTTGACTGCATTGAGAGACCTAAAAATTTCGTTGCCTTAACATCAGTCAATGGTACACCGTTCATTTTCAATGGAGCACAGAATTGTTTATTTGAAATGGAAAACTGCATTAAAATTGACGATAGTTTTAAAGCATCTTGATGTCTCATGTAAGTACGAATAATTTATGTTGGTAAAACAGTTCAGAATTTTTAAACTATATTGATCACAAATATATTTCAAATTTTCAGCATTATTATTTATAATATTTTCTCCAAATTACAATTATTTCGTTATTGTTCTTGTTACCAGATCTCATATGAAACTTCTCAAACCCCTATAATCTCTTTTCAATAACCAATATTGTTTACTGTAGTGTTAATTCATAAAATGTATATTTCATTATAGTATTTACATCTTCTGAAGTTCGTTAACTCCAAGTACACTTTATATATTTTGTATACACAAAAACGAAACTTTGAAAATAAGCTTTTAAGTCAATGTTAAGCATATTTTGTCTGATCAACTACTTCGATATTTCGAATGGTTGAGCCGCAATAAGCACTCAAAAGTTGGTCTGAAAAAATACTTTCTGTACCAAATTTGCATTTCAGAAATATATAAAACTCTAGAAACATGTAAATTGTTTATTATTTACAAAAGAAATTAATAGATTTGTTTACAAAGAAAAATTAACACAAAGGATTTGACTTGTGTAAATTAGGTGCTTTTTTATTTGTGTTAATTTTTCTTTGTAATCAAATACTATATTTATTTCCTTTGTAAATAACAAACAATTTACATGTTTCTGTAGTGTTTATATGTTTCTGAAATGCAAATTTTGCTTAGAAAACCTTTTTTCAAATAAACTTTTGAGTGCTTATTGCGTCTCAGCCATTCGAATTCTCGAAGGAGTTTATTGGGCAAAATATGCTTAAAATTGATTTAAGAGATTATTTTCGAAGTTTCGTTGTTTCCTCCCTGGACATCCTATATTTTATATGAAACCCGTGAGTTTGGAAAAATTTTAACATACATTTTGCGGAACAGGTCCTGGAGCCCTGAGTCTATTGGTATTACCTATGTTTTTACACCCCACATTCGGCTGTTCTCAATAACCTAACTCCTGTGTTTATGAAGATTTCTCTCTCTTTGTATAACACTTTCTTATCACATAGCAAAGCAACGTCAACAAGTAGTCACGATTTTTCTCCATATTCTTAATGTCTGATTTGTTTGCTATTATCGTACGATCAGTATCGATTTGTACAAAATTATTCACAATACAAATGATATCACCACAAGTCTTATTGCGTATTCATACCACCGTCTGTATGGAAATTTGGGGACATTACAGACTTACCAGTGGAGGTAACAATAGACACAATAGTGCCCATTCAGTGTGCATTCTCAGAATTAGCCAAGGTGAGACCTTACTATCATTTCATTTTTTTATTGTTATCATCATTATTATTATTGTTATCATTATTATTATTATTATTATTATTATTATTATTATTATTACTTTTATTATTATGGATGTTATTGTCTATGTTTGCAGTGTTAGCACGTGAGAGAATTTCAATAGGCCATTGCTTTTCTCTATAGAATTTCGATGGGTGATCTTTTCGACCGCAAATGCACATTAGTGAGCACGATAATCACTACTTCAGAGCATCCAGCGGGTGCGTAATATATTATGAGAGATTTTAGTGGCAATTCTCTCAATTAGACGAATATTCCCGGGTAAGAGTCGTACATTATAGAGGCAATATGCTAGATGTAAAGGTTTTAAAATCAATAACAGCATTAACTAGTCAAAGAATGATAATTAAAAGAAACAATTCCGAAAAATTAACGGCAGTTACGTTTTATGAAAAATAGTGCGTTGTATTATTATCGTATGCTACTATTAAATATAAATAATTTGTAAGCTTTTTTGTATTTCCAAATGGAAATTAAAATTTCTCAGATTTAAAGTAAAAAGTCAAACGCAATATATTTGTTTATTTTAACAAAGTGTCAGTTGTGATTATTAATTATGAGAGGTCGTTTGCAATTCTAGGAACAATTAAAATTTCTAAAATCAAACTGTGAATTTACCATTAAACAATTTCTAATGGCGAGTCAGATTTCATGAAACTGGTGGAGTTCCAAGTGCACATACTTTCTCGGAACTGATAAGTAATAATATAATGTTGCGAATTGTATCCTACTAATTGTTCAGCTATCTCGTGAAACACTAGCACGTGAAGATTCGAATTTATAATTTCCGATTTGCTACTTTCGAAAATTTACTGATTTTAACGTAAATCGAACTTAAACCATATTTATAAGTGCATTTTCCTCTACACGAGGGAAACATTTTAAGAAAATGTTGGTTTGGGTAATGATGGAATACGAACCCTGACCTTTTGATTACTTAGCCTCGGCGTTACCTCGGCTTAGTTTCCGCCAGCTTTCGGAGATGGAGCAATCAGAGCGAGGTAGTTACGTTCTACCTTATACTAATGGAAGGACAGTACGTAAACCCGGGGCCCCATTTTTTTCGAATATTTTTAAATCCAATTTTCCGCACAATTAAATCAAAATATTTGCAATGCATACCTTACTTAGTTATACAAGTGTCATATTCTACTCAAAATTATTGGCCAAGTAGTTTTGGAATAAAATGATTTTTTCGGAAACATTACACTTTGTAGATTCATAAAAAAGGTTTCCTAATGTGAGCCACCCCGCAAAACATTTACGAAATGAGTAAAACTAAATGAAAAACCTGCTAATAGATTGAACTCAGTATAATTTTACAAAAATACAAGTTTAACATCTTATACATAAGAGATTGTCTTATATGTCTTCCACATAGTCTATATATTCAAGTGCGATAGAAGTCACATATACTCGTATAAGTAGCTTTTTACCGTCCCCGCACATTCTACATGAGTCCGGAGTGAACACATTAGGCTCATCATCCCTTGACTAGAGCTCTCTGAAAATTTACACTGTAAAACCTGCACTCCGCATCTTGTTCACTTGTGAGGGAAGATATCCCTAGTAGATCTTACAATTCGGAACAGCCAGAAGACATGTTCGATTCCTCACAGAAGGTGGAATCTTCCTTTTGCTTTTTGTTTAACTTGAGAATTTTCTTAAATCTCTCTCTTTTCGACTTCTCTGAGATTAAATTCTTCAATTGTCTCTTGACCTCTTCCTTCTTCCTGCCCTCGTTCTTCTTCCTGCCCTGATAGGCTTGAGAGTATACTCTTGTTTTTATTATACTCCTAAGGTATAAGGAGTGCCAAATACCTTAATTGTTTTTATTTTATAAGACGAAAAATTTGTGGCCCGCGTTAGGAACTTGTGAGGGCTCGGGTTAGGTACTAGCGTGTTTATATTCCAAATGCCAATAATAGTTTTACGAGGCAAGTAAAATAGATTGCATTACCCTACATCAATAGCTTGTAATGTCCCATTCAGAATAATGTAATAGTTTGAAGACTTACCGATGAAGTAGCGATATCACACAACTGAGCATAAGCACTTGAAAAAGCTTTGTTTTTCACTGTTCACACTAAAGGCCGACCCTCCGACAAGTGAAGATGACACTCCCGCTTGCCTGGGCTGCAGTCTTGCAAAGAACTACTATTTTAGTACGTTTCTAATAGGCCACAGCACTCTACAGAGCTGTAAATCAAGGGGCTCGCATTAGGAACGGGGCCCGGGTTTGGGTACGTTCCTCTATTTCCTTCCAAACTTCCCAACATTTTCATTTTAAATTACTCCGAAACTATTAATATTTTGACAATTGAAACTTGATATGTTTTAAAGCATGTGAAGAATACTTGCATTAACAAAGAAATCTCTACATTCAGTTCTGTTAGTGTGAAATAAGTTAAAAAAAATGTGGTACTACATTCACAATTTTCAACACGTTACTATGAAAATCGAACTTACGCCATTACCATAAGCGTACATTGCTCTATTCACGGTGGAGATTGGGAAAAAAGTAGAGCCTTGTTTTTTAAATTTCGAAATTGTCTTAAGAAAAGTTTGTTGACAGACGTTTAAAGAACAATCTCTATGTGAAAGGACTCACAAAATAGGGATTCTGACTTCACTATGTTTTGGAGAATGTAATTCACTACAGAGAGGAGCAAGAAAAATCGTTATTTTCGGAATCAGGGATCCACAAATTGGATTTTTCTGTCCAAAAAACCAGCTGTTTTCCCTGCAGAATCACTTTCGCTACACTGCGTATACAAGAAAGTAATTAGTGATGCTAAAATAGAACGTACTTTCTCGCATGTACTTTCATGCAACATTGCGTGAAAAGTACACAAATTTTCGAAAAACTATTCGTGACCTTATTTCAAAATCTATCTTTAAGGAACAGATTTCGTCAAGGAAAAAATCTTATCTTTAATATTTTAGTTGTAGAAGGACTCCGAAAAAATTTTGAACTTTTGCAATTCTCAAAAAATTATAATTTCCAACGAACATCAGACCTGCATTATTCTCTTACACGTCCATCACAATATCCAACAACAAAATTTAATAAAAAAAGGTGAGGCATTTTTTTGAAAATTTGAAAAATATCCCAGGGGCTTCATGTAAAGTACTCCCCAAAATTAAAATATGTTTCAAATTCAAGGGGCCGCCACATCAGCCAGATCGATTGGGAGAGAAAATGAACTGAACGGTTTAGCTGCTAGCGTTGTTGACAGACAGATGGACGGACAGAGGGACGGACTGACAGACTGACGAACGGACAGATGTTTAGCCGTCATTCGATTTTTCGGCATCAAGGACCCACAAATCATGGATTCTGACTACACCACGTAATAGAGGATATTTTATTTAGCAACTGCACGTTTTCGTTACCAGGGCAATGTATAAGACTTTTTCTGTTGAAAATTCGCCGTTTTTTCGCGCAGCATTACATAATTTTCTCTCTACTCTGTGACGAGAAAGTAAAAATAAACCTCTTTAATTCTACGAGGATTTCATCATATTTCTTTCAATTTGAAGATTAATAAAAAAGTTGCAGAAACATTAATACTAAAAAAATTAAATAATTGTATGGCACCACTTCTATTTCTTCCTTCAAATGTTATTTCTCTGTGACGGATCAGAGGTATATTTTACATAAATATTATAAAACCATTTCTCAATCCCACTGTCAGCTCTTTTTCAATTTTTATTTTAATTTTTAGTAATCGGAAATGTACTGGAAAAGCCCTTCATGAAATTGCATGGGAAATGGGCCGAATAATCTCCGTGTCTGATTTCCCAACATAGTGGATTCCGTTCACATTTCTTTCACTAACTTTTCAAGAAAGCAAGAAGTTTACCCGTCGACCATAATGAACGATAATTTTATCAATTTTTTCTTGGTCTCTTTGAGATGTTCATTGTTGCTCCTGGTAATGCATTTCAACAAAATGATGAATACAGTTTTCTAAGTTTGTTATTATTATTCATTAATTCGTAAAATAATTTCTGTTTATGTTGTGAAGTGCAAGTCTCATTATTTGAGAAGATCTGTACTTTAGACTTGTATTTTCCCGTCAGAAACCTTTCAATTACCTCCTTGAGATATAATAGCAAAGAATTCGCCTCCGCTGTTCAAAACTATCGCTTCATTTCACGGTGTAATGTCTACCGGTTATTCCACGAAGACATATTATCTGCAAATACAATTCTGCGCATATTACCATAGAAAACACTTCTCGATAAAACGTTTCAATTACGCTTCAACACATAATCGTTAACTCTGGTTGTTATGTCATCTGGTTGAACAGGGCTTCGAGAAGAGAAAGGTATGGCTGGAGAAGGAGCTAGCAGCGTAGTCACCGATAAAGACGATAAGGTCACAAGGAAGGAGCGAGATGAAACAACCTGGGCGAGCGTAGGCCAAAGCAAGATAGAAAAGTACCGAGCGAAAAGGCAGTCATGGTCGGATAGGAAAAGGACGGGTGAAAATCGACAAGGCAGGTCCAGAAGGTGGCGAAGGGGTATCAAGGCAGAGAAAGGTTCACGAACGGTGGGGAAACGGGAAGGCGAGTGTCGGGAAGCCGGGAGGGAGGGTGGCGCTGCAGGGGCGGGCCGAGGCCCTGAGACGCACACCGGATGCCCGAGTCCGCAGCCCCCGCCCGCTTCCAACGTGGTGCGCCGCCTCCAACCTATAGACGCCGGAGCTCGTTAACAGCGCAGGACTGAGAACTCGGCGCCAGCCTGTATCTTCCACCGTGAACTGTCTTATTTTCCTCCTCTCTCTTAAATGAAACATTCGGGCTAAATACTTAACAGATTTCATGTAGCCGTTTTTTCTCTCCGCCCCCAGCTCTTGTCGTGATGAGATGATGGGCTCTGTCGTTAAAAGTGCGGAGACACCTTCGTTCCTCCTCTGATTCGGAATTTAATGAGCAATTCCGAGAAAAGATTCGCGCGCGGCGCGTCTGCAGCGCAGCCATTGTGAGGGCGGCGCGGCCTGGTCATTTCCTGCAGGCGGCGGGGGCGGAACGGAGGGGCGGGGCGCGGCGCGGGGAGCGCGGGGGACGCGGGGCGGAAGGCGGCGGGACGGCTGATAGCGGGCCAGAGAGCGCAGGCCTTCCACCTTGCATGTAATTAAAACTTTAATTGGGTGTAACCGTGCAAATTGCCAGCAGCGGAGTGCTTATCTGCTACCAAATTCTATTATAATAAATTAGCAATAATGGAACTTGGCGATGTCTTTTTCCGTCGTTCTATAAAGAAAAGCGTAAGAGTTTGCTTCTTCCATCCACAATTATTAAACCTCGGGTGGCAGCGACAATAGCAGCGTCGCCGGCTGGAGAGGGCCGCGAGAGCGGAGGGGCAGGCGGGTCGGCCGGGGCGCAGCGAAACGGCGCCCGCAGGCCTATATAATCTTTTCATTTTACCTCCGCCGCGGCGTTGATTACCCTTCATCGTATATTACGCAGTCTGAAAAAAAAGCACCGGGAGGGGCGTATGCAGCGAACTGCAGACAGTGGAACCCAGAGCAAGGGGACCTCCGCGGGCGAGAGCCCCAGGGATGACGTCGCGGCGCCGGGGCCTCGCACTCGGAGCGATCACGCGAGGTGTCGTCGAATATCGAGAGGCGGGCGCCGGCGTCGTCGGGGTCACAAGTGGCGGGCGGGCCCGGCCCCGGCCCCGGCGCCTCGTGCGGAATCAATAGAGCGGCTAGGCGGTGGCGGCGGCGGCGGCGGCGGCGGCCGCGGAGGGCCGTGGTCCTCGCGGGCGGCGCGGGCGGGGCGCGGAAAAAGCGCAGGTGGGCGCTAGCGAGGGGCGGAGGGGCGGGGGCGGCCAAGACGCCCCCCTCCCGGGTGGCGCGCGCGCCCCACCCGCCGCCTCGCTCCCACCAGGCGCTCCCACTCGCGCCGCGCCCCCACCGCGCGGGCCGCGCCGCGCCGCGCCAGGGTCCTTGAGCAGGCGCCGTCGTATCGTCGCGCCGAACCCTTCCGCGGCCGCCGGCCGGCCTCCTCGGCGCCGCGCGACCAACCAGCGGCCGCAGCGGCGCGCGCTCCGGCCCGGCCCGCCCGCCCCGCCCCGCCGCCCGCCCCGCGCCGCCTCCCGCGCCGCCTCCCGCCGCCCCCGGCGCGCCGCCGCCCGCGCACTGCGCCCGCGCCAGCACTCGCCGCCACCGCCGCCGCGCTCTTCCCCGCCCGCGCTGAAAAATAAAGCACGCTCTTCTTGCGGTAATGTTTCCCCGCCCACTCCGGAACGTGTCTGTAATATTTGTCGTCATGATAAATCCCGCGCCGTCGCCGCCGCCTTCCGCCGCCGCCGCCGCAGCCGCCTCTAGTGCTGCAGAGAGCTTCTGAGCGGCGTGAGGCCCGCGAGGAGCGAGGTACTATCTGCAGTATCCTCCCGCCCTCCGCCGGCCGAGAGGCGCGCGGCCTGACGTCCTCCCGTCCCCGGGGCGCGGGGCCTGCGTCCGCGGCCCCCGCCACGCGCGCGCCCCGGCCCAAAAGGAAAACCGAGTAAATCGTCAAACAAAATTACAAGCCATGCATCACGAGCTGCCTTTCGCTTTATCCGGCGCGCCAGGTGCGATGATGCAAGACTTAGCACTGCCCGCCGCGCCGTCGGCGCTGCTTCGCGAGTCCGTCTGCCACGGCGGGTGGCTCGCTTGGGAGGTGCGCTTCTTTGGTGGGATAGTTGAGTGGATTCAACCCGTTTCCGTTTCAGACGTTCTTAAAGCCTCGATACGTTTGAAAGAGAGTTTTTGTCCAATAATCTCAATCAATTAACAAATGCCATTTTAATATTTTGCAATTATAATTTACAACTTCAGTATATAACGAGAACAATGCTGATAATATACTACATATATCCTCATGATGTAAAGGAATCTTCGAATCCTGATAGAATCAGCAACGTCGGTTCGTTTGTATGCCGGTCCGTCTGCCCATCAAACATGGTTGGACCATTTCCGGTCCTCCAATCGAGACAAATGTGGTGGCAGTGGGCGCGACTCGGTCTCCTGATGGGGAACTGATTATTTCTTACGGATCCGTTGACAAAATTCTGAGAAATTTCACTAATAAAATGTGTTTTTGTTGTTTTAAGCAACTTAAACTCGTTTTGGGTGACTTTACGGCACTTACAGAGGTGGTCAGTTGATTGATAAGATTCATGTTGAGAAGACAAATTGGCGCAATTCTTAGCCGGTTATTTCTAGGATATTCTTGAAGAATTCTAAAACCATGTGTTTTTATCATTTACGAGATGTGGTTTCAATGCATCTACGAGAACATGATTGAAACTCTGCGAATTACTACACTCTTTCCGGCATTTACATGTATACTGTCGATGGTTTTTCATTGTATTGACAATAGTTAAACCTACTATTGCAACGACACATTAACTTTTTTTAAAAGTACTTCTATCGGTACTTATTTATTCTCTCTGTTTCTGAGGATAGACAAGCCAGACCACTTTATTGTTTTTAAAATTTCCTTTTAAAATGAATTTATAGAGCGTACAAAAATTGTCAACATGAATGTACCCGACTTCTTAGGTGGCAGGCTAAGCGAATGCACAATTATATCAGTAGTGGTAGCGCTGTGGCGTGGACAAAAAATCCCCGTAATTCATTTTACTTTCTCCCCTTACTATGTAGTACGTAGTAAAGAGAACCTTTTGTAATGCTGCAGCGGAAATCGGCGATTTATTGATAGAAAAACTGGTATTCTCAGGACCTAGTAACGAAAAAGTGAATAGATCTTGTTCCTAAACGTAGTAAATTACTTCCTCTAACGCATTGTGAAAGCAGAATACACATTTTGTGAGTCATTCATACTGAAAAATAGATTGACGGCGAAACATCTGTCTGTCCGTCCGTTCGTCTGTGTGTCAGTGCGAGCGCCTGAAACATTCAGATGATTTTCTCCAAAGTTGTTACTCACGAATCGAACTAAACTAACTCGAGGTCCTGCGAGTAGGAAACGGATATTTTTATTTTGGGCGTATATTACCTCAACATTTATTATACCTCAACATTTTCAAACTTTTCTCAAAAATGGCTCCAATTTTTTATTAAACTTTTTCCTCGGGTAGAGTAAATAGCGTTTATTAATCATTCGCCCACAAACACACATTGTTCGTTGAAATTCCTGATTTTTCGAAAATTGCTTAAGTTAAATTTTTTTTCGACATCTTCCTACAACTACAATATTGTAGACAAAGATTTTGCTCTAAATAGAATCTCTTGATCAAAATCAAATCTTGAAATAAGTTCATGTAAGCGTTTTCGAAAATCTGAGAAGTTTTCGCCTAATTTCGCGTGCAATGCGAAAAATTAATTTCTCCAAAACGGTTAAAATGTTTTCATTAAAATTTTTATGGGAATGAATAATAGAACAGTAAATATTTGGTGCTGGTTCCATTTCGACGAACCCTCCGTATTTTCGAAAATTGCAATACATATTTCATGATCTTTAAAGAAGGCCATGAACATTTTTTTGAAAAACAATAGTTTTCGCAAATAATATCACAATTCGCATAAATCTCACAGACGACTACGAAATTTTAATTTAATTTCATTTCTCCGTAAGAGCAAATTTTTTAACTAGACCTTTCAGTAATAAAAAGAAAATCTTAAAAATGCAAATCATAAGGTTTTGTACGCATCGGGAATGTTGAGTTTAGCCGTACCTCTGGTGGGGTAACGTACCTGCATTTTATCTCCAAGGGCCCGAGTTGGAATCTCGGTGTGGAGAAAAAAGTTGATGGAACACTTTTTCAGGATCTTCTAGTATTATAACATTGTGTAGTCGTTAGAAATAATGCTAGAAATATAGAAAATTAGTGGTGCTCCAATAGCACATTGCTATTGTAGCACCACTAATTTTATTTCTCCTATTAATCATATATTACTATCTCGTATAGTAAGCGGTGTAGTGAAATTGTTTTGAGTGTCATTGAAAAAAGTTTTTTTTCTCAAGTCTGCTACTCCGTCTGCTGGTCTGTCTGCATCTGATCAATTCTACAGCATACACCGTACACAGTATTTTCTCCAAAATGAATTTTGCTCAGTTGATGTGAGTGATGCCGGCTCCTAGAAAAACTCTAGGCCTTTTTTGGGGGGGCGGAGGGGCATGGCACCCCTCTGGATCCGCCACTGGACTCACACGCGTGTGTTTTAATAGAGCGAGTTGACTCTGGCGTTAATGTTCCTTATTTTATTACTCCTTTTATTTATTTAGTCAAAAACTGTATGTGACGTATGGGGGAGAAAATCATCTGCGCACGCTTTCTTGAGTTTCACAATCCCTTCCCAACAATTTAACTATTAATAGTTGAAAGATAAAATAATAATAATAATGATAATAATAATAATAATAATAATAATAATAATAATAATAATAATAATAATAATAATAATAATAAATTTAAAAAAGCGAGAGATAAACATTTCAAAAACTAGATATTTTCGTTGCCGAATTATAAAAAAACTTATTTGTAACGGTAAACGAACTACAGATTTAATTTTTCTGTATTGCTAACAAAATAGAAACTCACCCTAAGTTCTACTACCACTACAAACTAGAGGAAAGCTCAACAAAACGTGCGCATAGTGAAGTTACATGTATGTCCAGAAACAAATCAAGGGACCATCTCAGCTTTTGCTCAATGGATCAGTGAAACTGGACAAAAACCGGATCGAGATGGGGGTCATTGACCCGGAAGCTGAAGAATATTACTTGTTACAGGCATTTAAGTCTTTTTTAAAAATTATACAATGCAAATGTAAACTAATTCATCATACTATATCATTGTTTTGTTAAAGTAAACATTATTTTTCTTTTTGACGATCAGAATAGTCTTTAATTGTATAAAAACAGTTTTGCAGCAGAAAAGATTTTACTTTTACCTTAAATTTGTGTACCAATTTTAATTGTTTAATTTCATCTGGCAATGCATTGTAAAGTAGCGTACATGTATTGTATGTGGATTTCTTGTAGTGAGCTGTTGATACTGACACTTGATGAACATGATTTCTACGTCGAGTGTTGTAACTATAAATATTAGTATTACATGAAAATATGTTCCCACCGTTAAGTAAGTCAGTTTTGACAAATACTACAGATTCGTAAATAAATAGGCAAGGCAATGGTAAGATTCCAAGCTCAATGAAAAGAGGCTTGCAGGGATCACGTGGATGGCATTTTTTCATTATTCGGATAATTTTCTTTTGCAATCTAAATGTCTGGGCACTAAAGGATGAGCTTTTCCAGAATATTATGCCATATCTCAGGCGGTGTTAAAATCCAAAATCCGATTGTGCAGAGGGTACTACATAATTCAAGCTAATCATTTGATGATTATTAACGCAACTAGTGAGCAAATCAACTTGCACAAGAGGTACGTAACGAGCGCCAGTTCGTTTATCGTGAGTGCAGTTAATTGTTTGTTTGCTCATGTCACTTCTATTACGGTTACTTCAGTTTTTAAAGCAACCATAATGTTTCTCAATAAATTTTGACAGTTATGTCACGGTATAAATTGTTACTGTTACGAGGAAGGGAAACAGATAAATGCCAGTTCATTGGTGAGAAATCTTGTGTTATGTTCTATAACCAATCTAGAATGGCTACGAGTATTTAATTCCCCTCTCAGCAAAAATGTATGTTTCCAATCATTCATTGCGCAGTTAAATGTTTGAATATGCCTATGAACGGGAAAAATATCACATTCCTTTATGCAGCTACATGTAGTACAATTAAATTACTTCTTTTGGTGTATTTATTGATGGTGATTGTTCTCACAATCGCTTCTTCGAGTTCCATTGACGCATCCGCAGTTTCTTCCATTGATGTTACACAAAACTATGGCTGTAATGTTGATAGACGGACTTTTTCGAGAAAGTTACTTCAGCCAATATCGTGTGGGCGTAAGAGCACTAGGGATCCAATTACTTTCCATAAAATTAGGAGGCACTCTCGATGTTTCAAGTTCGGTTACATCTCTCTCTCTCTCTCTCTCTCTCTCTCTCTCTCTCTCTCTCTCTCTCTCTCTCTCTCGCTCTCTCTCTCAAGAGAGAGAGAGAGTCAATATATATATATATATATATATATATATATATATATATATATATATATATATATATATATATATAAATCGGGATGAGGATGAGAAAAAAGGGTACAATTTGTTTCAAGCTTGCATCCATCCACCCATGCTTGCATACCATGCATGCGATGTGCTCTGCATGTGCGTCCCCGTACTTACAATTAAGATACTTAAAATTAGAGTTGTTACTTATTGTAGCGAGTATACTCTTAAATAGAGCTCCTGTGAGTGGCGCCCATGACAAGTGCCCTGTCTGCCATACCGTAGATACGATACTGCATGCATCCATAACGCGATACGCATTGCAAAGATTCAAAACCAAAATTATAGTACTGAGGAGTAATAAATCATGTCAGTGACTTGATCCCTTCCTCCGCAGTACAGCTAGCACCATCTTCTAATTTATAGCCTAAACACTGTTATAACATGTAACATGATTCCTTTCTTCACAGTACAATTTGCCTTTCCTTAAAAGACTGCTTTCGAAAATAAAAACTAGAGGTGGTACAGAATGGCACAGACTTTCTCATAGTAATGTTTTCTAAATTTCTTGGTGTGGACTGGCTTTACGGTGTTGTCCCATCCTTTTGTCAGCTGCCATCTATCGCCGCCAAAAGTACATTTTTTTGAAATTTCCTCAACGTTTCGGTTTTTTATTAGTAGAATCGAAATATTTCTTATAGAATGTTAGAGAAGAGTAAAACCTCGTCCTTAATGGCAATTTGGCATTGATAAAATTTGGAGCCTTTTTTAAGAAAATGGGGTTTAATCATTACTCTAAATGCGAAATTTGAAGCTCTTTTTACGGGAATCTATTGAGTTTACAAAAAACTTCATTTCAAGCACTTCCACTCACAAATGTAAAAAGGTATACAAATTGCGGAAATGTGCATATTAACGGCATGAGAGAAGTTTCAAAAAATTACAATTGTGTAGTTTTTGAAAAAACAAAAGAATACATTAAAATCCACTCTACGTCATATTAAACAGTGGAAATAGCACTATTCGTTGGAAAAGTTCGAAGAAAAAATTTGGAGCAATTTTTGAGAAAATGTTTGTTTTTGTTTCTCAAAATGCGGACATTTGAGATCATTTTCCCAGAAAACTGTTGAGCTTTCAAGAAACTTTATATAACATTATTTAAAGCACATGTACTCATAAATCTAGTAATGTGAAGAAAATGCCTCTAATGTAAATACTACCGACGTGAGACAAATCAAAATATTTACATTTTTGTAATTTTTGAAAGAACAATAGAATAGAGAAATATGGCGTTTATGTCATCGAATAGGGTTGATTTAGCATTAACGCTACCAAAAAATTAAAGAAAAAATTTGGAGGCGTTTTTGAGAAAATCATGTTTTTTTAATTTTTTAAAATTGCAAATATTGCCCGCTCTATTGCACAAAAACTACTAAAATTTTCAAAAGAGCCTACATGACCTTAAATGAAAGTACTATTTATGGGTAACAAATTTCATTAGTAGGAAAAATCCTTGTCTTCAATTTTATAGTTGTAGGAAGACGCCGAAAAATTCAAACTTTTGCAATGTTCGAAAATTCAGAGTTATCCGTGAAAATCGGACCTGTGTTATTTGTATTGTAGTGTATTTTACTCTATTCTTACAATAAATTTAAAGAAAAAATTTGGAGCCGTTTTTGAGAAAATTTTGAAAATGTCCAGGGGTTGTCATGTAAAGTACCCCCAAATTTTAAAGAATGTTTTTCAAAGCTTCAACTAGAGCCAGATGGACATGGGTTTTTTCGATTTATAAAAGATCGTACGTGTAGTTTAGGAGCTAATAGTGTTCAAACACGGACGGACAGACGGACCGTCAGACGGACAGACGGACCGTCAGACGGACGGATGTTTTGAATAGAACCACTTTTTCAGTATCAGAGGTCCTTGGGGACATGTATATCTGTTGAAATCTCGAAATCGATTTTCCGGAGCATTACATAATATTCTCTATCCTACTTTTATTACTCTCGTATATACGTATGTATACGAGAAAGTAAGAAGCAATTGAATTGTGCAAATGGGTTTGGTGGCAATGGAATTGGTGCAAATTGCTTTTTACTTTCTCTTTGCACTTAAGTACAAAGGTCTCCCAGTCGGATGTAGATATCTTTCCTAGCTGGATAACCGGAATACGCTTTGTACAGGGCACAGAGTCTTACCTTAACTCTCCTAATTTCTAGAGACTCCCATTCTACATTCTTCCTATTCCTTCAGAAAGTAAATGTATACGCTCTTCTCTGTACTCTATTCAAATATTCCTTTGCAAGGACCTCCAGGCTTTCTCTACGACCGTTTACCTGATTTTCCCAACTCAATTTGCTATCAAAAATTATCCCCAGGTACTTACAAGACAAGACTCTTGGAATATTTTCGTTGCCTAAACGGTATTGAGTTTCATTATATTTCCGGCCCCTACCAAACGTGATGGTTTTGCTTTTTGAACTATTTATTATCATTTTTTGTTCTCTTATGGGGGGAATGATGAAAGGGAAATAGATGATGGAAAGATGAAAAGACAAACCGAGTTAAGTTAACATCTAGTTAATGTGTAAATAAGGTAAAAAAAATAAAAGTAAAATCTTGATTGTACCACGAGCGTTAATTGGTTCTAATGATTTCGGGCGACAATAAGCCCTCCAGCCATAGCCATCGGGGTTTTTATCGCCGCTCGATCATTAGAACCTTTATAATGGCCTTTGGTGCATAAGTAACTATTGCATTCTTTAAATTTTCAAGTACACTACTGCAAAACATGCAAAACTCTGATCACAGGAGAACAGTACAATGCCATTCGATTTCGCTCATATGTCTCGTTTGTATTGCATCAATTAATTTTTTTACTCGTTTACTTCACGATCAGAATTTTTAACCCTTTTCAAGTCACAATTTTAATTTTCTAGTGACAAGTATAAAACAAAAAGACAGTTAACGATTAAATTAATTTTGACTGAAATTCTAATAAAATTGTTTTTAGAATTTGAATTTTGCTTTGTTCGCATCAAGAAAATGCATATTTTAATGATAACATCTTTGTATCACACTTGAGAGATTCGTGTACCATTTAAATTATTTGTAAAGCTTAGCAATCAGTCATATGGCATAGGCATATTATAACAATTATTTCGCAGAGATAGATAAATAAGCCCAATAGAGGTGTTTCCGTATGTCATTCCCGCTCTCGTCCAGATGGCTTTAGAAATTTCGGTAATCGATTTTTAATTTCATGGCTAATTTTCTGGGCCTTTTTTACACTCAACAATAGTCGTCTCTTTCAGTTTGGTTCTAATCCTTATTGCAGTTATCTTCTGGTATATAAGTAATCTGAATCTATTTTAGCGAATGTTCCCTGCAACTCCGAATTGTATCCTCCATAGCAACAAAATATTTATAATTTACCTATTTTTTTAATGTTGAACATGAGTCATAACATAAGTCGTAATTTCAGTAATAGTATAAGTTTCAATAATAATTAAGTGAAAAAGAATCTAAAAATTAAATAAATAAACGAAACTAGATATAATCATTTCTTCGTTGAATGAAGTCCATCGAGATAACTGATGATTAAAAAATATTTATTTAAAGTCACTCATCGTACTTAACCCGCTAAAATATAACTGATGTTTATTTACTTTAACATTCAAAATTACTTTGAAAATTTTCAATACAAAATTCTGCACTTTTTCGTTGTAGCCTCTCGTCTTTCCAATGCCAAGTTCAGTGCCCTCGATGGTTCTGGTGTTGATCTGCGTTCTCGCATTTCTAGTGGAGTTTCCTTAGATCAGGGCCGCTCAACCATTTGCTCCGAGGAGGAGACACCGTTTGCTCCCTCGTTTTTCAGAGCTGCAGGTCGCAGAGAGAGCAGATTACGTAATCGAATAACGATTGGCGGCATGCGGCACAATGGGTCGCGTCTTATTTCTACCGGATATATTGCTTTGTTCGGACTGAAAACGTCTTACTGCTCTGGGAAAGAATATTAAGACAGAAAATACAGATCAACAATAAACAGTCATTTATTGTACATTTACTAGATATAAACATATTTAAGTGATTTGAAAATAAAAAGACAATTTGCAATGCAGTATGAAAAGAAAGGTATCTTTTTGCAGATTGCGCCAGCTATGCCAAATGTTTAGTTGCTAAAAAGTGCTCAATCACATGAAATTTAATTGCAGTTTTATTTCATAGTTTATCATGCTGCTGAATATGAAAAGTATTATAAAGGTTTCCCAAAAATGTTACTAAATAAACTTGTCATGGAAATTCTGAAAGTAAAGGAAATTAAAATTAAAAAATGAAGCTGATTGTAAAACCAAATCCTTTTTTTAAAATCTTTTTTAAGTGATTTTTCTCGCAATATACTTTCTATATTTGGAACACATGACTTAGTGCTGTTGAGCCGTAAAATGCATTTCAGATTGTGATCTCTAATGGAACTTCTCATTCGAGATTTACAAATTTTCAAAGAAGAAAAAAATAGAGCACTTTTTGTAAACTAAACATTTGTCATAACTGCCGCAACCGGTGAAAAGATACTTTTCTTCCCATGCTGCATTGAAAATTGTCGGTGTGGACGCTCTGGCCTGCGAAATACTTGCTACTGGAGTTATCGGGACACTGTGACAGAGGTTATCGCAAGTAGGGCAACGCTCGGGCTCTGGTGACTTGCTCTCGGTAGCCAACACGGCTCCGCGCTGCCGATTCGCCCTGCTTGAGCAGCCCTGCCTTACATCATGAGCGAATGAGGGGAAGTTTTGCCCCACCCGGGTGGGACACCCTCGGGATAAGATGGAAACGATAGGAAGGGAAGAATCGCTCATGATATTTTCTCTTTTAAGCTATTAGCTGCAATTAGTAAATAAACTTGGTGTAGTGTGAATATATTGTGAATTTATTTACTTTTTTAATTTTATTTATTTATTTATTTAATTATTAAATTTATTTATTTAATTAAACTGTACAAGACGTTTGGGGAAGAAGTATAATCTGTTATTTTCCAAGATTTAAAAGGTTCTTATTATAGACAGTTTTTATTGTTGTAAAATTACATATTCTACATAATTAATGTCATATTACATTTCACTGTATATAATTAAAAGGGATCTTTCAAATCTTGGAAAATACCCAACTTATCGAGGACACTGTGAAGTTAAAATGGATGTACAATCTGTGCACGTTTTCTTGAGCTCAGAAATCCTTATCCCCGCTTTTTCTTCTTTTCACGTACTAAGTTTAATTTTGAATAAAGGTATCAACGCGCAGTTTTGGAAAAATGTGATAAAAACCGCTCCCGTGTATCGCCTCCTATATTATTTCAGTAGTATACATACCTTTAGCTGCTCTCACATGCAACCAATCTTTATAAATGAGATCGTTAAAAAAGAGAACTTCACGGAGACGTGACGAATTGCACTTTGACTTAAAAAATATGAAGAATTTGTTTTAAAAAATGCATTTAAATATTCATGTCAAATGCAACCAGCAACACTCGGCCGGATTTTTAATTTATATCGTTAAATGACTTTTAAATGAAGCGTTATAGAGCCTGAAAAACTAAAACTTTGAGGCCAAAGACCTCAATGAATTGTTTCTTACACCGTATTCTACAGGATGAGATCTTGAACACTCTATTACATTTTGCTAGTTCCATACTTCTCGATTCTACCCACCTGCTCAGAGCCTGTAGAATTTGCAACTGTGTGTGAAATAAAGTAAACGCGATTGAATTACACGGGTGTACCTTTCTGCTCGATAATAACACTTCCCAAACTTCCCTGCCGAAGCGTCCACACCGACAATTCTTAATTGAGCGTTGAAAGAAAGCAGATGGCGGCAGCTATTCCAAATGTTTGGTTTGCAAAAACGTGCTTATTCATTTGAAGTTTAATTACATCACAACGTGAAATGCGAGAAGAAAAATGATTTGCATATAGCTTGATTTTTTAAATTTTAATCTAATTTATTTTCAGTATTTTCGTTATTATTTTATTTAGTAACATTTTTCAGTAACCTTTAGAATACTTTTTCGTAATCAGCAGCCTGATAAGCTTAATGTCGCAGCAATTAAATTTCTTAATGTGCTGGAGCAATCTTTTGAAACTAAAAATTTGGCATATCTGGCGTAATCTCCAAAAAGAAATTTTTCGTTCCATGCTGCAATGAAAATTACTTTATTACTTTCAAATCACAAAAATATATGTATTACTAGTAAATGTTCCAATAAATGCTACAAAAATATTTCTGTTTTTTTTGTGTCGGAATATCCTTTTCCAGAGCAGTGAGATATTTTCAGTTCAAGCAATGGAAAATACCCTCAAGAAATAAGACGCGACCCACTGTGCCGCAAGCAGCCGATCCATAATCTGCTCCGTCTGTCGCCGGAGCTCCTAAAACGAGCTCCTCCTCGGAGCAGATCGCTGGGCGCACTGGCCTAAGCCATTCAACGAATTTTCTTCAAAATTGATATTCGACGATAGAAGTAAATGGTCTCCAGGCCCTCAGAGTTTGAAACGGATATTTTGATTTTGGGGGTATTCTACATGAAGCCTCAAAAACATTTTCAAAATTTTCTTAAAAATGGCTCCAAATGTTTGGATTAGATCAGGAAGGATTATATTAAGATTATACTTAGGAAGTTATGTCGTTAGGAAGACGCAACAAATGTTACAAAAACGTTCTCGGATAGTGCAAAGGACTCTTAAAAGAGTGGAACAGGTCTCATTTTCGTTGAAATCCCTGATTTTTCAAATGTTGCAAAAGTCCAATTTTTGTTCATCTTCCTACACCTACAATATTGGAGAGAGATTTTTATCATGAATGAAATCTACTCTTTAAAGACAGACCTTGAAATAAGGTTTTGTACAAATTTTCTAAAATATGAGTAATTTTGCATAAAATATAGCCAATTTTTAAACAAATATCCCCTTTTTGTATTTTAGGAATACCCTGAAAATATCTTATTAATTTGGACATTCCGTTAATGTAACACGAGGGTTCTTTTACTTTCACGCCTTACTTCGTAAGAAGAGAAAGTATTGTAATCGTGCTCCGGAAAAAGGCAATTTTTCTTCAAATAAAAACTCTTATTGCCGGGCCCTGATAACGAAAAAGCGAATACATTTTCTTCCTATATGTCGTAAATTACTTCCCCAAAGCTTCATGTAAAGTACCCTCAAAAATTAAAATATACGTTTCATACCCTGAAACCTCGGGTTCGTTCAGATCGATTAGGGAATATCAATTTTGGATAAAATCGGCCGAACGGTTTAGGCACTAGCGTTGATCACAGACGGACACGCAGACGTTTTCCCGTCAATCGATTTTTCGCTATCAAGGATTCACAAAACAAGGATTCTGGCTACACCACGTGGGAGAGGAAATAATATACTTTATATAAAAAACATTATTTATCCATGGTTTCGTTACCAGATCCCAACAATAAAAGCATTCTTGTCAAAAATTCGCCGTTTTCCGGCGGACGATTACAATACTTTCTCTTCTTACGAAGTAAGAGCGAGAAATTATAATAATCACAACTATCAGTCATAACTTTGCAGTGCGTGGTCATTCTTTCTCAGCCTGTGTTAGAGACTTTGGTTGTGTTAAACGTTTGTTGAGGCAAGTTGATCGGATTTACACACCACAACAATATGCGGAGCTAATACCTAACTCTTGTAAAAGAAATCTATTACTATTTACCAAGTTAGTTCGCAAGAATTGTGGGAATTCTGACTTGGTGTTGTTGACGTTCTTATGAGAAGAAATAAAAGAGGTCATCTTCGTCAACATATTATGTATGTAATCATAATATGTTGACGAAGATGACCTCTTTTAGTTTGCAAGATATTTGTTTAAAAAAAAAGGTGGCCTCGGTCCTACAAGAAACTAACACAATCTGATTGAACCTCTGGTAGAGATATTCCAAGACAGTAAAAAGAAGGTTTCAAAATTTCTATTTACAAATAATTTGTATACAATCAAAACCCCTGGAAAAGTAGTAGGCTATTCATTGATGGATTCACCCAGACTTCTTTCACTGTACTGAAGAAGAGTCCTGTTCCAGAGTCACCTACCGAGGTGGCTCATTCCTTGAGCTGGGGGGGGGGGGGGCAGAGAATGGTCTTAAAGAAAAAAAAATGAATTTGATTTGTTTGGTTTTAGTTTTATTTTCCATTTTGTTGCCCATTCATTTATTTTGTTTAAATGTTGTTGAATTTTTATACTGCTGAGTGACAGCGTGCGACTTGATATGAATATTGCCGTATCGTCGGCGAACTGTGCAAGTTGTGTGTAACGTGTGATGGGGATATCAGCTGTGTATAGATTAAATAGGGTTGGGGATAGTGGTGAGCCTTGTGGAAGTCCTGCTTCTATTGTGCGTGGGTTGGAGCTATGAGTGTCTATGGTAACTGTGAAATATCTGTCTGATATAAATTGTGTGATAATGTTTAGTAAGTATTTAGGTGTTCCTATTGTTTTGATTTTGTGGATTAATCCGGGGTGCCAAACTCTTTCAAAAGCTTGAGATACATCTAAGAGTATTGCTATTGTGTGTTTCTTTTCTTGAAAGCAAGTGTGAATGTATTCAGTTAACAAATATATTCGATTTGATGTAATAAAATCTATTTTCAAGGATAAATCAGCAATAAATTTGGGCTCTTATCCCTCATCATGCCCTTAGTGAAGGAGTAATACTTCCTGCCGCAGCCACATGGAACGATAATTTGAAACCGGTAGCGGTAGCTCAGTGCATCAACTGATGTCACTGCAGCGCCTCTAACCGGGAGGTCCTAGGTTCGAGTCCTGACGGCGGCAGGATTTTCGACACTAGCTTTTCAGCTAGGTCGAATTCAGCTGCTGTCTGGAGGAGAATTCTAGCGACCGGCTGCTCTGATTGGTAGTTTTCCGTGGTTTCTCCGATCAACACCAGCCGAATACCGGAGCAGTACCCTACCAAACGGGCCACGGACCGCGCGCGATCTGTCCTTCCTCTTCCTATCCTCTCCCTTTACACACACACTTACACTAACATGCACTACACTTCCACATATTCCGGGAGACCGGTCGGGAGCTTAGAGCTTGTCCCGGCTGGGGCGGTGCCTCGCTGGTGGGAGAGTCCTGGTTAGGGGGAAACCCCACTAGCCGACGGTAGGTCGGCGCCGGATCTCGCCATCCAGCGGGGGAAGATCACCGCCATCTCCCGAGAAAAAACATGCACTATACTAACGGGACTAATGACCGAAGCAGTTGACGCGCCCGGAAACACGAAAAAATCAATCAATCGATAATTTGAATAACTATACTTCCCACTGAATTCTAGAAGACATGCACAGATAATTAAGTTACAGTTTTACCAAGAAGCAAAACAAGGCGCCATCTCAGTATTTGCTCAATGGATCAGGGAAACTGGTCAAAAAACCTGATTGTGATGGGGGTCATTGACCCAGAAGCAGCGGTATAATACTTGTTACAAGTTGTTTAAAATTATACAGTCCAAATGGTAGAGAATACATTAAATATCACTATTAAAATTAATGTTTTTTTCCTTTTGATGCTCAATACAGTCTTAAATTGTATAGAAACAGTTATGCAGCAGAAACGATTTTACTTGGGATTTAAACTTTCTATCGAATTTAATCGTTTAATGTTATCTTGCAAAGGGTTGTAAAATAATGTACTACATGACCTTATTTCAAAATCTATCTTTAATGAACAGATTTAATTAAGGGCAAAATCTTTGTTTAATATTTTAGTTGTAGGAAGACTACGAAAAAAATTTGAACTTTTGCAATTTTCGAAAATCAGGGTTTTCAACGAACATGAGATTGCACCATTTTGAAAATTTGGAAAATGTTCCAGGAGTTTCATATAAAGTATCCCCAAAATTAAAATATGTTTTTCAAATTCAAGGGGCCGCGACACCGGCGTGATCGATTGGGGAATATCAATTTTGGAGAAAATCTACTGAACAGGTTTAGCCGCTAGCGTTGTTCACAAACGGACGGAAAGACAGACGTTTTGCGGTCATTCGATTTTTCGGTATCAAGGTTCCACAAAATATGGATTCTAGCTACACCACGTGTTAGAGGATTTTTCTCCTTTAATGTAGCAACTAGATTTATCCAACTCTTATTTACCAGGGCCCTGTAATGAGAGTTTTCCTGTAAAAAATTCGCCTTTTTTGTGCAGCATTCTGTGCAATCGTCTGTCTGTCTCTCTCTCAATTACTTCTTTCAATTGCATAAATCATGTATAAGTTGAAACAAAAGTGACAATGTAACTATTGCAACAATAATTGTAAATTTGCAGTCACTGCATAATTTTTTAAAAATTATTCAATTGTACCTGAGAAGTGCTAATCCAGGACAACTCTTCACTCACGTTAATTTTAATTATGAATCATTCACGAAATGTTCATGTAAAGAAAAAATTGTGAATACACAGTTGATTGTGAAATAGCAAAGGTTTGCAGGATATATTTCTACCCCCATAAGTCGCATATTGTTTTTGCTTTTCTGTGACAAAAAATAAATAAAATTATATCGAGAATATATACAAATCATGCCCTTAAAGCAAAACAAAAGAGCTCGGAAAAGGCCAGAAGGAATCGGAAAAGGCCAGAAGTAGACCCCGCAAAGGGGCAAAATTTACATATTGAAGGCAAACAAAATATTATTGATCATTCAGAAAACTTATTGTAATTTTTTACTGGAAATAGTGTTTGTAAAGTGGAACTTCTTAACATAGGTCTCTCCTAATAACTTCTTACCAGGCCAAGGGCGGGTTGAAAGTTTTACCCCACGCCATGGATCCATGGGAAGTAGGTATGCAGACAGGTTCAGTGCGCCTGTTAAATGCAACCCGCAATATAACTGCCCTGTTACTAAAAGCACAAGAGTTTTACTTTCTCGCTTTACTTCGGAAGAAGAGAAAGTAATGTAATCGCGCGCCGAAAACAGCGAATTTACGACAGAGAAACTCATGGAATGGAGGGGACTATTTGGACATTCTATACCGGGGTTCTTGTGTACGTACCTACGCATCAGATGAACAGTGGAATTTAAGTATTGGAGTGTTATTCATAACCCCATAAAATCAGTGTCTTCCATCAGAATTGAAGCATTATTTCTCTACGGAACGATTTTATGTATTTGATGTATTTTTGCAAAAATACATTAAAAATCTATGTGATGTTGAGGGGAAGTATACATCTGAGCGCACGCTGAGCTCCAGAATCCATGTCCACTGCCTTTTACAATACATAGTTGGATGATGGATAAAAGTACCAACAAAGCGTGATTAGCAACTTCGAAAACTATAAATTTTCGCTCTCAACTAATAGAAATCTTATTTGCATCGGTAAACGAACTACAGATTTGATTTTGTAGTATTGCTAACAAATTAGTAATCCACATTCCTGGCTCTTCTCCTTGTACAACTAGCAAAAGGGAAGCTCAACAAAACGTGTCAGGTAAAGCTACATTATGTCCAAAATCAAAACAATGAGCAATTTTCTAAATGGACAAAGGAAACGAGAAACCTGATCGGAATGGAGATCATTGACCCAGAAGCAGAAGTACATTATTAGTTACAGGCAAATTTTATACTTTTATATTAAGCAGTATAAATGTTAACTATGCGTTAAATAGCATTATTAAAATAAATATTATTTTAATCTTTGATGGTTAGTACAATCTTTAATTGTATAGAACATCTTATGTAGCAGAAATGATTTTACTTACCTCTTAGACTTGTGTATCGATTGTAATTGTTTAATGTAATCTGACAGGGTGTTGTAAAGTAACGTTCACGTTTTACTTGTAGATTTCTTGTACTGAACGGTTGGTACTGACACCTGATGAATATGATTCCTACGACGTGTGATATAATTATCAATGTCTGTATTGCATGGAAATATGTTTCCACTCTTAAGTAAATCGTTTTAACAAAATCTAAAGATTTGTAAATAATAGCCAAGATTTCAAGATGGTAGGATTCCAAGTGCAATGAAGAGAGGTATATTCGCAATATACACACAACGAGCTGCATGAAGGCTGACTTAATTTCAGAGAGTTCTGAAAGCGTGAACAGAATTTAGTGTTCAATTGGTTTATATTAATATTTAATTTGAGAGTTAACTGAATTGAGGAACCCAGATATTTTTTACATTAACTTCAGTCAATTGTGTATTGTTCATTTTTCAAGGTGCATGCGAATGCCTGTTTGATTTGCAAACCTCCATTCAGACTAGTTTTCCTTCGTCTAGCATTAACAATTAATTTATTACGAAACAGATTTGTAAATCTGAAATCGTACTATTTGTTCACTTTTTGCAAAGAATATTCCTGTCGTCAGGAAATGGAACTGTTTTCTCCGTTTCTAAAGGATGAGGTCATCTTGTTTATGTATAAAAGAAATAGAAAAGTGCCTAAGATCTGCGGGATCCCATGCTCAATTGGCAAAGTCTTGGAAAAATTAGTAAATAATGTCCTTTCGCACCAATACGGTATCTCTAATCTTCGTGGTCGATGTTTAAGGTTCATGGATATACAATCTAGGGTTACAACACGAATCCCGTAAGGTGAGTTTGAAAGAAAAATGTTCTGGTCAATGATGTCAAAAACTTTCCCAAGATCTAATATAGATGATTTCTTTTGGTACATCGATGAAGCAAAATGTATAGGGAATGAAAAAATAGCAGTCTCGGTAGATTCTGATTTTCTAAATGCATTTGAGTGTCTTAAAACGGTTCGTTTTTCATGGGAAAAGTTTCCATTCATATAAAGAAAAGGGTCGTACATTTGAGAAAACTGACAAAGAAATTGGCCGATAATTTTGAATTTCATTTTTGTTGCTTTTTTAAAAAGATGCTTAATGTTTCCTATTTCTAAAACATCTGGCAATATTCTAGCGCATAAAAAGGCAGTGAAAATGTGAGTTACTAATGGCAATCGCACACGTTTTTAATAAACACTCCGAAAATTCATCTGAAGCATCAGAATATTTATTTTTTTAGTTAATTCAATTCAATGATTCCTTATTTTAGGTGGCGAGGCTCAGGCCGTCTGGCCTGCTCTTCCGCCTGACCACACGAATTTCGCTACTCTCCTTTCGCCGTCCAGCAGTGAAAAAAAGAATCACTCGTGCGACGGAACAGGGAAAAGAATTTAGCTCAGAGGCTTCTTTTAGACTTGAGGAAGTGTTACATGCACTAAATCTACAACATGGGACAACCGGCTTACTTCCCCTCCGAAGGAAAATAGAAAATAGAAAGAAAAAATAGAAAATAGATTTTATTACATGGGAGTTTTTTTTTTTTTTTTGTTCTTCAAAATTCAAGTAGTACATGACTTAGTGTAGGGATCACAGAATTTTGAAAATGTGCACACAATTCACTTTTCCTCTTAGCACGTCATACGCAGTTTTTACTGTTTTTTTTTACGTAAAATAAATAAAAATAAAGGAGGAGCTAAGATGGATTTTTTCGCCCTTAAAATCCACGTTTTGAATAGGATTTGAAACTTGGGTATAACAATCCGATCTGCTTACGGTTATACCACCGTAGCCGCATGTTTACTATTTTTGAATGATTGTACCGCAAGCTTCTGATGATTTCACTAGAAGAAATTTCGGAAATAAACAACGAGGCGTAAATTTTTGGAGAACGTATGGTGCTAAATTTTGTTGTTTTGTTCTGTCGTGAGATCAAGTGCGATTCTTGAAATGTGTTGGTTGAACTGACTTGTTACTTTTATGGGATCGCTACTCCCTCTCTTACTATCCATTAAAAATACTTTCTCTACGAATTTATTAGATGATATGGTATTTTTTTATAATATCGCAAATTGATTTTGTTTTGTTATTAGCCTTCAAATTATACAGACCGTTTCTCATAATTCTTGCCTATGCTATTACTTAAACTGCTGGAAATCAAGTGATACGTTATGATGTTTAGAAATACAGTGAGTGCGTTTGTTTTTACACGATGTCTCAAAATGAAGTAGAGAGTTTGTGAATCTAGGGTGAGTCTAGGCTAATGTGTTCTATATTAAATATTTATTTCAATATAATTTATTCCATAAAGCGCCGCAGAGTACAAGTAAATGTAAAGATGCCGATAACCATGTAAATTATATTTAAAGCTCTGAAGTTTGTAGGAGTGTATGAGGCGCATCCAGAAACTAAGTTTACGTAGGTCGTCATCAAAAATAAAACACATTTTCACTGAAAAACTTTGATAAAGCAGATACTGCACACGTTGCATTATTTTTCCACATAATCATTACAAGAATTGAGACATTTGCCATACTGTGAGAACAAACATTTGTTTTATCGCTGCGTCCAGGAGCATATCATCCATGGATGTGTTGGAAATTCCGTTTTAATTTGAAAGCACAATATTTGTATTTGGAAATCATAAACACATTTTATTTTCGTTACATTTTTATTCCAATATTGTCTGTCACTTATCCTGAATTATACTTTGCATTTTATTCTTTGGGAGCTGCTAATTTGAAGAAGCTGAACGGTTACGGTAGCTGAACTTCTTCATGAGGTGACGGGGGATAAGCAGCTCGAGGCACCGAAAATCCCTGGATGGATGACCGTCAGATAACCCCGGATTCTAAGCGAGCCCCTGACCGTTAGGAATAAAAGGCAATGACAGTGCACAGAAGTGACAAAAGTCATAGGTTAGCAATATGCAAATGTACAGATGGCAGTAATATGGCATACAAAAGGTATAAAACAGCAGAGTGTTGGCAGAGCTTGAATTTGTACTCAAATGATTCATGTGAAACGGTTTCTTGTGTGATTATGGCCGAGCGATGTGAATTAACAGACTTTGAACGCGGAATGATAGTTGGAGCTAGACGCACGGGACATTCCATTTCGGAAATCGTAAGGGAATTCAATATTCCTGAGATCCACAGTGTCAAGAGTGTGCTGAGAATACCTAATTTTCAGACATAACTTCGCACCACAAACAACGCAATTGCCGACGGTCTTCACTTAATTACCGAGAGCAGTGGCGTTTGAATAGAGTTGTCAGTGCTAACAGACAAACAACACTACGTGAAATAAACGCAGCAGTCAATGTGGGACGCATGACGAACGTATCCGTCATCACAATGCGGCGAAATTTGACTTTAATGGGCTATGGCAGCAGGAGACCGACTCGAGTGCCTTTGCTAACACACAATCGTCTGCAGCGCCTCTCCTGGGCTCGTGATCATATCGATTAGATCCTAGACGACTGCAAATCCTTGGCTTCGTCAGATGAGTCCCGATTTCAGTTGGTAAGAGCTGATGGTAGGGTTTCAGTGTGGTGCAGACCCCATAAAGCTATGAACCCTAGTTGACAACAAGGCGCTTTGCAAGCTGGTGGTGGCTCCATAATGATGTGGGCTGTTTTTACAAGAAATGGACTGGGTCCTCTGAACCAACTGAACCGATCATTGCCTGGAAATGATTAAGTTCATCTACTTGGAGTCCATTTGCAGCGATTCATGGTCTTCATGTTCCCAAACAACGATGGAATTTTTAAAGATGACACTGCGCCATGTCACCGGGCCACAATTGTTCGCGATTGGTTTGAAAAACATTCCGGTCAATTCTGGAAAGATTTGGCCACCCAGATCACCCGACATGAATCCCATCGAACATTTATGGGACATAATCGAGAGTTCAGTTCGTGCACAAAATCTTGCACCGGCAACAATTTCAAACAAATGACCGGTTGTAGAGACAACACGGCTCAATATTGCTGCAGGGGACTTCCATCGACTTGATGAGTCCATGCAATGTCGCGTTACTGTATTTCACCGTGCAAAGGAGGTCCTACACGATGTTAGGAGATTTCCCATGACTTTTGTCCCCTCGGTGTATATTACCTCTTATTGATCTGTATTTTTTTATTGAGGGGGTGCTGATGAGGTTTTCTTGACGTAATTACATGGTTTAATTAACTGAAATCATCTTCGTCAACTTACTTGATTTCTTCAGATAGCCGACTTTAGACGGCTTTGTCGTCATCAAATTATTTACTTTCAACAAATAACGCAGTCATTTGGAATGAACATTATCCTTCCAGATAATCTGTACAGCAATTATGTCCATTTACATCAAAAGAATTCAGAATTGTACATTCCTTATAATAATTCCCTTATTTTCAATTAAAAAAATTACATCCAAATTTGATTAACACACAGCAATAGAAATTTAATTTAAAATCTAAACAATGAAATGTATATAAGCTATATCGAAAAAAATAGAAGTCAATGGCTTAGTGATAAAAGTTAGTTTTCGAAAGAAGACTGACCAGACCAGAACCGTTTTTAAAATGGGTTTTGGGGTGCCACAAACCCCATAAACATCCCATTTTCTGCCTTTTTCGCTACTTTTTATAAAATAAGGATTTTAATATTACTGAATGTTATTTTTATCTACGGATTTTTGGCCGAGTTGGTGCTTACATTACCCTGTAACAATTTTATAATCATCAAACATTATTTATTTGACTCAATTTGGCTAAAATTGCGCCGCGCGCCATCACTGATTTCAATCTACATTTGAGCCGCACTGCTGTGACTGATTTCTTTATTCTCTGTTAGACTACATTGAACATATTTGTAGAGATATGAAGCGGGTTTCGATGTTACTATATTTTTAAAAAAACACTATATCAGGGTGACCAGCGACCTGGCTTTTTGGAATTCAAGGCCTTTTTCCCGTTTTTGCAGGTCTGAGAATATAAATTTTCCAGGTTCTGTTTCACAGAATATTTTTTCTGTGTGTTACTGGTGCCCTTTTCTTTCACAGTCGAGTACTAGAGTGTAGAATTTTTTACAAAAATGAGCTTTAAAGATAACTCAGAATTTTTGTTTTTGTTTTTCTAGGAAGCATCTGAATTAATATTCAGAGTCCTGAAATGCTCAAGAAAGTATTTTTTCAGCCAGTAAGTCGATCTCGGAGCTGATGCCAACGCAGGGTTTGAACGCTGATGCCAACGCAGGTACTCCTTAGATCGGTTTGGGAAAATGTCGGTCCTACCGCGAATAACAGTTTTCAACACACGTAGGAATCTTTTTTCCAAATGGATATTCTGCTGTCGATAGACCTACTAATCGATTCTCTCAAACTTAGAGGATAACTGTAGATTACACGACATGCCTGGAAAGTACGCTTAAAAACACTCTTAAGATTTTTATTTTTAATAATACTTTTGAATTTTCGGAATGAATAAATCTTCATATTTCCTTGAAACATTCCAGATAACTTATTTTTTGGAATTTTGAAGATGACGTAATCGATTTTGCAATACAACAATTTTGAAATGTTGTTCAGAAATAGTATTTAGGATCAAAATAGTTTTCTCGCCGATTTAAATTCTGTTACGAGATTTCCGATTTTTTTTCTAAATATAGATTTTTTTTGCTTAACACAGTTTAAATTGTTAGACAATATTTAATCATCTGATTTTTCCCTGCTTTAATTACGTTTGATTTTTAAAATATTCAAATATTTAAATGTTTTTGAACTTTCCGACTAGTCTTGCATAATATTTTAACAGGGCTATCACTTAATGAATCCACAGATATAGGCTCTAGCTGTGATCTCTAATGAATACAACAAATATGAAAACAATGGCTGCTTTAAGCAGTTCCTCCATTTGCTATTTGTAGGCATTAACTTAGTAACATGGGACAATAAACGAGAAAAAATGTTAATTGGTTTTTCATATTCTCACTTAACACATGTGTGATCCGTGTAGGTACATTAATTGTAATATCTACATTGAAGGAATTAATTAAATTGAGAAACTGTTCTTTCTTGCAATATTCGACCAGAAAATCAATGTTAAAATCTCCGCATACAACAATGAATTCAAAAGAGCGATTGCTGATTGCTGAGCAATTGTGATGCACGTGAGCAGCTGATTGACTGCTGAGCGATTGCGAGCGATCTTATTTAAAAGTCTGTCTTTGAAGAAAATATTTCATTAAGAGAGAAAAATATCTTCAATATCGAAGTTGTAGGATGACGCGAATAAAATCTTAAACTATTGCAATTTTAGAAAATGCATGGCGTTCAACGCAAATAAGAACTTGGTCCATTTTGTGTTTTGTGCTCTATCCGAAAAAAATGGATCCATGTGTGAGAAAAAAGTTGACTAAGTTGTTAAAGCTTCGTGTAAAGACTCTTCTCCCTCTAATCAAAATATCCGTTTCAAATTCTCACGACCTCGAGTTCAGCCAGATCAATCAGGGTATATCAATTTTGGAGAAAATCGTTTGAACGGCGTAGCTGCTAGAGTTGACCACGGACGGAGAGACAGACGTTTTCCCTATAAACAATTTTTCGGTTTCAAGGACCCACAAATTTTGGATTCTGATTTCACAATGTATTGGAGGAATAATTTACTACTTACTAAGAAGAAAGAATAGAAACAAGTAAAGAAACGAAATTTATCCATTTTTTCGATATCAGGGCTCCCCAACACGAGTTTTGTGACGAAAAAACGCAGTTTTGTCTCATTATGTATTCTCTGTATTACGTAAGTACTATGCGAGGAACTAATAAATATTACACAATTGAGGTCATAAACCTTAGTCTGGAGATTGTTTTGTAATTTTAAAAAATTGACGCATTTTCTATAGTCTTACACGATTCATATTATTCAAATACTTCACTCCCAAACGAGAAAAGAAAACCTTTTCACAAAAGAGTTGGTCTAAAAGTAATATCATTCCTTTCGGGAACATTTAACATATTATAGCATACTACCATCTTTCCTCAACAAAATTTACTGTAGGAAGTGCATAGTGGGTGTTGGGGATTAATTTGGTAGCACTGCTTTCCGTGGAACACGCACAGAAGCGCGCGTATTTGCCGCTAAATTCTGTCTTTCTCTGGAGTGTTTAGGAAAGTGACACAAAAGTTCATATTGCTTTTTGAACTTTTGACTCGATTCGTTGTATTTCTCGTTCACCATACTGACTGTCTGTTTAAGAAGAAGGTAAGAATGAGACGTCATGATTATTTTTGTTTTGATGAATATGTGGTTACCTAACCATGAACGAATTAAATGATTACTCAACTGAATGATGATAGTATTATTAATAATTATTATTGATCAACATAATTCATTTAATGCACCCTATTTCAGTTCCTAAACTATATGAAAAAAAATAAAAGAGAATTACGTATACGTTCGTAGAAAAACACCTAAGAACGATTACTTGATTTATTTTAAAAGGGGAATATTTCTATCAGTGATTAGTTTTACTGACATTTTTGTCAGTTGTTGAATCAGAATTTAAGATTTTTTAAGTGTGCTAAATTCCAAAGAAAATTTGAAGTTCTGCCTTGGGAACCTTCTAAGACTTCTTCGAGCACTGCTATTGGACAGTCCTTCTTTATGTTCTCTTATTATTCTCTCTCTTATAAATTAATGGTGGTTTAGTCTTTCTAATCACAATTAATTTAATTTCAGATATACCCTATTTAGTCATAACATGAGTATCGCTGCGCAAGTGAAGAAGAGAAAGAGAATAGCTAAAGAGGAGAGTGATGGTATGTTAAATAGCTTTAATTAATACAAGAATGGACCAAGAGAGGTATTTTTAAGGAGACATTGCAAAACTGGAATTTGAGTTAATGATTCTGAAGGCAGTGCAATTTTCCTTCAGTTTTTGTAATTTTATTCTTATTTATTGGATTAACTAATAATTAAATATCATTAACTGCTTTAAAATTAAAACTTTATTAAATCATTAACAAATGATTTAATTAGTGAAAAAATTTATTTGTCTTTGGGATAGTGAATTTTTTCTTATCTACTCTCCAAGTGGATTTACCTTTAATAATGCAACTGTGGTATTCATAGAGAGAACAGTGAGAGGTAAGCACACTTATTGAGGTCAGAGTCCTTTGTTGATATCAATGAAAGAATTTAAATCGATTCCACAATTTTAATAAATTAAAAAAAAAAAAAAAGGACATGAAGTCACTGTTATAATGGAAAAATAATTGTAGTGGAATGGAATTGTATTTTGAATTCTGCTGAAGTACATGACTTAAATTTTGATTCTCACATTGTTGGATATTTAAGGTACTTGAAATAAGCATGTATAACAATTGCTTTGTGATGTGAGAATTTATTTTTAGACATATCTGTAATATTTACTCTCAGTGTGTATACTTTTAGGATCTTCTACTGATAAGATCAGTCACCTCCTGCATTCATATTCAGAGTGTGAAGCAGTTGAATTTCGCAAGAACCTCCTTGAATGGTTTAGAAAAAATAAACGAGATCTACCTTGGAGGCAGCGTGCTGTTCAGGGCAGCATGGAAGAAAGAGTTTATTCTGGTATATATTTTATATTCTTAAGAATTTGGTGTGAAGGTTTAGAATTGCTGGTATTGTTTTTATTTTGTATTTTTAGTGTTGGTGTCTGAAGTAATGCTACAGCAAACACAAGTAAATACTGTCATAGCCTATTATCAAAAGTGGATGGCTCAGTGGCCAACTTTTGATGATTTAGCCAAAGCAACTCCTGAACAAGTTAATGAAATGTGGTCAGGACTTGGTTATTATGCCAGAGGAAAAAGACTTCAAGAAGCTGCCAAAGAGGTTTGTTACTTAAGAGAAATACCAGTACTAAATCTCGGTGATGAAGTTAAAAGTGCCCTTGAGATGTTTAATGTCTATTTATGTGGTTCTGAAAAAAAAATCTAGAGAGAATCGCTATTTATGAATTGGTTCGTTGACAGGCTTCACTGAATTCATTTTCAAATATGATCAAGACTTTGCATCCCCACTTGTGTTTTTCTTGTTAAGGTCAATCAAGGTTCCAAGAATTTTTCCATCTTTGCTTTTGCCGATTTGTAATTACGGAGTAACAGAGTTTGGTCCTTGTTTATTATTTGGTTTTCTTCATGTGTGTCTGGTTCTTTTCACTCTACAATGAAAGAAAATTAATGGTAGAATGGTACTGATTTGTTTTTCCAACCAGTATGTTAAATTTTGCCCAAAGTGTGCTCCAGATGAACAGGATGAGGTTGTCTCTACTCTTGAAAAGGCATGTAGAACAGTTATGATGTGAAGAATAAATTATTATTAACTTTTGAAAAGGAAGGCCTTTTTTGATGTTCTTCTTCCTTCCTCTGTGTAATAAAGGCTTATCTGTGTAATATATCTTAAAATATGAATGAATAGGTAAAATACTTTTTATTTAAAACTACATATGTATTCTAAACAACATTTCATACATGCTAAATACAGTACTATGTGATGCAAAATGTAATAACTTTAAAAAGCTACCACACATTTTTGTCAAACATATTATGTATGTGGTAGAATTTTGACCTTGTCACATGCCCCTAAGAAGTATTAATGTTAATTAACCGGGGACCACCTTGTCCATCTGTCTTCTTCTTGCTCTGTCTGCCACTCCCTGTCCAGCCGTCTGCATGCCAGTCTGTCAACCAGTCTGTCCATCTACCTGCCTTTCCACTCACGTGTGTCCGTCAGCCTGCCCGCTTCTCTTTCCGCCTGCCTACTCATGTGTCCGTTTGCTCACCTGTCCTTCTCCCTGTCTGGCCGGCCCACTGCCAGCCATCTGCTCATACATCCATCTGTCTGCCCCCATGTCTGTCCATACTTTGTGTTTGATTCCAGAAGATGTAAGAATAACGTCAAATAGCATGGAAACAGAAAAATGTCGAAGCTAAAATGATACTTCTGTATGTTGTGATTGCTTAAGATCTGCAAGTACTGGTGATGACTTCAAAAAATGGAGGAGTACTTCATGTCCCTTTTTATCTTTGTTATGTATATCTTTTTTTATCACTTTCTTTTATATGCAAATTGTGATTTCTTGTAACTGTGTTGATAACAGATGAGCAAGAAAACAATTGGTATTCCATGTTCAGCTGCAGAACTGCAGAAGTCTCTTCCTGGTGTGGGGCGTTATACTGCATCAGCTGTTGCATCCATTGTTTTTGGTGAGAAAGTTGCTGCAGTGGATGGCAATGTAATTAGAGTGCTTTCCCGCCATAGAGTTATTGGGGCAGATTCATCTACAAATGTAAGGAATTTTTTAATCTCCAATTTTTTAGATTAATTAACCAATATTGGTTAACTCTAAATACATCGAACAGTCAGATAACAGTGGTAATGGTTGCATATTTTATTTACTTCTATGTAGTATATTGGTTTAGCGGTGAGTTGTAGTTGACATTTACATAATCGAAATGATTGAAGGCATTGTCATTGTCAACAATATTATTTATTTCAATAAGACCAGCTTTTGATGGCTCAGCCATCATCATCAGTTTTCTGATACAAGAAAAATATAAAATTAGAATTAACAGAGTTACATAATTTAAAAACATCTTAAGAAATGAAAGGAGAAGAATTAAAGAAAAGAAAGAA
>BLKR01014810.1:0-228459 GCA_011170035.1 Teleogryllus occipitalis | reverse complement strand
ATGAACAAAGATACATCTTCAAAGCAGCTTGAAAAGTCTCCTTTATGTGTTTGTCAATCGAACGCATCCACAATTTCTGCACACCGAACTTAGTTCATCGGATGGTTATTCCTACAATTTATTTCTTTGCACACAATATTGTTCTTGAAGTAACATTAATCCAGTCTCTTCAATGACTAGACAGAACGTGACGTGACTAACATTAGTGGATGCTGAGTTTCTTGCCAATCAGGAACAAATGTCACATGTGTGACTTCGTTATATGAAATTCCCATCACATGCATTGGTAAAAAGTTATCATCTTCAACCACCCTAAATACTCGCGTAATTCGTAACATTTAATCTGAGACACCTCCACTGGCAGATGTCTACCACCCTCAAAGTTCCAAACACATGTCCCAAGTGGTACGAACTCTCACCAAAACCGGTGAACTCCTGTTGTACTGTGTACAGTATTGTACGACCAACGAATTCAAACTGATCACATAATAGCGCCCAAAAAACCGTATATTGGCGAAAAAAGTGTCTTCTTGTAGATGTTGCTGTGCGATCAGAACGTAACCAAGGAGGCAGAGAAACGACTTAAATACAAGAGTTTGGAAATCGAGATCAGCCGATTGTGGGGCATAAAAGAACAGGTCGCTCCGATAGTTATTGGAGCTCTGGGATTTGTTCTTCAAAGTTTGTGTAAGAACGTGGCTCAACCACCAGATCGTTCACAAACCGGAAAGTGCAGAACATTGCTTTATTTGGGAAAGTCCACATTTTGCGCAAAGTATTGTAGAGGCACTGACAGTCCCTAGATCTGCCCCTTAGGGAAGGTGGTTGTAACTTGAAGTAGATTTTATAATCAACCGACTCATAACATATTTACTCGTGAAGTATAATAATAATAATAATAATAATAATAATAATAATAATAATAATAGTGTAATATGCAACTTGTCAATTGGTTTTGGTATGGTTATTAACCGCAGATAGCTTTAGAAATAAATGTCAATTTAAAATAAGCATTAGGGGAGGATATTAATACAAGAAAGGAAAACTGGTAAGAAGTACATGTGATAAGGTGGGGTTATAAGAGACAAGGTAATACGAACCTTGTTGTATTTCTTTAGGGGTGTAAATATCTTACGAAAGTACGTGAAAAAAGCACGTAGAATTATTTCCCCACAAACTATACACAATTATTAGCGCAATTAATTATTTTCGCAAAAACAAATATATTGTTTTGAAGACGTCTACCAAAAATTTTACCGATTAAAATTTTCTCTTTTTAAATATACAATTTTTGCAGAATTTTATGCGGATTTTATTATTATTTTTTATTTTGGAGCAATTAGAAAAGCATTCAAGCGGAAATGAAAAAAATATAAATCTGGAAGCAGTAATATGTATTTTATCTCCCCAATTTAAACAATTCTTCCATGGCCTAGGAGACGATTTTTCGAAACTTAGCTTTCGAAATATTGTTGCAAAATGAGCGAAAATGAAATAAAGTCTAAAAAGGAAAAGAGTAGAAAAATAGCAATAAAAAAGAACGTAACATTTCCAATCTTTAAAAATGAAAAGAAGATCTCGAAGGTGAAAGCCAAACAACTATCAACAAGAAACAAGCTCGGTAGTTTCTGAACTGTTATAGTGTGATGATAATGATTGGATTGTGGACATTTCTGGCTTTGAGAAGAAATAAAGACGAGGAAGATGGAGAAGAAAGGAAACTAGATAAGGTTCATTTTAAAATATAGTAGTACCATGTTGTTAGTTTTAACATATTTTATTTACAGTCCGTGTTACTCTTTTTGTTTCATGTTCATTGTAAATTAATTTATGTTATACATTTGTAAGTAATCGATCAGTTTGATTCTAAATAATATTTTGCGTTGAAAACTTTCGATTGGGTCATTTGACACGCTTCTTTTCACTGCTCTGTTAAAGAATAAAAGTAACTGGAAAAAACTGGGGTAAAAGTTGGCTCATGTGTGACGTTTGTTGTGACACCTATTAACTTTTAACTGATATGGACGCAGAACTGGAAAGCTTGTTCCTTTCAACCCATAATGGGATATTTTGATACTGTTGTCTGGGGTAAAAAGAAACAACAAAATTTTGCCTCATCGTTTCAGTGAAATGAAGTAAAATTAATCCGTAAAACGTCCACATTTAACCTTCAAAAATAAAATAAATATAGTGTTGAAGCTCAAAATAGCCGCTTTACAAATGTTGGATAGGTATATAATCTCTAACGGTTTTTTATTACCTCACTCTCCCCATCGCCTTAAGGGGTTTACGTGATATCTAGTTGTAAACGTCTTGCAAGGCGATTTCCGCCTTCTCGGCTGAAACGGGTCGCGCTTGTTTATGAAGGGCGGGGGCGGGGGCGGGGGCGGGGGGGGGCGGGGGGGCAGCGCGCGAGCGCAGAGCGCGCCTCCCGGGCCGGCGGGCCGGCGGGGCGGCTGCGGGCGCTGTGGCCGGTGCAAGCGGCGGGCGTTCTTTTTCCGCCGCCTGACACACTTGAGACGGCGGCCTCGTTTGAGCCCCGCCCTCGCGCCTTGCGCAACGGGAGATCCCCCATCTGGTCCGCGGCCGTGCCAAGCGTAACCCGAGTGAATGTCGCCATCCTGCGTGAGGCGCGTGCCGCCACGCAGTTGCCGTCCGCCGCCGCCGCCCACCGCAGGGGCCGCTCTGCCCTTTCACGTCCCGCCCCCCGTGGCTCCGGGCGCACACGCCGCGCCGCTCGCGCAGCGGCACAAGATGGACTCTGGCCTCCGCACCCTTCCAGGCTTCTTCATTTGCCGAAGGCCTTTGCAAGAGGAGATTCTAAGGTTTGATGGCATACATTTCGTCAAACGGAATACCCCCATGGCCCCTGGAAATCGTAATAATTGTTCGCAAAATTTCAGTTGAAGTAGAAAGGAACATTCTATAAACCTGAACTGTGAACTCAACCAAACAACTTCTATTTAAGAATTGTGAGATCGCCGCACACTTTGGGTATGTGTTTCTCTCGAGCGATGGATCGTCAGTTGTTAAAAAGGTTACCCGCTCAATTCCACGCATTGGCGCCAACGGAACATCTACTTGCTCACATTTACTAACGTCATCACGGCTGCCCCGGAAGTTGGCCTCAAATCTCGCTCACGGGCGCGTCTCATTAGCACGTCACACTTTTGCGGGATATTTGATCAAACAAAATAATACTCGTTTCAGAGGGAGTCGCAGAGTACCACTTCAACCCCTTTCAAAAACGAAAGCTAATTTCATTCTGAATTTCCAACATGGACATATCCCTTTTAGTTCCTCTTTAACTACGGCAGGGAAAGGGCGAATGATGAAAGCCAACCCTGCAGGAAGAATGGCACGCTTCTGCGACGAAGAGGGCCAGAGCCGTCCCTCAAGGGCGCGTCAGAGGGAGCGAAAGGGAGCGAGGCCGCCCCGAGGAGCCGTCGTTCTCTGCGAGGCCACTTTTCTACGGCAGCTCAGTTCTTAAATAAACACATTGAAAATGCCATCCTTTGATCAGCGGGTATGGAGGTTTACGCCACTTGTTAACAAAAGATTGCCGCGTACAATTTTCAAGAATGTGTGATTGCAATTCTCTAGAAGCCACTAGGCGACCGCATCTATAAATCTCGACTTAACTGTTCAGACGTCAGTTGATAAGCAAGCTACTTTGACGCAACGCGTCTCCCAGCCCTTTGGGGGGCGTTGAGCGCTTTGCGCCTTTCGGAGTAATCCTCCATCAATTACAGCGCTTTTGGAGTAATCCCCCGTTAATATTATGTCCGTCACGTCTCGTCGCAGTCAGTTGTCAAGAGGACCGCCAGGTAGCATCTCTGCGTTCGCGCCTCCCACCACGCGCTCCTGCGTCACTACCTAGCGGCCAGAATTGGGAAGGAATAAGGATAGGGGTAGGGTTTAGGACACTTCTCAGGGGTTGGACTAGCCCTTGTAAAGCAGCAAAACTCGTTTCGTTGGAACAAATTTCAATGAGATTCGACGGGAATCGAACCCGAATCTCCTTGGTGAAAGGCGTGCAACTTCGCTCTGCGCCACGAGATGACCATTTTGTAACATTTATTCTGATACACCTGTATTATAAGATTGCACACTTACACGGAGAATAGACTTGTAAATTCTGCGACCACTAGAACGATGGTCAATGTTTTATGAACGACGAGTAAAGAAAACTCTTGACTTGACTATTCTTCCTGACTAGAAGTTATTTATTTCATCATTACAAGTTACAAATTCTTTCCTTCTGGACAGGAATATAAACATTATTCTGTACCTTCGGGCAAGACAATGGTAAGCGGCACTCCCACCATTTCCTAGATTATTTGTAGATCATGATCACTTTGTTCCCTTGTTATACTTCCCATCGAGCATGTTTAGAACCAGCTTAAAATAGGTCTCCGATTGCGTTAAGGGTAAGATAATGGTAAGCGCCATTCTCATTTAGAAAATGAATGATAGAAGGAAGAAATTAGTGTTTGGTGGTGGAATTATATGTGTAAATGATGTGAATATAACGTTTTAAAATTATCTGTATATTTATTATTTCAAATTATTTTATTTACTTATTATTTGCGCCCTCAGATGAACGTATGCAACAGGAAAACCAGTTTTTTAACCTTCTTGGAGGCTTCAACATGCAGAACTCTCTTGTCTGACCTCACGAAAATAGAACAAAAGAAGAGAGGACGGTCAAAAAATAATGAATGATATAGAAGAAGCACATTCTATGGTGTTACTAATTTCAAACGCAACTTTCTTGCCCAGTATCAATTTAAAATATGACAAAATTTGAAACTTGCTCCTCTTCATTCCCCAACACTTCCAAGTATTCTTTAGTTATGATGAGGAAATGCAAGATGTGGAGAGTTAAAGTTACTTGCATTGATGTTGGCAGTAAATTTAACCTAATCATAGAATACGACTTCCTAGCACGGTATTATTATGTAATTAAACATGTTTGCAATATAAATTATTGTTTTCATTTATAAATATATCGTGATTTGTGTAATTGAGATGTATAAGAGGAAAAGTGTTCATCGAAACGTCGAGTGATAGTAATGTTTCAGAAAATTTAACAATGCATTTCAATAAAATTTCAAGTTTAAATTATTTTTAAACTTGAGAGGATTAAATTTAAGAGGAAAAGTGTTCATCGAAACGTCGAGTGATAGTAATGTTTCAGAAAATTTAACAATGCATTTCAATAAAATTTCAAGTTTAAATTATGGCTTTTTATGAACCTTTTGGTTTCCAATAAGTGCAATATATAATTGCAACAAATAAGTGCAATCTAAAATAAAACTGGACCAAGATATCTAAAGGAATCCCTAATTATTTTCCCAGGTAGCATTTCTATTCTTTGATCAAGGTTTTATTGTACTTGGCAATTTTATTTGTTGCAGTAAGGGATGACGTTGATGATTATCATGGAGGTTGCGGTGGCGGTAACTGAACAAGGAAACAAGTGAACGGAGGAAAACATTGTCAGACGAAACCTTTCATTATCACATTTTGTATAACAAAGAATGTATTTGGGTTCGAATAAAAACATATGCCTGATATTAGTACAGGGCATATGTTTTACATATGTTATTGGTACATATGACCATCAGATATATAATGGTGTTATAACTAACACTCAATCATAAGTATATCGGTGCCCAATTCTTTACTTATAAGGCAAAAAAATAAAAAAATAAAAAATTTCAGTATTTGTAACACAGTCCCAAAACACGAAAAGTCCAACAGGATTTCCAACAGCCATTTGCTTTTAAATCGGCGGCATTAATTTGAAATTCCCATTATATCAAGACATTATTATTCAAAATTCCAGTAACTACAGTCAATTCCATTCAGCGTGAAGACATTGAAATGACAAACCGTTCACACGTCCAAATGTACAAGTAGACTTTCAGGAATGTGTTAAACGAAATAAAAGTGTATGAAAATGAAGTAGACAAAAAGAACAAATGCATAACTTGAAAATCACTAAAACTCACATTTAAATGTATGAAAATTAAAAGAAACAAACTAACAGAAAGTAAGTAACAATAAAAGGAATATGCAACCCTTCCTTTAGTATCGAGATAACATTTACGCAAAACACAAAGTTACTTTAAATAAAATAGAATGTTATCTTACACAAATACATTTAAAATTATTTTCTAACTAAATTAACTAAATTGATAATGCATTTTGTGATGGAAAATCATCGTTTTGTTTGTGGAAAAAATCTCAAAATTTCTACTTATATTACTATTTTTGAAAATATACTTAAGTTGGCAAAAGTCTAAAAAGTTTCCTGCTATGTGAGAGGTAGCGATGGAATAATAAACGTGAATAATTTGTAACAACTAATAAAATACTCCAACTTCAATTTATAAAGTCCGTATCTAACGTCTTAATCATCGATAATGTTTTAGAAAGCAGATAATATTATCTGATTTCATGTTGAAAACGGAACACAACATTTAAAGGAACGGATCCTCACAAATTGAATGTCTCGTCCAGATCACGAGCAAACACACGCAAGCCGTTGGGGTCAGGAGTGGAGTGAGTGGTGGAGGCATGCGCGAGGGGCGTGGGCTTCGGGAGGGGGCGGGCGCCGCGACGCAGCCAGCGACGCCCAAGATTTTAGGGCCAACCGCCATTGTGACGCCGACCTGGCATGCGGCGTGGGGACGGCGATTAAATAGGCCTTCAGAAAGCGATTTGTTTTAGACTCTTGGCCACCTTGCGGTTTTCCGCCTTCCACGCCGGCGGCGCGGATACCCTCCGAAAATAACGGGCCGCGATATCCCGATGGCAAAGCGGCGTCCACGGGCGCTGACCCCGGAACCCGCCACGCGCCTTTTGCCTCGCGCACAATTTCATCTCTCGCCTCTCACGTCATTTAAAAGGAACAAACTTCTCACTCAGTGTGGTGAATCACATCTACTAATATTTTTTGCTCGAAAATAACACGATATATGGATCGATAGAGATGATGTGTTTTGTTTAATACTTAAATGAAAATAAAAAAGGAAAGGTAGAAACAATGCTACTTCCACTTCCAATAATGAAAATTTTTCATATACCATAGACTATTCCCTAAAACTCCGTGCTTAGGGAATAGCTTCTTAATAGAATCAAATTAGTATCACCAAGTGAAATAATTCAAACATAATAACATAATAAATAAAACGTAATAATTAAATAATAAAATATAATCATAATCCAATGAACAAAAATACAGATAAACAATAATACAGACAAAATAAGAAATATCGTACTCAGAGATTATCTCCGCCTGCTATAGCATTCATAACTAACATCGACAAGGCAAGGACTATAACAGAAAACTTCTCCCCAACAAGTAAATACTATCGAACCAACCCATATCCACACTTAATTAAAACATCAAACCCACATTAAGTACCGCACAATCAGCTTACTCTTTACCCGACCTAAAATTTAAGAAAATCTTTTACAGAGCTCAAATGCCCTTGAGATTACCAGGCCTGTACGGAAAGCATAATTCGGATTTATTAATCAATTTTTCACTTTCCAAACCCTCTTAACAATAACAAAATACATTTACGCAATCTTCTAAAAACACATACACACGTTAGAAGTATTTATAAAAATCACTCAAGCATTTAACAAAATCTGACATTTAGCATTAATACACGAGTATAAACTTATCATAACAAGGGCCCCCACGCTACTTAACAAATATTAAAGTTTTTATTGCAAACAGGTCATTTTCATGATCATCATTCAAACCCATGGACAATATAATCTGGTCTCGCACAAGGTTGACCACTCTCGCTACGTTATTTAATTTATACTTATAATATCTATTCACCCTCAAAGCAACTCAAGACGCACAATTTGCCTTGTCAGAAACTTTGTTTGATGTGTATGTCTAAATATTAAATAATAGCCTTATAACAAATATATAGCCTTATACACATCAAACATTACACTCCAAACCAACAAAATCACACTGCAACTATTGTTGAGTAAAATTGATAATTGGACCAATAAGTGGAAAATTTAACCTAACTCTAACAGAACGACTACAAAAATATACAGCCAAAGACAATACCTCCTCCCCTGTATGTTCTCAACATACACCTTTTACCATAAGTAAATATCAAATGTAGTCCCTATCAAATCAAATACCTACCACTAAGCGAAATTGGAAGCAACGCGCTGACTCCAAAATACTACAAGCAAAAAATAATATGCACCAATTATAGTAATTAATTAATAGAATCAACGAACTTATTAAACACAGTAATATTCATCTTGAAAACTATACTCATATTTCTTCTTCTTTAGGCTTCCTCTATAAACCTCAAAACAACCCTGAAGAAACATATAATAAAAAAATAAAATAGAATTTAGTATTAATAATATAATAGAAATAATTCAAACCAATATATAAGAACAAACGAAACGCAAATGTTTGAATACAAATAAATTATTACACAAAAAAGTAAACATCCAACACCTCAAACACTGCATAGCATACCTATGCTGCAGACATCACTCTATTTGAGATTTTGACCCCTCTGAAAATTGAAGATTGTCAAGAATCCCTACAACCAAACCAAAATATTAAATATATACCCTCTACATTAATTCCTTAAACCCTACGTAACGAATTAAAGGTTGCCTTAAGATTTCTTCGCTCTAGGTCATTAGATTGTAAATTAGACACGATAAATTATAAATTAACCATAGATATGTAGTGTAGTTTATTCTGATCTACGTAAAGAAAACTCATAATTTTAATAGAACATAAAAGTTGAGGATGTTCAGGAATGTAACATCAATATAGTTTGGTCTGGCGTCGAGATAGACTAAACTAAATTACTAAAACTACATGGTAAATTAGAACTAGTTTACCTTTAATTTATTACGATTTATGAAGTTACATTGATGTCAGCTAATTATAACATACACTGAGCATACGAATGAATATACGATCGCTAAGAACACAAATTAATTCTGTAAAACAAACGTTTGATATATTGTAACACGAGAGCATCATATGTAATATTTGATACATCCTTTCATCTCTCCGTATATTTGCGTTTCGTATGTTTAATATTTTGAGTACGTCAGAAGTGAGATCAAAGAGTAACTAGCAGAAAGAAAAAAATATAATTCCATCTAAAAATTGCGAACTAAAGTTCTATTTGCAACAAATTACAAACTAAAACTTAAATTGCAACAAATCGCAAATTTAAACTTCAAAATCAAAAAGTATACAGGCTCTTTAGTTGAAATTGACAACTTCCTATGTACTTGAAAAGATGTGTATGAATAACTGCAAGCTAGAAGTTTTTAGTTTACATGTGTACTTAAATACATTTCGCACTTTGTGTATTGAAGTTCCTTTTAAAGTAAAATATAGTATTTAAGATCTCTTGGAAACAACGTACTTCTTTTGGTCGCTTCGAAGTAATAAGTAATTCTGTGTAAAAAATTCTATAATGAAAAGTGAAACGCTTGGATACTTAACACATTTTTTGATCCTTTACTAAATTAATACATTTATCATCAAATAAAATTTTCATGGGAAATGATACTGTATGACAATTTTCCATACGTTTGAACATTTAAACCAGTGAAAAATATATCTTATCCTTAACAGTACAATAAGGTTCATAAGATGAAATAATTAGTAATGTAATATTTAAATAGTTTCCAATGCTAATTTAATAACTACAACTGCTGAGATCTGTAATTGGTCTAACAACTACATTGTTCAGCTTCTAGTTGCGGATGTGATTACAGCTACGACTATTCAATTCTTAAAAATAAAGGCACCAACTACTTTGTAATTATAGGTAATTTTTACTTCAGAACTAAAACTGCACACATAATTACTTTGTAGAGAAGGGGAGAGAAAAGCTATATTTACTGTCAAGACATCTCATAACCATCTCAGCGTTTATTCAATGGATCAACGGACACTGAACAAATAATCCACAGTAGGAGCGTGGTCACTTACCAAGGGATACCGTATTCGTTGCAGTCATTGTTAAAATGGGTACAATGCAAAAGATAAACTGAGATAACGAGATTTGTAAATTCATCGATGTCCCTATTATAAAAGAAATATTTTTCGTGTTTGATAATCAATCTCTGCAATACGGCACGATTTAATTGGTTCTCAGTAGTAATCAGTAATGTTATTAACAAAACTTTCAACATAAAATTGAGGACAATCTCATCTAAATTGGAAATTAACACGTTGATATTGTGTCCCAACACAGTCAAATTGAGAACAAACATTCATTTGGACAAGAAACCAAATTCAAACCCAGACCAAACGCCAACTTCTCTAAATAGGATCTATTGTATTAAAAGGAGAAAAGTAAATCTATAGAGAATAAAAATGTTAATGTAAAATAAGGAACACGTCAATAATACTCAAATAAAATAATAACAACAGCCAATGAATTTAATTAATAACAGCTAGTGCATTTAAATGAATTGAACACAAAATTAAGATCATTATGCTACGCGTTCAAAATTATTTCAAATTCAGTCAACCTTCATACTCCTCGTTGTGTATATTTCGCGAATGTTCATTCCCGCCTGAGATGTGGCATAATATTCTGGGGAAATACATCTTATAGCTCCCAGACTTTTAGATTACAAAAAAGAATTGTACTAATAACCAAGTCTCACCCACGTGATTCTTGTAAGTCTCTCATTAATCTAGGAATTTTACCATTACCTTGTCTGTTGATTTACGAATCAGTGTTTTTTGTCAAAAATGACTTGCTTAAGGGTGGGAATATATTATCAGAAAATGCCGATGTCTATTACTATAACACTCGACCTAGAAATCATATTCATCAGGTGACAGTATCAACAGCTCATTACAAAAACTGCACATACAATATATGTAGTACATTATTTTACAACACTTTGCCAGATGACATTAAACGATTAAATTCGATAGGAAAGTTTAAATCCCAAGTGATCTTTTCTGCTGCATAACTGTTTCTATACAATTAGAGACTATACTGAGCATCACAAGGAAAGTAACATTAATTCTATCAGTGATATTCAATGTATTATTTACTATTTGGACTGTATAATTGTAAACAATATGTACTGGGTCAATGGCCCCCATCTCGATCAGGTTTTTCGTCCAGTTTTCCTGATCCATTGAGCAAATGCTGAGATGGCCCCTTGTTTTGCTTCTGGGCATAAATGTAACTTCATTATCTGTGCACGACTTCTAGAATTCAGTGGTAAATATAGTTATTCAAATTATCGTTTCCATGTTGTCACGGCAGGAACTATTATTCCTTGACGAAGGACATCATGGATAATAGTTCAAAAGTTATTGCTTATTTATCCTTGAAAATAGATTTTATTACATGAGAGCGGTTTTTTTAAATTCAAAATTCAAGTAGTACATTAATTAGTGTAGGGATCACAGAATTTTGAAAACGTGCACAGAATTCAGTTTTCCCCATTGCATGTTATACAGAATTTTAACTGTTTTTTGACGTAAAAATAAATGAAATATATCCTGCAAATGGAAATTTTGTGATTAACTGAAAATTTCACTTGAGTTGTTTCAGAGAAAGTCTGCGATTTTCTTAAATGTAATAAACAACAATTAGTAATTTACTTCTGTCATTTCGGCTCTGTAGCCCCCTCCTACTGCCACCACGTGATATGTTTTCATTCTGATTCCTCATAAACGTATTTATTTTCTTACAACTAGTTAATTCTTTAATCCCTTTCATTCTCCATAAATATAAAATATGGCACTCATATGTTGAATAATGCTTTTCTCCTCCTATCATTAATATAGTATGACATGAACTTCCACCCCATACGTCATCAACAGTTTATAATGATAAATAATAACGATAAATTTTGTCATGAACATTTTTACGAAAATAAATCAAATAAAAACATTATAGATTATGAACACTAAGTGAAACAGGTTAACGTCTACCACTAACCCATTCCTAAGAAACAATGATATTTATCATTTTAAAATTATTTAGTCACGAAATGAAGCTAATAAGTCTAAATTTGATTGTGTTTGATGCAGTTTATTCTCAATTGGAATATGGTAATTCTCAATCTGAATTCATTTGATCTCGTTTTGAAGTTATAAAGGTAGAAAAGAAGGTAAATATAGCATACCTCTTGCAGTTAGGTGCATGATAGAATATTATTTATTAACTAGTTTCGTTACAATAGCACATACTTTCTCGTACAATTGCTAAAGATTAATGTAATTTTGCAACTGCCGTCCTATCAACTTTTCAGCCTGCACTTGAAAAAGCAAACGGTATAATTCATTGTGAAAAAACAATATGTTGCAAAATTTGTATATAATATGATGAAGAGATGTAATATTGCGGAATATATTGATTTCTGAATTCTGTAGCTTCAATATCAAAGGTGTAGGTCACGTTCGAGAAAAGTTGAACTTTTGCCTTTTTAAAATTCCAGATGATTTAAATCGAGGAAATGAATTTGGAGCTGCTTTTGGTAAAATCTTGTTTCGGAATTTTTTTTACATTTTCACGAATTCACTCAAAAGTACACGCCAACAACTCATATTCGAAAAATCTACCTGGGATTATTTAAAATCTAATTTTGAAAAACAAATTTCTTTAAAAATATATTTTTTCAATAATGTAGTTGTAGCAGGAAGTCCAATTTATTTTTAATTTTGATAGTTTTCGAAATTTTATAGTTTTAAATGAAACTTATGCCATTTTTATGTGCTTGTTTTGCTCTTCGAATATGAGATTTAAAAAAGAAAATTTGGAGTATTTTTTAGAAAATCGCGAAAATGATCCAGAAGGTTCATGAAAAAATTAAGAAGTGAAAGATTCGCATTAAATTCGGGGGACCCCTACCTCAGTTAACTCGATCGTGGAAGGTAGTTTCTTGAGATGGTTTAGTCGATAGTGTTGTTTACAGACAGATGACTGACAGGACGGACAGATTCTTTGAAAAACAACAACAAAAAACAACAAACTTTTTGGACCCACAAAACGTGTTTTTCCATCCATTCCATCAAACGTCCATTTTTGTAGAAAGATGTTACTTTCTTCCTTTTGTACAAAGAAGTAAATATAAATTAGAAACTCAATTAATAATGTTATAGCCGCGTATTAAAAATATAAAAATTTGTCAGACAAGTTATCATTTAGGCTATCCGGGACAAGTTATTTGTTATCTGTACAAGTTATCAGACAAGTAATTTACACAAAAGCTCGATTAATGTACTATTAACCTACCTACAACAAATACGAAGTACACATTTTTTAAACAAAGACAGAGAGTAGAAAATAAGGGCTTCTTCATGACTTTTATACATGTTCAAGAGTTTTAAGTTTTTGTACAAATTTTGCCGAATTAATAAGATGACAAATATATTTCCAATTCCTGAATCATCAAACAGACTGAATGATCAAAATGATTGTGCAAGTGGAAAGTAGTCTGCGTATTCCAGCGTTGGCAGTATTCAAGATATTGAAACAACATTTTAAAAATATTAAACTGAATAAATGATATGGTATGGAATATCATATACATTTAAATACGTGATTGAATGTTTTAGGAACGCTACATTCTCAACCATTCACTTCAGACAATCTTATCATCAATATAGATGCCGAAGCCACAATCGAGCAACTTCCAAGAAAAAAAATTCTAACATTATGTAAAACATAAAACTTTTTCAATGAATTGTAAAACAGTCTTTGAAATAATATATTGTATACTATTAATGTATTACGTATTAGGCTATTATTTAATTACTGCAACAGTAACCTACGAACTTTTAAAATGTAAAAGTATAGAAATAAGTTCTGTAAAGCTACTTGAACAATCACTAGTAATCTTAGTTGTTGATGTAGCCATAGATAAATGAAAAGTGTGAAATTGAAAAATATAACGATCATAAAATAAAATTTATATTTCGTTTTGAGAAACAGCGTTTCATTGATAATATAGTTTTATCGGTAGTCACCACTGAAAATAAAGTAATATTAAACAATGTTGTAAATTAATGTTGTAACATTAAACAATGTCGGAGTAATTGAATAAAATATGAGGCATTAGAGTAAATGAAATGGCAAAAATAGTTTATATTGTCACTTTAACCGTGCTTGCAAAGCAAAGCGAAAGTATTTAGTCAATTTATTTATATGAAATTAATCCTTCATTATTTCCTTCATAGGAAAATTTTCAACGAGTTATTTCTGTAATTCATTAAAGAACAATACCCCTTGCACATCATAGAAGCAACTTATTTAAATATAATGTTCCTGACATCGTATACAAGCAACAAACTGGAGGAAAATGTTAAAATAAAAATATTAAGGTGCATTGAATGATATTTACAACGACCAAATTGTAATTTCGTAAAAACGGCGAATATTACGTGTCATTTGAGAATGTATTTAGAGTATTACAGAATGTATTTTTTCGTCATGCTTATATAATTACGTATACCTTAAAAAAATACTCCCAGTGATCTTGCTTTCTCTGCCCTTCAGGGAGTGTTAGCAAACGATCGCCACGTTTTGAAGGGCGACCAATATATAGAAACAACTATATTACTCCTCAAGTGCTCGTATGTATCTCGCATTTTAGAGTTCACATGCTTATCCGCATTTCCCCCAATTGGTCTTACGATGTTGGCAGAAGCTTCATTCCAGATGGGTATCTCCAAGTGTTACGACTGAGTGAAGAATGCCGTGGTGACGAAAGGGAGGTATAGAAAGAAGAGTTAAAACGAGCGGGTGCAGTGCCAGAGTGAGCAACATCCAGTCTATGAATCAATCGTACGTCTATTCTTGTATACCGACAAAACTTAATTTGGGGCTCTAATATGAATCGAGGAACCGATTAACAAGCAAAGATGGCAGCATTTCTTCTTTCATATACAAATAAACTTAATAAAGTTCTCCATACATTTTAAAAAATAATTTCTTTGTATTCAAAATATATTGCTCGGTATACTTATGAATTAATGTAAATGATTAACAGTTTGTGCATTAGAACGCCAACAACTTGTGATATCTAAGTCGCTGTACATTGGCTGTCAAATTGCATTGCTCTGGTTTTGATTTCACTTGTGGCTCCCGACTATGGTTTTTGATATTTAATGTCACGACAACTGAGAATTTAATTTAATTTTATTAGAACTAATTGAATATATATGTGGCGAAAAATATTCAGAAAAGTTCATGGAGTTGGTAATGCGGTTTAAAGTGACAACGAGAATAACATCAAACAAAGCTCACTGCAAGGCCCAGGTTTTCAGGTGATTGCCATTTCATTACGAATAAAAATTTCTTTCAGTATTGATTGATTTCTAGTGAGGTGATTAATCGGACTCTGTTCAAACAATAATACCTTATTAATTGTTAGAAAAATATAAACTTTCTCAACGGTCGCTTGAATAAAATAATCCTATCGACGCACCTGATTATTTCGCCATTAATTTTAATGAAATTGGCGATGTTTGTTGGTGTTTAGAATATTAATATTTTAACAACAAAGTAATCTTTAAGGCTCTTAATCTAAGGCAGAATGTTGAATCATCAGGTGTTATAATGCAAATGATTATATACAGATTACTCTACAACGCATATACGGCGTAAAGATCTTATCAACTGCAGTTGACATTAACATTAGAAAATAGCTTTCAATTGTCGAAATACCCACACAAATACAATTTCTTACACGAAAAATGCAAACAGAGTCAAATAATGATTTAGTACTTATTGATCATAACTTAATGCGCAAATATGTGTATTGTCATCTCTGTGATGTAATATAATGTATGCTAGTTCTAATATAACAAAAAATCTCTACGGGAATGCAATTAGGCAGCGGTAAAGAAATAGGTTAGGATAAGCAAAAATTTATTTGATCGACACGTAATCCAACTGCATTTCCGTTCAAAATAAAGTAAAATTTAGCGTAAGTGTGTAACAATACGTATTTCAGCTGGGCTATTCAAAAATATCAATAAGACATATACATTCAAATATAATGATAGACACAGATAATTTCGCATTTAGAAGGAAAAAACAAACAAAAACGTAATTGTAAAATATTCTTAAAAATAAAATGTTCTCTAAAGGCTTATGGCTAATTGAAATTAAAATATAAAAACCGTACCGTTCTGAACTTTTTTGTACAAATGATGTTTTTCGGATTTGATTGTATTAATTTATTGAAAAGGGTCATTTCAATAACATTTATTCTGCATGCATTCTACTTTAACCATAGCAGTCCTCCAGCGATTTGGGTTGGAATTTTTATTGCTGGTCCCTTCACTCACAAACTAATTTAGTACAATGAAAATAAAAAGTAAATTCGGATGCCCCAATAATGAAAGGACATATACATGGACTTCTAGATTAAGAAAAACAATATCATAAAAATCTATTTGATCGCCACATTTCAGTGAGATGATAGTAGTCTATAATGCACTTTGATACAAAATTCGGTCTTGAGAAAAAGAAAGGTTCACTGTTAACCTATTGAGCGCCAAAAATTAGTCTAACGGTGCAAGCGTTTTCTATGAGAACAATCCACCGTATAAAATAGTTTAAGCCATCAGGCTTGAGAAAGGAAAATGGCGTGAATCTCATCTCGCCCGGAAACATCTGTTGTTCAGTGCGTAAGAGCTTATTTACAAATGTTAGAACACTTACTGGCATTCTCATATTCTACGACACCTAGGCCTTTTATCAAAATCGATATTACATTCAAAGTTTTCACCTGACAGATCACGAACGAAAATAGTGAATTCATGACGATTGCTTTGTTAATGCCAAAACTAGTTGTATGTCAATGTCCCTTGTATCATCTAAGGGAATGTGATGTTGAATTGCCCTCTCGTTTCTGAATGACTTGGTGTCAAAGACACCCACACTATGCCATTCTTGCACATAGAGTATACGTTTTCGAGGTGATCTTCGAAAATATTATTTGAATATTATGAATCAAAGGGGATAAATTATTCGGGTTCATGCAACACAGGGTCATTTACTTGGTGGAAAACAAGAGTTATGAATGTCCGAGTATTATGAGAACATTATATTGAAGAGTTATAAGGAAATGAAGTTATAGAGGGATTCGCGCGCAAGAACGATCCAGCAAACGAATAGAGTTTCTCTCACTTGAGTTGAACTGAGAGATATTACTGAGACGAAAATATATGCTTCGTAGCTGCATCGGTGCGCGAGGCTGGCAGTTGGGGATATCCTTCGAGCAATATTCTCTGATTCGGGGGGCGTTATTTTTGAATCTTGGCCCCAGGCGCCGCCAGCGCCCGCGCCCGCGCCCGCGCCCGCTTCCCCGGCTCTCGGCTCTCGGCTGGACGTGTTCCGTCGCCCACAACTCGCCACTGCGCCCCGAGAGCCTTGCTTCGCCCCGCGCTTGGCGCTCTCGCCCACCGCCTTCTCTTCCTCTGCCTTCTCGTTTCGCGCCCGCGCTCCACCTCCGCGACCGCCCTCGCGCCGCAACCCGCAAATCCCACCGCTCAGCCTTTCCAAAGAGTTCTATTAATAATAATCTGAAAATGGGCCGACGCGTTCCGGGGTACTCGAGCACACTCCGCCGGAATGTCTGTCCTTGGGTGGATGAGCGGAACCGGCCGCCAAGACATACGATCCGAATTGCGCGAACCCTAATGGAGGGACTACGCATTCGCGCCCAACCCTGCTACTATTTCACTGCATTACACGATTCCTAGCGTAATCATGAGAAAATGAACAGAATAATTAATGTAGTTTCTTCGTTTAATGTAGACGTCAAAATGACGTCAGGTGTTAGAAATATTAGCATTGATATTTCCCCGAGTTGCATTGCAATAATTTAAGTTTTAACCTAGAACATATCTCATAATTAATTATGAATTTTTAAATACTTAAGTATTCATTGTGAAATATGTACTGAATTTAAGATTTAGACTAGTTAAAATGACTGCAATATCTCTTATACAAACAAGTCATTTTAATAATGCTCTTCATACGTACGTCATAGCGCGTTATGTTTAATAGTTCATTTAATTCTGCATTCGGCCTAATTTTTTCTCTTAAGAACACTTTGGTGTTAGTACTGAATTAAAATTTAAGGTCCAATTTATTGAGAAATTGGATAATTGAGATTATTTATTTTTTCACATTTGAGTCACTGTGGTCCAAAAATTCCTTCCGCCATCTAAATTGTGCACGTTGGCGGTCCAGAGAGCCACAAGCTGCCTGTTTGAGAAACAAGATGGGGCTGTGGGTAAAGTGCCATGACAATATTTCTCATACACCCACAAGCACATTTGATTTATGAGCCGCAACTTGGGCTTTCGAAGGCCAATTGGAGGTTCGAGGCTCTCAACTTTCCAATTTTTGCAAATACATTAGACCTTAAAACAGACAGCTGCAAATGCAAAATACGCGCGTTCGTCATCACGCTCGATCTCCTGGTATCCGGGGACATCACTGACATCGAGTCACGACGCAGCCAAAGCGAACAGAGCCGCTATTGCCGTGGCTGCGTTGATGTGGACAATTCACAACCCACGACGGCATCCATTGCGCACTCGTTGCAGACTCACCACAATACACTCAACACAAAAAGCACAAAACTATTTACAGCCCGCTGTCTTCAGGGGCCGGGAACCCCGCGGGCAAAACTCAGCAAGCAGCTAATCTTGAGAGGGACGATGGGGCGGCGGCGGCGGCGTGGCTGTGCCCCCGGCGCGACACTCGGGGCTCGCGAGAACGCGCGCGCGCACGCACGCCCCGGCGCGCGCCCCATGCGCCCTTGCAACACGCACGCACGCCTGCACGCACGCCTGCACGCACGCCTGCACGCACACCCGCTCCCCGTGCGCTCGCTTCAGCTCACTCAAGCAACATCCACGCCACGGCGCACGCTCCGGCCCCACACCAGCACTCGAGAAGCCACTCACTGGAGAACTCGCTCGTTCGCTCGCTCGCCTCTCGGCAGGTCCTCGGCACTGACAGTTGGTATCACAGCGGCTGGTGGCCGTGTTCCATCCCTGGGTGCGCGCATCAGCCTGGCGGCGGTCGGCGCGCCGGAGACGGTCGCAGGCCCGCCGCCCCCACCCCGGCCCTCCCCCCGCCACGGCCGCGCCGCGCCGTGCGCCAGCGCCGCCCCACCCTCGCCCACACCCCCACACCCACGCCCACACCCACGCCGCCTGCAAATTTCCCTCCGTGTGCTCGCAGCAAATGGCTTGGCTGAAACATTGCACACACTTTCTCCTATTGCTCGTGGTTTTAAAGGTTGGGTATCGAAAATTATAACTTATTTTTCAACTCATATACTACTAATAATTCAGCCAACTCATGCAAATCTCTCTCCGCCAAACGACTTCCATACAGCATATTATGGCCGTTTTCTGTCATCTAAGAAACACATAATAAAGAAAAGACGCTTAATTCTGGCTATCAATTCGTTAATCATCGCTGAATATTTGCAAGAGTGAATCTGAGTTATGTTTAAAGTTAATATCTGAATTATGTTTAAACAAATTTCGTGATATACATCATGCATTAACACGCTCACGACGATCAGTTTTAAATACTTCACTATCATATTAAGTTATTAATGTCCTTAAAAATTACCAACTAAACACAAAATCTTATAAAAAACACCATTTAGACTATATTTCAATGAATACAAAGGCTTACCTTTCGCCCCAAAACCATAACCATTTTAGATATTGTGTTAAAAAAATCATTTTTATTTGTACATGTTTCTTTAAGTTTTGAATACCTAATAGTTTAAATGAAATGAGACTAACGGAATACCATGGAAGAGAACGATCCCTCTTCATATGAAACTTTTCAAGCAATCATTTGGAGCCGGTTTTGAGAAAATATTGTATAACTGTTTCGAGTACATTTCAAGCTATTGATACAGAAATGCATTAAATCACTTCCATTAAAGGTGTAAGTAACCAATATACACCTGTAATTAAAATATTAATGATTGGAGAGAGAATCGAAAAATATACATACTTATGAATATTGAAAATTCAGACTTTTAGCTCACATGTGATTCTGAGCATGGCGCACTATCCGCACCAAATCTTCAAATCAAATGTAAAGCCGTTTTTTATAACATCTTCTCTAAACGTATTTGAAAAATTGGCACAATTTGATACAATAATGAAATCCTTTAAAGTGCTAATATATATATATATATATATATATATATATATATATATATATATATTGTATTAAGAACAAAATCTCCAGCTTCAATGATGTAGGTAGAAAAACGTTAAACATGTGCACTCTTCGAAAATTTAACAGGAACAGAACTACAGGAATGTAAAGAAAACATTTGAAAATGTTCTTTGAGATAATTTTGAAGATGTAGTATGAACAATATATGAAGAATCCTGAAGTGAAATGATTCCTTTCAAATTCGCAGGCTCCCAATTTGAACGAGATCGGTGAATACTCGTATCAGTTTTGGGAAAGTTTCTGTGTGTGGTTTAGACGCTAGTGTGTGTACTCATGACAGATAAACGGACAACAGACCTACATTTTTGACAAAAACATTTTCTCGGTATCAAGGTCTCTCAAAACATGCATTTCCGTTAAAATATCGTCATCGATTTTAGGCAGCATTGCATAACAGGCGGTTCCAGCCTGACCAACATATCGCTCATCAATAGGAAAACCTTCTGAGCAGTATATAATCTTATCTTTAATAGTTTTAATGCTATAAGTTTGCAGACGACATCTCACTGAGTTATGTGGAGATAGGTACTTGTGTTGGATGCGGTGCGTGAGATCTCTTGGTGTTTAGCTGTTCAATGGAAACGCACCTGTGCTTACTGCTCAGATTTCAAAGAATGTTGTTAAGGACTATGGCTTCATAGAGTTGGACACTACAACCCAGATTGGGCACTTAGCGATGATACACTAATCAAAACTAAAGAAAAACCTTTTAGGGAAAATATTCAGACGAGTGTGAGGGGAAAGCAGCAGTTTTTGTTCATTTTGCGAAAAAAATTGGGAGTATTTTTCAAAGGAATAGAAATGTTAGTATACAAATGTCAAAAGGGGGTGTGGAGTACGATTAAGTTGAAAAGTTACGTAATTGTTTTCTTTGTATCAACAATAGAAGTTAGTGAGAACAGAAACTTGTGGAACCTACCACGTAACTGTAGCGAAAATCCGCCAAAGAATCAGCGTTCTTCATTAAATAGACCTCTTACGAGAAGAGCGGGCTCAGAGCCAAGGGAAAAGAATATCTCTGGATTTGCGTAAAGACGAATTGGTGAGAGAATAGAATATCATATCTCATTTGTGGTACACTAGTCTACAGTTTTAGTTTGTACACTCTTTCGTTTAACATGTATTTATTATATACATGCTCCAGATAGAATTTTCTAAAACTAGCGTACCCGCGCGAGAACTCTCTCATGTTTAACTCCACCCTCTTTTCTATCCTTGCATTTCCATATTAAGAGGGAAAGTTGTTAACGAAATGTATATATTTGTTTAGAAAATGTATAAATTTCAATGTACGTGTAGAATGTTAAATAATATTTATTGACAGAATAAAGAATTATTGACAGATTTTATTGCAACTATTCACAGCAATTTGTTAAAATCATTTGAAGTAATTAGATAACGTTGCTTGACAGTTAGCTTCTCGCTCTCCTTGACAGTCACAAAAATATTAGAAAAGCTTCTTACTCTTTAGAAAGCTACGTAAGACTGTTCATGCGAAAATATAGGATCGGCATGTACAACCCCACTCTTCAGAAAGTTATTTAATTTTATTACCGAACTGGGAGATACACCCGTGAAATTCAATCACCTCGAATATCAGTAATTAGTTTAATTTCACAACAGTTCCAGATACAGCACGTCTCTGAACACAATTTTTGATGAGCCTTCTCTCTTTTGAATTTACACGCAGAACACTGGCAATTTCGTTCGTACCTTGCAGCTCTTTTCTTGACTTTTCTCCACAGCATAAGGGCCTGCAGCGAATTTAACTTTTAACAAAAATGAAGTACACCCACCTTCAAAGAAGTAAGAGAAGTAGCATAAACAAGGTAAAACAATTCCTTTCTCTTGAATAACATATGTTAGGTCTTTAAAATCAACCATACCAAAAAAATAATATTGCGAAAGAAATATAATCCTACGCTTTCATCGAATTTCATTTTTAATTCATGTTTTCGAAAATATTAATTTCCCCTCTTAATAAAGGCGTAATCGGCCCGGTGACTGAGATCGCTAAAGCAGTGGTGTCGTAGTGATCCCGGGCCGAAAGGTCACGCGTTCGAGTCCCGCCTCGGGCATGGTTGTATTTGTGTTCGTCCACTCACCCCTAATCATCACCATTTCGTTTCACCTTCATAGTTACCCTAACGTTAACTCCAATAGTGGTTGCTAATGACCTAGATGTTGATGCGACCTTAAATTTAAAAAGTCAATACTTACCTTCCCGTGCTGCATGGAAACGAAGTCCTCCCGATGAATAGAAGAGATTGGATTTTTTCCTAAGGGTATCGTGAAAACGAACTAGAGGTGCTACAGAATGGCACAGACTTTCTCGTAGTAAAGTTTTTTAATTTCCTTGGTGTGGACTGGTACTGTACATCTGGCCTTTCCTTCTTGCCTGCTACCATCTATCGCCACCCAAAATACATTTTTCTGGAAATTTTCTCAACTTTTTGGTTTCCAAATAGTAGAACCGAAATATTATTTTAAAACTATTAAAGGAGGCTAAAACCTTGTCCTAAATAGCAATATTCATTGACAAATTTTGAGCCGTCTTCCGTCTTTAAGAAAATGGCGTTAAGTGTTACTGTAAATGCGAAATTTGAAGCTCTTTTTCGCAGGAATCTATTGAGTTTTCAGAAAAGTAAATTTGACGTAATTTGAAGAACATGAACTCACTAATTAAATAGTGTCATTAATAGATTAAATAGTGTCAGGTTGCAAATCCATTGAAATGTGCGTATTAACAGCGTGAAAGATATGGCAAGAAATTACATTTGTGTAAATTTTGAAAAAACAAAAGAATACACCAAAATGAACTTTACGTCATATTAAACAGTACAATTAGCTCTATAAATTGAAAAAAAATGAAGAATAAATATGAAACCATTTTTGAGAAAACTGCGTTTCAGTGTTTCTGAATGAATTGTGAACTCATTTTTACAGAGAACTGTTGAGTTTTCAAAAAAACTTTATTTGACATTACTTAGAGCACATGTACTCATAAAACTAATAATGTGAAGAAATTGCCTCTAATGTAAATGTTACCGACATGAGAGACAAGTGGGGACTGGTTGACGCCATCTTACGAGACGGACGCATCTGGTTGTTTTTTCGTGACTTATCTATTAATTTTAGCGATTGTACTGTATTTAGTGTAATTAAGTGCTTTCATTACTTGTTACAGGTTAGCTGAAAATATAATTTGGACTGTTTTTTCCTACGAACCAACAGATTACAAATTTTAAACGGATATTTGAACCTCAACGAACTCCAGATTTACAAGTTGGTGATAAGTGTTAAAACCTATGAAAACTTCTGTTTATTTTCGATATTATATCACTACTGAATGATTTATTGTATTTCTGTGACGAGTGACGATTCCGTTGTTTTGAACGTTACGAGGAGAGTGTATCGAATAGTTTTGAATTTTGTGATTCAAATCTTACTCTATATTTCCAAGATAAATTTTTAGTTAATATCTTTTAACTATTTACGGTAAAGTATAGTATACTTATTGTATTTAACATTTGAAGCTTACGTGGACGAAAATCTACGTAATCACATTACCAAATTTCCTAAGTACTATCTTCAATAGATTTTGTAGTTAGCATATCTTCTCATTCTTGTATTGAATTTTATTTTTTAATTTATCGAATACACATCAAGCCTACACTTTTAAAATATTAAGCTACGTACATGTTGCTCTTATCAGAGTTTCCTTGAATTTATTCCACATTTTATCACGTATATTTAAACGCATTCGTGACATCGCCACTGCTCGTTCTACTCTTTTTACTTTTTACGCTCTCAAAGCCGACCCTCTAAAAGCCTTCACACACATAAACAATAATTTATATCAACATATTCGAGGGTTGGAAAAGGTCGTTCTCTACACAGACAGTTGGTACAAGTCGGCAACATTACGAATTTTCCCAACCGTGCACCCATGACTGCACACAAGACACAGACACCACATCCAGTCGCAACTTACACAAAAATTACTGTTTTAGATTATGAAACAGATTTTCTTCGCCTTCCTGATCCTCACAACCCTTCTCTACCATCGACGAATGGTAGCACAAACCAACGCAAACAGGCTAGGAAGCGCGTCAAAACCAAAACACGTAAAGCTGCGCATCCTAGCTCACTTGAAAACAAAAACATTACTACTGAGCCTAAAAAGCAGGTACTAATTTTAGCTGACAGCTATGGCCGCCATCTTTCCACCATTCTCAGTGGGAAGTTACCCTCCAACGTCTCAATCTCATCTATTTTTAAACCTAACGGGAAGTTTGCAGATGTAACTGCAGACGTGGACACCCATACGAAGACACTGATCAATTAAGACACAGTAATTATCATAGGAGGGCAGAATGACATTAAATTGGGCGGTAACTTTACACCTGAACAACACGTAAACAAATTACAATGTGCCGACGAAAATACTAACATTGTAGTCTCAACTATGCCATTCTGGTACAACAGACGAACACTATGCAGCGATATTAAGCACGCAAACCAAGAATTAAAGCTGCAACTGAGAGAATCAAATGTCACACATTTAGAAATCAATTTCCTCTCAGCAAAATACTTCACCCGGCATTGTCTTCACACGAACCTTGCTGGAAAACATGCAGTCGGTAACAGGCTTGCACAATACATCATCAACTCCAGTTCTACGCAGTCTCCTACCAAAAATCGATCCCTTTCACCTTCCTTACGTTCTCCACCCCCACCCTTATTTCGAACCCTGTTGCCTCTTCCTCTGAACCTACTCCCGTTTCTCCCATTCCCACTACCAATTCATCTACACCTGATGCCCCATCTTCCTCACAACCTGTCACTGCTGGGACACACTACAACCTTCGATCACGCACTCGAGGTAAAAATGGAATAAATAAATATAGCAACTACAGTCAGATGCAGCAGAAAAACATCCGTGTAGGTACGTGCGAAAGATAAACATACCGCACCATAATGTTCAATCCCTTTCAATTAAACAGTTCATCGAGGCAGCTCTACAGAGCAATTTAAATCAAATGGATGTCTTTGCTTTACAGAACATTGGATATCTCCTAATGATCTTAGCATTTTCCAAATTCGAAATTTTTAACTCGCAGGCTTTTATTGTAAAGAGAGAAAATCGCATAAAGGTCCTACATATGGGGGTTCTTGTATTTACGTTAGAAATAATATCGATTCTATCTCCTTGACGGAATTAAATATGAATTCCTTTGAAAATATTTTCGAAATTTCTGTTGTACATCTTCCTTCGCTAAAAATGGTACTACTTTGCATGTATAGAGGCCTCCAACAAAGAGAGCTGCAGATTATAATTTGTTCTTAGAAAAACTGGAGATAATACTATATAAAGTGAGCAATCGCTCTTTTGAATCCATTGTTGATTGATTGATTGATTTTTCGCGTTTCAAGGCGCGTCAACTGCTTTGGTCATTAGTCCCATTAGTGTAGTGCATGTTTTTTCTCGGGAGATGGCGGTGAACTTCCCCCGCTGGATGGTGAGATCAGGCGCCGACCTAGCGTCGGGTAGTGGGGTTTCCCCCTAACCAGGACTCTCCCACCAGCGGGGCACCGACCCAGCCGGGAACCGGGAACGGTAGCTCAGTGCACCAACTGATGCCACTGCAGCGCCTCTGACCGGGAGGTCCTAGGTTCGAGTCCTGACGGTGGCAGGATTTTCGACACTTGCTTTTCAGCAAGGTCGAATTCAGTCGCTGTCTGGAGGAGAAATCTAGCGGCCGACCGCTGTGATCGGTAGTTTTCTGTGGTTTCTCTAATCAACACCAGGCGAATGCCGGAGCAATACCCTATCAAACGGGCCTCGGATCGCGCGCGATCTGTCCATTCTCTTCCTTGTCCTATCCTCTCCCTTTACACACACACTTGCACTTACATGCACTACACTACTACATATTCCGGAAGACCGGTCGGCAACTTAGAACCTAGGACCTCCCGGTCAGAGGCACTGCAGTGACATCAGTTGATGCACTGAGTGCCTGGTGAATCCATTGTTGTATGCGGAGATTTTAACATTGATTTTCTAGTCCAATCTTGCGAGAAAAAACAGTTTCTCAATTTAATTAATTTTTTCAGTTTAGATGTTACAATAAATGTACCTACACGGATCAAACCAAATTAAATGAAGCCAATCGATCAAATTATAATTAATAAAACTTCTACTCGATATGAAGTTGAAACAAATGATTTTGGATACAGTTATCACGGTGCACAAATTCTCACCATAAGAAATGCGAACACTGACAAAATAAATAATACACGTATGAGTAGATTGTTATTTAACAGTAAAATAAAATTATTCATTGATTACTTGATGCAGGGACAGGAGTCATGGGACGCGGTTAAATATACAGTTGACACAAACGATCAATATAATTTTTTTTCAACACTTTCTTTTCACTTAGACACTTGCTTTCCTCCTCGAAAGAGAAAATTAAATATTTCACGGAAAAGCAATTCTTGGATAACACAAGAGATCAGGACAACATGTAAAAGCAAGCGAATTCTTTCTTTCATTTCTAAACATCATAGCGTATTACAAGATTTCTTCCTCTACTTTAAAAAATACAAATCATTGTTAAGAAAAGTCATAAGACAGACTAAAATAATGAAATAGGATCAGGATATTTTGAACTCAATTAACAAAACAAAAGCAATGTGAAATATAATAAAAAATACGACCAAATCAACTAGACACCTTGTAGATAATGTTTTTTTTAAATTAATTTTATTTTAAGTCGCATCAACAGCAGAGGTTATTAGCGACTCCATTAGTTACATAGTAGTTACAATGCTTATTGGACTTTTACATTAATATTACATTACATATAGAGATACATTTTGGAATATTTTTACATTATTACACAAGTGAAGCAACAAATAAATATATACAACAGTATTTAGAAATATTACATACTTATATTACAGATATATGGAATCGTGTAGAGGTATGTATATAAGGACAGGAAACACATAACAACATATTCACGTTAAATTAAATCTATAATGCCTATTTTTTTACAGAAGTTTATTACCTTGAGTTGGAAAGGATAGTTTCTTAAAATGGAGTTTAAATGTTCAGCATCAAAATATTTGGTTCTTATGGAATTATATTTGGGACATTCTGTGAGAATGTGGTCAGTATTCAGGATTTTGTTGCAACAATCACACATTGGGATTGGTTTTTTATTTAATATATAGCCATGCGATAATTTAGTATGTCTATTTATTTATTTATTTTACGTCAAAAAAAAACAGTTAAAAACTGCGTATGACGTGCTATGGGGAAAAGTGAATTGTGTGCACATTTTCAAAATTCTGTGATCCCTACACTAAGTCATATACTACTTAAATTTTGAATTTTTGAAAGGGAGAAAAAAACAACAAAAAAACTCCCATGTAATAAAATATATTTTCATGGATAAACAAGCAATAAATTTTGAATTTTGAAAGGGAGAAAAAAAAAAAAACTCCCATGTAAAAAAATCTATTTTCAAGGGTAAATAAGCAATAAATTTTGAATTTTGCAAGGGAGAAAAAAAAACTCCCATGTAATAAAATCTCTTTTCAAAGATAAATAAGCAATAAATTTTGGCTCTAATTACTTCCTGCCTCGACAACATGGAAACGATGATTTGAATAATTGTATTTCCCACTGAATTCTAGAAGACGTGCACAGAAAATGAAGTTACATTTATGTCCAGAAGCAAAACAAGGGGCCATCTCAGCATTTGCTCAATGGATCAGGGAAACTGGACGAAAAACCTGATCGAGATGGGGGTCATTGACCCGGAAGCTGTAGTACAATAGTTGTTACAGGTTGTTTATACTTATTTATACAGTCCAAATGGTAAATGATGCATTATGTATCATTGTTAAAATTAATGTTACTTTTCTTGTGATGCTCAGTATAGTCTCTAATTGTATAGAAACAGTTATACAGCAGAAACGATTTCACTTGGGATTTAAACTTTTCTATTGAATTTAATCGTTTAATGTCATCTGGCAAAGTGTTGTAAAATAATATACATGTATTGTATGTGAATTTTTTGTAATGAGCTGTTGATACTGTCACCTGATGAATATGATTTCTATGTCAAGTGTTATAGTAATAGACTTCGGCATTTTCTGAAAAAATATTCCCGCCCTTGAGCAAGTCATTTTTTACAAAAACCACTGATTCGTAAATAAAAAGACACGGTAATGGTAGAATTCCTAGATTAATGAAGAGAAGCTTACATGAATCACGTGGGTGGGATTTGGTTATTATTCGTACAATTCGTTTTTGTAATCTAAAAGTCTGGGAGCTATAAGATGTATTTCCCCAGAATATTATGCCATATCTCAGGCGGGAATGAACATTCGCGAAGTATACACAACGAGCAGTATGAAGGCTGACTGAATTTGCAAGAATTCTGAAGGCGTAGCATAATGAACTTAATTTTGTGTTCAATTCATTTAAATGGACGTTCCATTTAAGGTTTGACTGAATTGAGAGACCTAAAAATTTTGTTGCCTTAACATCAGTCAATGGTACACTGTTCATTTTCAATGGAGCACAGAATTGTTTATTTGAAATGGAAAACTGCATTAAAACAGTTTTCTTTTCGTTTACTATTAATTTGTTATTTCGGAACCAATTTGAAACATCTGATATTGTACTATTTACGGTTTCTTTATTGCAAAGGATGTTCGTATCATCCGCAAAGAGAACCGTTCTTCCGTTTCGAATCGTCGAGGGCATATCGTTTACGTAAAGTAGGAACAGAATAGGGCCTAAAATCGATCCTTGAGGAACTCCACATGCAATGGGCAAAGAGTCGGAAAGGTGCGTACGTAATGTTCCATCATTCCAGTAAGGTATTTCAACTCTCTGAGATCGTTGTTTAAGGTACGAACATAACCAATCTAGAGCAATACCACGAATTCCATATGAAGGTAATTTGGAAATGTCCTGATCGAATACGCGAAAGAGCGACCTGTTCCTGACGAGAAAACTTTGCATAGGTTTTAAGAGAAAAGAATTCATTGATTGCCTTGTGTATTTTACTAATTTTGGAATCGTTCCAGAGAGTTGACCACCTCTTCTTCATTATTTTACCAACGTGCTTCAAATAGTCATCAGTTGAATACGACATTTTGTCATTTGTCTTTTCCTGTAGATCAATTATTAATGTCGGTGGTGTGGACTTGCTGATCGGGGATCTGGCTTCTATTTCTCTAGTAATATGAATGACCACCGGCGCGATACCTGCATCAGCGGTCTCTTTGCAGACTTCAAAGGGTTTGGTGTGAATTAAAGGCATATGATAATTAGGAGGTACTGTAATGCCATTCGGTATGTATGTAGATAGAATAATGGATTTCTTGTTACAGTTGGATTTGGCGAGGTCGATTGCCATTAAGAAAGCATAATTGTAGGCACTGTTTTTGCTGCTAAAAATGTTGAACTTAATATGGAACGTCTTCAATGGAGACTGGATGAATAAACCCGGCCTGTCCATTTCCGATGTGTCTTGGATGTGAATAACGTGGTGATCTTGATATTTGTTAAATATTTCTTGCAGAATTAGGTCCGCATCAGAAGCTGTCAGGTTGGTGTTGGGATAATCCTTGGAAAAGTTATCAATAGTTAGATTTGATGTAACCCATGGTGGATATTTAAGAGTTCTATGTGTTCCCACTGTGAAACTTGGGATTTTATAGTCCCTGATGACATCCATGGTATTTTCATAGAAAGTTTTCGGATATGATTTCAGGTGGCTAGTATGAGCTTTAATTAATGGGTTAATGTCATTAAGAATTATGTTGTTGTTGGATGACAAAGCTTTGCTTCGATACTTGATTGTCAAGTAATCCCTACGAAATTGGAGGTTAGGTTCCGAAGCTTCTATAAGAATGCTACCGATTGGCGTAGTATGAAAACAACCGGTACATAGCCTGAGCCCAGTGTTATGTATTGGGTCTAATTTTTTGAGTAGTTGTTTGTTAGCTTTGTTATATATTATACATCCGTAGTCTATTTTACTGCGGATGATAGCTCTGTATGTAAGGACCAAGGTGCGTTTGTCTTGCCCCAGTTATTATGATTCAAACATTTTATTATGTTCATTCTTCTCTTGCAATCAGTGATGATCTCCTTTATATGGTGATACCATGTGTGTTTGCTGTCGAATACAAGACCAAGAATTTTGGTTGAAAAAACTCTTCTTATCGCTACGTTGCCAATTTGCAGGTGTAAATTTCCCGACACCTTGCGTCTAGATATCAGTATGCATTCAGATTTATTGGCAGAGATAATAAATCCTGAAGTTAATGACCAGCTATGGATTGAGTTCAAAGCTTCTTGAGTAATGACCTGAGTAGAGGAGAGTTCCTTTCCTTTACTGAGAATTATCATGTCATCTGCATACTTGCGGATGATCGTGGGTGACTTTATTCCTTGCCCAGCATCCATAATGGCTATTAAGAATAGCGTTACACTTAGGGTGGAACCTTACGGGAGCCCATTTTCTAGCATGACTGTATCCGACAACTGATTATTGACTCGGACCTGAATACATCGATTACTTGTGAAATTTTTGATGAATTGAAGAATATTGCCACCAATACCAATGTTCCTAAGAGCCCATATAGTTCGGGGTATCCAGACCATGTCATAGGCCTTTTGAACGTCTAGATTCACAACAATGACATGCTGTCTGTTTTGAATGGCTTCGGTAACGTAGGTGTCTACACCCACTAGATGTGAATATGTGGAGTACCCGGGTCTGAAACCAAATTGATAATCCTCAATGATGTTGTAGCGGTTTAAAAACCATCTTAATCTTCTGTCAAGAATCTTTTCAAGTATCTTACAGAGATTACAAATTAGGGAAATTGGACGGTAATTGATGGGATTAGATCGTACTTTACCTGGTTTAGGAATGGGGATGACAGTTGCCAATTTCCATGTATTAGGAAAGGTTTGACATGAGAACATATAGTTATATATCTTGAGTAGGACTTCTTTCCCTTCAGTGGGTAGATTTCTAATAAGGATATTGGATACTCCATCTGGTCCAGGTGCTGAGTTATTAGATGAATTTATTGTGTCATTTAATTCCTGTGTAGTGATTGGTACGTTAAGAATGTCGGATCGATCTGGAGGTGGGTATAGACAGTTACAATAGGTTTCTTCAATTTCGTTTTTTGATTTCACAAACTCTTCATCGTAGTTGGCTGAGCTAGAGTTGCTTTGGAAGGTCTTAGCTAGAGTGTTGGCTATTGCCAGTGGCAGAGTCACTTATGATACCATTATGAGACTGCAAATATTGAATGTCATTGGAAACTTTGTTGCCTTGAATGGCCTTAATTTTCTTCCAAGACTCCGACATGTTATTTGAATTAATTGAAGAAACATAATCAGTCCATGATTGTTTTTTAGATTCTTTAACAATTCTTCTGGCAAGGGCTCTGGTTCTCTTATAAGCAATCTTATTATCCTCGGAACTTTTCTTTTTAAACCTATTAAAGGCATGTTTTGCTGCTTTAATGGCATCCCGGCATTCGTCGTTCCACCAAGGAACTCTCTTCTTGTAGCATTTAATTCGATAATTTTCAATAGTTTGGTGAGCAGCTTCCATGATAATATTAGTAAAATCCTGAACAGCATGATTGATATCATCCTCGAGCTGGAAGTTGGTCAGGTCCGAAGCGATAATTTCTTGAAACAAGGGCCAGTTCGCTTTATTAAAGTTCAGTCTATCAAAGGGTGGGAAAGAATTGTTATTAAATCTAGGAATGTCGATGTCGATAATAATTGGAAAATGATCGCTGTCGTATGGGTATTCAAGTACATTCCATGTGCATTTTTGGGCAAAAGGAGTCGAAGCAATGGACAGATCGATTCCACCAAGTTTACCATTGCTAAGATTGATATGGGTGGGCTCACCTGTGTTAATAATGACCAAATTAGAATCTTCCACAAAAGTTTCTAGCAATATTCCCCTTTTGTCAATCTTGTATGAGCCCCATACTGCATGATGACCATTAAAATCACCTGTAATCAGTAACGGTTTAGGAAGTTGTTGAAGGATATCATTAAGTTCCGAGTATTCGAGATTGTGACTGTTGGGAATATATAAGTTACATATATGCAAACATATAGGTGAGGTAATTTTCACAGCAACAGCCTCCAAGTTCGACCTAATCTGGATATTGTCTGCCAGAATGGATGATTTGACATATATGGCAACTCTACCAGATGCATATTCGGTGTTTGTTCTATTTTTATAATAGCACTGATAATTATTGAGATGAGCTGAGTAATTAAATTTAAAATTGGTTTCTTGCAGACATATTATGTCTGGGTGAATATTGTTGCACAGTAATTGTAGATTTTCTAGGCGGCAGTGATATCCATTAAGGTTCCATTGAACAATGGAATCATGATTTTAGTTTCAATTTATTAGTAAAGATATGAGTGATTACTGTCTGTCATAGATTTTATACAAAGATTATTATGTGCTGTCCATACTAGATTCACTCTCAGACAAGTCTGAATCAGGTAACTGTTTCAGCAGCTTCTTCATAAGTCTAGTAAATCTACCTTTCAGGCTTCTATCTGTTAATACTTTGTAAGTTTCCTTAAGCATATTAATTATTGCTGGAATGTCATTAGAATAATCTTTAACTATAGCAATGGGATCAACTGCGCCCAATGCATTTTCTAATAATAATTGAAATTGTTTGTATGTTAAGGGAAAAGAACTTGGATTGTTGTCAATGAGAGCTTTTGTTGGACTAAGCATGTCTTCCATATTTTTTCCAGGATTGTTGCCTTGTTGGTCTGATTCTAGTATGTTTATGTTCTTCTTCTTTTTCTTTTTTGGTTGTTTCAATTTTTTTTCTTGATTTTTATTATCAGTATTAGTGTGAGTTGTTTTAGATAAGGAAGAGGATTCAGTTGGTAAGCTTCTTTTATGAGGAGGGATACTCATGGGGTCAGTTGAGGAGAGGAGCATGGGTGACTTTTGAATTTGATCTGTACAGTTTGTATCTTTGTTCAAGGGAGGCTTAGCACAAGGTGATGAATCTGATGTGCAGCTTTTCTTGTTCAGAGGAGGGAAGCTATCACAATCCATATTAGGTGAATTAGAAGTTTGTACTAATGACTGATCTAGGGAACAATTATCTTTTGTGGTGCTATCATTACCTTCTGAACCATTATTTACTATTGGGCTAGAAATGTCCTCTTTGCTTGGACATTGACTAGCAATATGGCCTTCAGAATGACATTTAAAGCAAGTCATGTTATCAGTAGAAAAATATAATCTATAAGATGTGTCTTGATATTGGATTAACATAGATGGGGGTAATTTATGAATTTCATCAGGGTGAATGAACACCTGCCTTCTAAAACTCAAAATATGAGATAAATTAGGATCTGTCATACCAGCTCTTATAAAAGTTATATTAGATGAAGTTTGCACATTAAGTTGGTTGAGAGCTTTTTTTATGTCTTCATGTGGGATCACAGGGCACACATTGGATATTATAACCCTGATGTGTTTGTTAAGTAAGGGTCTGACACTTACTTCAATATTATTAATAGTGAGAGACTTATATTTATCTGTAATATAATCAGCATGTTTCTTTGAGCTTAAGAATACACATATCCTGTTGTTGGCGATACGAGACACAAAACGAATATCACTTCCTTGTACAATGGTAATTAGTTTACTCACATAGTCCTTGAGTGTTAACCCTTCATGCGCCTCAATGATAATAGCTTGATCCTTAGTCGGGAACACATCAGTAGTAGCAGCTCCAGCGTAAGATTTGGTTTGTGCCTTATCAGCAGTTGAGGTTAAGTTGGTGGTGTTGTTTACGGTGGTCATGGTGTCAGATTGTGCCGCCCGCAAAGGCAGCAGGCACACAGTTTTATGAGATATCACCAAATATGACACTTGATAGTAAATTATTGTCACCAGAAGAAATAAGGTCGCAACAACGCACACGCGAGCAGAGCGGACGATGTTATCGGTACCACTGCGAACGCAGAACTAGATAATGTTGTTTTAAAATATAACGATAGAAATGTGTCCGACCCGGCGACAGTGACTAGACTCTTTAACCAATACTTTTCGAGAATTGCTACCGGTATCACTAACAGACTTCAGTCACAAAATTTAATATCAGACATTCCCAAAAAATTTTAGACACAATGGTCGTTTCCGAAATTTCTTCCTATGAAATTCTCAAAGTAAACGGTAAACTAAAGAAAAAATATTTGGCCGGTTACAATGAATTTCAGTATTGTTTGTTAAAGACCTGTGCGCCTGCCAGTATACACCCGTTAACTCACATGTTTAATGCGTTCTTATGCACCGGAACTTTTCCAGATATTTTTAAAACAGCTAAGATTAAGCCGCATTTCAAAAATGAAACAAAAATGTAATTCAACATTATCGGCCTATTTCTCTTCTGTCAATTTTTCAAAAATATTAGACTTTTTTACGTACGAATGGATACCTTTCTCACTAAACACGACGCGCTTTCAGATTGCCAACATGGATTTAGGAAACCAAAATCTACGGAAACAGTCATATTCTGTCTTCCTTTGGAGGGGAAGTAAAGCCGGCTGCCCCATGTAGTAGATTTACTGCATGTCAAAGATCCTCAAGCCTAAAAGAAGCCACTGAGCAAAATTGAGATGCGCCTATTTCGTCGCCCAAGATAATACTTCCTTTCTCCGCTAGGTGGTGAAAGGAGCGTAGGGAAATTTGCGTGGTTAGACGGAAGAGCGGGCCTGATGGCCCGAGTCTCGCCACGTAAAATAAGGCATTAACTAACTAACTATTCTCTTTTCGTAAAGATGTCGCCTCATCATTGGATATTTTGGATCCACCCGCACCTATTTGATTTTTTTAGATCTTTCTGAAGATTTTGACGTCATTGATCATGCAATTTTACTTTCAAAATTACCTTCATATGAAATCCGTGGTATTGCTCTAGATTGGTTACGTTCGTGCTTTAAACAACGATCTCAGAGAGTAGAAATACCTTACTGGAATGATGGAACATTATGTATACACCTTTCTGACGCTTTGATAATTGCACATAGAGTCCCTCAGTGCAGTATTTTAGACCCTATCTTTACGTAAACGATATGTAAGCGATATGCCTTCGACGTTTGGAAACGGAAGTTCTCTTTGCGGATGATACGAATATTCTTTGCAATAAAGAAACCGTAAATAGTACAATATCAGATGTTTCAAATTGGTTCCGAAATAACAAATTAATAGTAAATGAAAAGAAAACGGTTTTAATGCAGTTTTCTATTTCAAATAAACAATTATGTAATCCATTGAAAATAAACGGTGTACCATTCACTGATGTTAAGGCAACAATTTTTAGGTCTCTCAATTCAGTCAAACCTCAAATAGAACGTCCATTTAAATGAAATGAACACAGAATGAAGTTCATTATGCTACGCCTTCAGAATTCTTTCAAATTCAGTCAGCCTTCATACTGTTTGTGGTATATATATTTTGGGAATGTTCCTTTCCGCCTGAGTTATGGCATAATATTCTAGGGAAATACATCTTATAGCTCCCAGACTTTTAGATTACAAAAATAATTGTACGAATAGGAAGCAAATCCCACCCACGTGATTCTTGTAAACCTCTTTTTACTAATCTAGGAATTTTACCATCACCTCTTTTGTTAATTTACGAATCAGTTGTTTTTTGTCAAAAATGGCTTGCTTATTTATGAGCGGGATTATATTTTCAGAAAACGCCGACGTCTATAACTATAATTCTGGACTTAGTAATGATATTCATCAGGTTACAGTATCGACAGCTCATTACAAAAAATTCACATACATGTACTACATTATTTTACAACACTTTGCCAGATGGCATTACACGATTAAATTCGACAGAAAAGTTTAAATCTCAAGTAAAACCGTTTCTGTTGCCTAACTGTTTCTATACAATTAGAGACTATACTGAGCATCACATGGAAAGTAACATTAATTTTAACAGTGATATTTAATGTATTATTTACCATTTGGACTGTATAATTCTAAACAACCTGTATCCAGTACTGATGGGTCAGTGGCCACTATCTCGATCAGGTTTTTTGTCCAGTTTCCCTGATACTTTGAGCAAATGCTGAGATGGCCTCTTGTTTTGCTTCTGGACATAAATGTAATTTCATTATCTACACAAACAGTTCCACTTTTAATTTTTGACATTCAAGAGAAAAATTTATGTAGCGTATATTGTTACATATAATATTTTCGATGACGTTTCGTCTGCACCTTATAGCCATCTTCAGACCTGTTTTTTAATTGTAAGTTTTAAGAATTTTTAGTACGTAATTTTTAATACATTTTAAGATAAAAATAAAAATGAATTTCGGACAAGTTACAGTTTTGGACAATGAACCGCGAAAAACGCGAGATTAGTATCAGAGACATTACACATAAAAATGAATGCAACTTTATATACTATGATAGAATCCAACACCTTCACTGGAATTTACTACAACTCTTTTCTAATTTAGCAATTAAAATCAAAATTAATTCTTTCTTTCTCATGGTTTCCGCCCTTCCTTGGCCGTTTAATATTACATGTTTTGTCATGTAACCGTCTCCAGTATTCAAGGAGACGGTAAACAGAAATTAAGGAAAAGCGAGCGGAAGTACGCACGCTCACAATATCAATAATGTATATAATGTAAATATGCTAGTATAGTCAGATTCCAACTGTATTTTAAAAGGTAAACTTCTGTCAACAAATATTTGTTGTAAAATGTCTGTATTGTAAAGTCAAATATTCATTCTTCATTATGTCGTTGTAGGAAGTATTATTCCTAGACGAATGACATGATGAGGGATAACAGCCCAAATTAATTGTTGATTTACCCTTAAAATAGATTTTATTACAGGAGTAAATATTTTGTTTATAGTCCATGTAAAAACTCTTTTATTTCTGTATTCAAAATTCAAGTAGTATATGGCGTTTGGTAGGGATCACAGAATTTTGAAAACGTGCACAGAATTGACTTCTCCCCATATCACGTCACACAGAGGTTTTAACTGTTTTTCACGGAAAATAAATAATAATAAAATAAGAAAGTCAAAAAATTACATTTTGGTAATTTAAAAAAAACGAATGAATACAGCAATATGGCGTTTATGTCATCGGATAGGGTGCATTTGGTACTACTCCTACAAAAAAAATGTAAGGAAAAGATTAGGTGCCGTTTTTGAGAAAATCATGTTTTTTAAACTTTTTAAAATTGCAAATATTTCACGCTCTTTTGCACGAAAAGTAGTAAAATTTTCAAAAATTTATACCTGACCTTAATGAAGGAACTATTTACGGGCAACAAATTTTATTTAATGGAAAAATCTGGGTTTTCAATTTCATAATTAGAGGAAGACGCCGAAAAAAATTCAAACTTTTGCGATTTTCCAAAATTCAGAGTTAACCGTGAATATCGGACCTATGCTCAAAACTATTTTGAGCCGTTTTAGAGAAAAAAATTGAAAATGTCCTGGGGGCTTCATGTAACGTACCCCCAAATTTTAAAGAATGTTTTTCAAAATTCCAAATAAAGAACTGTAGCCGGATGGACAGGGGTTTCTTCAATTTGGAAAAGATCTTCCGAAATGATGAAGAGACGGACGGACCGACAGACGGATGGACAGACGAACAGTCAGACAGATGGATGGATGTTTTGAATAAAACCACTTTTTCGGTATCAGGGGACCCCAAAACTTGTATTTCCATTGAAATCTCGAAATCGATTTTCCCCAGCATTACATAACTTTCTCAGTATTACGCACTACATTACTCGCGTATATACGTATGTATACGAGAAAGTAACTAGTGGTGCTACAGAATGGCACAGACTTTCTCGTAGTAAAGTGTTCTAATTTCCTTGGTGTGGACTGGCTTTCTGGTCTTGCCCGATTTTCTTGCCAGCAGCCATCTATCGCCACGTAAAGTACACTTTCTAAAAAAAATTGTAACTTTTTGGTTTCCTAATTGTAGAACTGAAATATTACTTTAAGAATATTAAAGAAGAGTAAAATCTCATCCCAAATGTCAATTTTCGTTGAAACATTTAGAGCGGTTTTTAAGAAAGTGGCGTTAAAGCGTTACTGTAAATGCACAATATTTAAGATCTTTTTCACAGGAATTTATTGCTTTCGAAAAACTTCATTTAAAATCATTTGAATCACTTTTACTTACAAATGCAAAAATGTATAAACGTTAATGGAAATATGCCTATTAAATGCGTGAGAGATATTTAAAGAAATTGAATTTGAGTAATTTCTGAAGAAACAAAATAATACACCAAAATGAACTTTACGTCATATTAAATAGTGAAATTACCACTATCCATTTGAAAAGTTTGAAGAAAAAATTTGAAGCCACTTTTGCGAAAATGGCATTTAAGCGTTTCGCAAAATGTGGATATTTGAATTGATTTTCACAGAAAACTTTTGAGTTTTCGAGAAATTTTATGACATTACGTAAAGCACATATACTCATAAATACCATAATGTGAACAAACTTCCGGTAATGTAAATATTAACGACGTGAGAGACGAGTCAAAAAATTATAATTTTGTAATTTTTGAAAAAACAAAAGAATAGAGCACAATGGCGTTTATGTCATCTTATACAGTGCATTTAGCACTATCCATACCAAAACTTTAAAGAAAAAATTTGTAGCCGATTTTAAGAAAAGCTTGTTTTTGTATTTTTTTAAACATTGCAAATATTGCAAGCAATACTGCTCCAAAACTACTAAAATTTTCAAAAAAATGTACATGACCTTGTTAAAAGAACTGACTATGAGAAACAAATTTTATTTGAAGGAAAAATCTCTCTCTTTAATTTTTTAGTTGCAGGAAGACGCCGGAAATAATTCAAATTTTAAAATTGTCGAAAATTCAGAGTTAACAGTGAAAATCGGATCAATGCCACCTTTATAAGCGTATTTAACTCTACTCTTACAAGAAATTGAAAGAAAATTTGGGATCCATTTTAGAAAACATTTTGAAAATGTCCTGGGTGTTTCGTTTAAAGTACCCCCAAATTTTAAAGAATATTTTTCAAAATCTTAAAACTTTAACTAGTGCCAGATGGACAGAGGTTTCTTCAATTTGGATAAAATCGCACGCACGTTTAAGGCGCTAGTAGTGTTCACAAACGGACGGACGGACGTTTTGCTTTCAAATGTTTTTTCGGCATCAAGGACTCACAAAACAGGGATTCTTGCTACATCACATGTTAAAGGATATTTTTCTTAATTTTTCAACTGAATTTATCCACTTTTTCTTTGTCAGGGCTCAGCAATTAATTTTTTGCGCCGAAAATCCGCAGTTTTTCGCGCAGCATTGTATAACTTTCTCTATACTACGTATATAACTCCGTAGGTATTCGGGAAAGTAAAAATGGAAACATGTGGTCCGTTTCGATCGTAGATCCTTCTTCAATTGGGTACACAGCCTTTGCAGAAACTGGAAATGAACGGTTGAACAACACGCATAAAAAACAATCTTCATCGGTATCAAGCAACTATTAATATTTCTAGCTACTGTGAGAGCGAATCTTCAATTAATGATGATGCAAATAAATCTCGTCAGTCTGCGCAAAACACGTGCACAGAAAGCGTAAATGTTAAATGGAGGAATACAAGCTTTCTAAGTCTGGCGTCAGAAAGATGGATACTAGAAACAAGGGCTGAAATATAGATGGTTTTGGTACTATCGATAAGCGCCGAACCGATAAAAATTTAATAGAATGTTTAAAAATTGATCCTATAGATTGTGGTGTGAGAAACGATTCATTGAGGCCTTTATCCTCAACATTTTTGTTTTTAAGGCTCTACAACGCTTCGGTTAGCAGTTATTTATCTATATAGATTTTGAAAATGCTAAGGAGCGTTGCGGGTTGCATTTGATATGAATATTTAGATACGTTTTTTCAACAAATCCTTCACATTTTTAAAATCAAAGTACAATTCGTCATGTCTCCGTGAAATTTGTCTTTCTTTAGAGACCTCATTTATAAATATTGAGTGCCTATGAGAGTCGTAAAAGGTATGTATACTACTGAAATAGTATTGGAGACGATAGTTTATGAGGTATACCGAACCTGCTGTTTTAAACGAAGAAGGCAGATTTCTTTGAACTTTTGTTTATCTTCAATACCACTACCAGGGAAATCAATAAACACGAGACAATTTCTGAACATTCCCTGACGCACAGTTTTTTCGGAAAGGTCAAGAAAGTTAGACAATGAATGTGTAAGGCATTGTTTTCTCTAATTTAGAGAAATAATGGAATAGCTATGGATTTCACGACTGAGACATGTTCTCAACAAAGACCACGTGTAAATAGAATTAGTTATAAAATGACACAGACTTTTCCCTAGTAAAGTTTTCTAATTTCCTTAGTGTGGACTGACTTTACGGTCTTGGTTCATCCTCTTACCAGCTGCCATCTATCGCCGCCCAAACATAATTTTGCACTTTTTATCAATTTTGCTGTTTCCTAATGACAGACACGAAAATTTACTTTATGAATATAAAAGAAGGGTAATATCTCGTCCTGAATGGAAATTTTTGATGAAAACGTTGGAGCCATTTTCATGAAAATGACGTTTAAGCATTTGTGAAAATGCGAAATTTGAAGCTTTTTTTTCACGGAAAACTATTGAGTATTCAAAAAAGATTATTGGAAGTTATTTGAATCTCTTCTTCTCACAAATACAATAACGTGTAAAAATTGTAGGAAATGTGCATATTACAGGCATGAGATATATTAAAAAACAACAACAAACTTTTGTGTAATTTTTGAAAAAACAACAACAAAAGAATACAGCAAAATTAATTTTATATCATTTTAAACAGAGCAATTAACATCATCTGCCCGAAAAGTTTGAAATGAGATCTCTAAAGAAAGAAAATTTCACGGAGACGTGACGAATTACACTTTGATTTTGAAACTATGAAGAATTTGTTTTAAATAAAGCATGTAAATATTCACGTCAAATGCAACTCGCAACTCTCGTGAGCATCTTTGGTTCTATATCGTTAAATAACTCCTAAACGAAACGTTCTAGAGCCTTAAAAATTAAAATTTTGATGCCAAAGGCTTGAAAGAAACGTTCCTCACGCCTTAATCTATAGGGGGAGATCTTCTTAAACATTCTATTATATTTTTGATGGTTGGGCTCTTCTCGATTCTACACCACCGGTTCACGGTCTGCAGAATCTGCAATTTTATGTGAAATTAAACTAATTACTTGATATTCTGTGTAACTGAATTACACGGGTATACCTCCCTGCTCAGTAATTATGTTAAATAAGAATAGTTTGTATTGACAAGGGTGTATTGTATCGTTATCAGTTACAAGGACATATGCATACGTAGAACAAGAGACGGAGGATAAGAGACACTTGAAGAAAAATATATATAAGAGGCTTATTATGGAAATGCAAAAATAGGGAAGAGGGTCGGGTTTAACATGCGAGAGTTCTCGCAGGATTACACTAGTTTAAATTCCACTCCATTCTTACAACAAATGTAAATGAAAAATTTGGAGCCGCTTTTGAGAAAATTTTGAAAATGTCGAAGGGTCTTCATGTAAAGTACTCCCAAATTTTAAAGAATGTTTTTCAAAATTTCAAAGCTTCAACTAGAAACAAATGGATAGAGATTTCCTCAATTTGGAAAAACTCCAACGCACAGTTTAGGCGCTAGTAGTGTTCACAGACGGACGGAGGGATACTTTAAAAAACTAGTGGTGCTACAGAATGACACAGACTTTTCTTCTAGTAAAGTTTTCCCATTTTTACTTGGTCTGCACTAGCTTTACGGTCTTGCCCCATCCTCTTTCCAGCTGCCATCTATCATCGCTCGAAGTATATTTTTTTGACATTTTCTCAACTTTTCAGTTTCCAAATAGTAAAACTTAAATATTACTTCAAGAATATTAAATAAGAGTAAAACCACATCCTAAATAGCAATTTTTATTTAAAATATTCGCGTCTTTTTTAAGATAATGGCAATTAAACATTACTGTATATGTGCAATTTGAATCTATTCTTCACAGGAATCTATTGAGTTTTCAGAAAACTTCATTTAAAGTCATTTAAGCACATCTACTCACAATTGAAATAATGTATACAAATTGATGGCAATGCACATATTAAGGGCGTGAGAGATATTTAAAAAATTACATTTTTGTGTAATTATTGAAAAAACAAAAGAATTCACCAAAATTAACTTTACGTCATATTAAACAGTGCAAATAGCACTATCCATTGGAAAAGTTTGAAGAAAAAATTTAGAGCTATGTTTGGGAAAATGGCGTTTGAGCGTTTCTGAATATGCGGAATTTTGAGCTCATTTTCACAGAAAACTGTTGGGTTTTAAAGAAATTTCATATGTCATTATTTAAAGAACATGTGCTCATAAATATAATAATGTAAAGAAATCGCCTGAAATGTAAATATTACCGACAAGAAAACAAAACATTACAAAAATTACATTTTTTCAACATTTTTAAAAACGAAAGAATACAGTATTATGGCGTTTATTGTCGTATAAGGTACATTTAGCACTACCCCTGTCAAAAATTTAAAGAACAAATTTGTAGCTGTTTTCGAGAAAATCTGGTTTTTGTTATTTTTTAAATTGCAAATATTGCGCGCAATACTGTGCAAAAACTACCAAAATTTACAAAAATTAGATGATCTTAATGAAAGAAGGAATTAGGAACACATTTCTTTGGAAGGAAAAATTTCTATCTTCAATTTTGTAGTTGTAGGAAGACGCCGAAAAAAATTCAAATTTTTATAATAATAGAAAATTCAGAGTTAACAGTGAAAATCGGACCTATGAGTGTATTTAATTCTACACTTACAAGAAATTCAAACATTAATTCTTAACGATCATAAATGATATATTGAAGGCAGGTTAACGGGGCTTGTTTAGTAAAAATAAAAATAATTTACAACATGGTTGTTTGCCGACGTGTCGGAAAATATATTTACATCCTCAGGAATGTATATAATATGATAATATGAGAAAGAAGCAAACAGTTACAATAAGGCTACCAAAACAAGAAATTTAAAGAAAAAAGAACCCCTCACAAATCTTATGGAAATGAGGTATCAGTCAAATTGTCTGAAAATTTAGTATGTTGTTCCTTGGATCACATTGATTAAAATCGTTATGACTGTTAAGCGGAAAAAGTTGTTCCTTTTGATCTAATGCACATTTTAAAACGGAGATCATACCGATTTGTCAGATAATAGAAAGGCACATATGTGCACTCAAAGCATATTCAAATGAAACAACTTCACTTGTTTAGACTTGTAAATTATGTTACTTCATTTTCCGTGTGCCACTTTGCTTCATTACCGTGAGCCCCCTTGCCTTCCACGTTGAGATACTCGACCACGAGAGAAAATCTTGTTTTTGTAATTTTTCAAATTGCAAATATTGCGGGAAAACGACCAAAATTTTCAAAAAATCTACATAACCTTAATGAAAGAAGTGATTGTAAACAACTAATTTCAATTGAAGGAAAAGTTTCTATTTTCAACTTTGTAGTAATAGGAAGACGCCGAAAAATTCAAACTTTGCAATTTTCCAAAATTCAGAGTTAACCGTGAAAATATGACCTATGTCATTTTTATGAGTGAATTTTACTCTATTCTTACAAGAAATTTAAAGAAAAAATTTGGAGCCATTTTTGAGAAAATTTTGAAATTGTTCATAGAAAGGGCTTCATGCAAAGGGGGGCTTCATGGAAAGTATCACCAAATGTTAAAGAATGTTTTTCAAAAATCAAAGCTTCAACTAGAGCCAGATGGATAGAGATTTCTGCCCGATCTCGGGAAGAGTCATGAAAAGGTAAATGCCTGATTCATGTAAAAAATCATCAACAATCAAAATATACGACAGAAACTTCCAAAGCCTCGGGACCGTTCAGCTCTGTCAAGAAAAATCAATTTTGGAGAAAATCGGCTGAACGGTTTAGGAGTTACAGTTGTCCACAGACGAACTGACAGCTGTTAAGTTGATAGGCTGATTGATAGATGATTGATTGTGATTCCGGGCGCCAACTCTTAAGATCAATAGTCCCGAATGAATAGTATATGTTTTGCATGGGAGGTAGCTGCGATTTTCCGGCTCTAGATGGCTAACTCAAGCGCCGAGCTACCGTCGGCTAGCGGATTTTCATCAACCAGGTGCCTCCCACCAGAGGGTATCCTCCTAACCGTAACAAGGTGTAACCTCCCCACCGGTATCCCGGCATGTTGTGATGGTGTGTCACTTGTATGTGTTTGTAAGTAAAGGGTAGATAGGACAAGGAATGCGGAGAAAATATCGCACGCTTTCCGTTTGGTAGGTACTGCCCCGGCATTCGCCTAGTTTTGGTCAGAGAAACCACTGAAAGCTACTGCTTAAAGCAGCCGGTAGGTATAATTCTTTTCCAGACAGCAACAGGACTCGACTTAGCTATCCGGCTAATGTCGAAAATACTGCCTTCGTCATGACTTGTACCTAGCACCTCCTCAGGTACTACAATGACATTAGTTTACATTCTGAGCCATCTCTCCCGGTCAACCGTTAAGGAAATATAAGTCGGTCCCATGGGTAGTGTATATATTGCATTTAAATTTTACGTAAATAGATTGATTTGTTTACTTAAATCGGTTCATACAGATTCATAGAAAGACAATTAATTTGATGCGACATACGTTTTACAAATCGAACAAGAGAGTTGAAAAGTTGTTTAAAAGTTCACATTACGAAAATTACACACACGCATTTCCAGTTTAATTAGGATCTTAATTGATTTTATATGCGAGTGGAGTTGCTTCAAATGATTTTCAACAACGTTTCTGAATTTTTCAATAGTTTTCTTCGCAACACAATTATCCCTGAGCGAGGCTTGAATCAGCAGCCCCTTCTTCCTAACCGCTGAAACAGTACCCGCCAATTAACCACCTCAGTCACGAGAATTGGCACTTCCGTGATAGTCATTAGAGGTTGGTGTTTCAGTCCTAACATTGGGCAGACGAAAAATTGAAAGAATGTGAAAATAATGTTTTTTGGGGGCAGAAAAAGATGGCAACTGAGAAGGCATAACTTGACGCGGAAAATAATTTTGCTGGTTGAAAACACTTTTTCTTTTTCATGTAGCAATATAATAGAACGGAAAAGTTAGCAATATTATGAGAAAGTATTGCGCTGTTTAGCAAAACTAATTTACTTGATTAATTGGTTTTGTGATTAGAATTGCTTCAATTTTTTTCAATCAGTTTTCTGGAATTCTCAATTATTTTCTGCGACAACAGAGAATTGTGACAAATAATAACTCCCGATCATGGCTCGTATCAGCAAACCCTCCCTTCTGAGCTGAGTCCGTACATGCCACTCAACCACCTCGGACATGTCAGGTGGACATTGGATTAACAATTCTCGAATAAGTGTATGGTTGTTTGAGTTCTAGCAATCGGCAGAATTGATAAAATGTGAAAAATAGTTATTTGGGTGGCAAACGATGGCAGGTGGAAAAGGATTAAGGCATAACCCAAACGCTAGTCGAGACTAAGGAGTTTAGAAAACTAACTAAAAACTTTTATGGCGAAAATTCTCCGTTTTCTGGCGTACTATTACATAACTTTCTCTTCTTATGAAGAATTCGTAAAGCGAGAACGTAAAAAAGTAATAATAAGCAAATAATAATAAAAATAATAACAACAACAATAATAATAATAATAATAATAATAATAATAATAATAGGTACCTCTTAAATAAAAGAAGACCAATAACTGGAGGTCACCGGGACCAGATGGACTTTACAATATTTGGCTGAAGTATTTCACAGCAATCCAGGAACCACTGGTCATCTACTTTACAGAAGCATTAAATGACCCGAATAAGATACCACTTCATCTTACTGAAGAAAACACCTTTTTGCTTCACAAGAAAGATGGCCTCACAACCATAAAACTACAGACCAATAACGGTTTGTCTACTATTTACAAATTATTTACATCCTTGATCAATGAAAAATATTATGAGCATTGTGAAAGAAATGGAATAATAGCAAAGGAACAAAAGGAATGTATTAGAGGCGCTCTAGGTTGCAAATACCAATTTATAATAGATTCTATAGTTTTAAAACAAGTCCAGAGTAAGAAGAAAAACCTTCACATGAGTTATATAGATTACACAAAAGCGTTTGATTCAGTTCATGATTTGTTGATAAGAATACTTGGAATCTACAGAATTTCTCCAAAGATCATAAACACACTACAGTCATTGATGCTAACGTGGAGGGTAAATCTGCATGCTAATAAGGAGAAAATACGTACAATGGACATTAAACGTGGGATATTCCAAGGAGACTCTTTCACCCTTATGGTTTTGTCTGGCCTCAAATCCGTTGTCATCACTGTTAAATGATAGTACCATTGGCTACAAAAATAATTCATCAGATAATAAGATATTAAATCATCTTTTATTCATGGACGATCTGAAGCTTTATGCTGGAACACATAAAAAACTCTGTTCCTTAATAGATACTACCAAGATTTTCAGCCAAGATATTAGGATGAGCTTCGGTTTGGATAAATGCACCATCATAAGGATACGGAAATGTAAAGCAGAAAAGTGGGATAAAATGTTCAAGGCATAGAAGAGCTGCAACCTGATACTGCTTACAAATACCTCGGAATACAACACAATATGAAACTTGATCACAGCGAAATTAAACATGAGTTAACCGAGAAGTACAAGAAGAGGGTAACCAAAATACTGAAAATGAAGCTAGCTAGAAAAAACATAATTACGGTCATCAATAGCTGGGCTGTACCTACGCTGATATACAGTTTTGGTGTAGTAAAATGATCTAATGCGGACCTAAATTCATTGGATAGACTTAATAGAGGGTTCTTACAAAATTCAGATGTCTACATCCTAGCTCTTCTGTGATCCATTTGTATTTACCAAGAAGAGAAGGTGGTCGAGGGCTACTTAATATTTTTAAACTCTGCAGAACCCAAGAACAAAAAATGAAGTCGATTATATAAAAAATGAAGTCGAAAACGATTCTCCGGATGAGAAACACCAGAAACAGTGGTCACTTTTGTGGACTTTAAGAAGGCCTTCCACTCCATAGACAGAGAAACACTCTACAACACACTAGAAGAATTCGGTATCGACAGAAAGACAAGAGCACTCATCCGGCAAACTTTAACTAACACAATTTCCAAAGTTAAATTCATGGGGGAAGATTCCGAACCATTTGAGATCCAAACTGGACTGCGACAGGGTGACGGACTTACGCCGTTGCTTTTTAATATCCTTCTCGAGAAAATTATCAGGACTTGAGAAAAAGAAGTTAAAGGTATCCAAATTGGTATAAAAAAAGTGAATAGGTTTCATGTGAAATGCTTAGCCTTTGCGGATGACCTCGCATTTCTCACAAATAATAGAAAAGAGGCCACAGACGCCATAGAGAAACTACACGAAATTGCACATAAAACTGGTCTTCAAATTTCGTACGAGAAAACACAATACATAGAAAGAGTGCCATAAGACAAACTGCCTATCGAAACAACCTACGGGACAATCATACAAGTGCCGCATTTTAAATATCTAAGAGAAATCATCCAACCATCAGGGATCAACCTAAGGGCCAATGAGGAGAGAATAAGTAAATAGCAGAGAGCATACAAACTCACATTGAGCTATGACAACAAAAAGTCCATATCCATTAACGCAAAATTAAGACATTATAACACTGTCGTACTTCCTGAGGCACTATATGCCGCTGAAACGACAAAAATCGGTGGTCAATCAAAAATAAAAGAAATAGAGAAACAAGAAAGGAAAATTCTCAGAAAAATGTTTGGACCGGTACAAAAGCAAGGGATTTGGATGAAGTGACCCACATTAGAAATTTATAAGCACACTGATAAGATTACGGACACATTCAGAAAAAGAAGAATGCAGTTCTACGGACATATTCACAGGATGAATGAAAACAGAATTTCAAAACGGATTCTCATAGTCATCAACTCAGGCAGGGGAAAAACAAAATGGAGAACAAGAAGTCGAGGAGGATCTCAGACAAGCACACGTTACAATAAAAGATGCAGAAAATAGAAAAGAATTCAGGAACACTCTCAAAAAACATACATTTGACACCGAAAGCAAGAAGAGGCCAGGATGTAAATGGACAGCAGAGCGGAAGAATCAACACAGTGAACACATGAAGAAAATATGGGCCCAGAGAAAACACAAACAATCATCATAAAGGAATTCAAGTTCAAACGCTCTCTTTAAATGGGAATAATCGTGAATAATAATAATAATACGAGTAATAATAATAATAATAATAATAATAATAATAATAATAATAATAATAATAATAATAATAATAATAATTTCGAAGTAGTTATGGATATCTTAAGTAAGTTCCATGGGTACATTTTAAATGGAAATATCTTGTTGATATAATCATTAGTTTTCTTAAATCGGTTCATACTGGTCCACAGAAAGAGCTATTGATTTGATGTGACATATGTTTTACAAAGAGTTGAAAACTTGTTTAAAAGTTCAATATACGAAAATCAATTATCAATACCTCCAGTTTATTTACCCTAATACTGTTTGTGATTAGAATTTCTTCAAATGGTTTTCAATTAAATTTCCAAAATTCTCAATAGTTATCTCTGGCAACAGAGAATTGTAATCAATAATTATCCCTGAGAGTGACTAGAAACAGCGACCCCTTTCTTCGAAACGTTGAGTCTGTTCCTGACATTTAGTCACTTCGGCCAGCAGGGACATACTAGAAATTCTGTAAAATTGTTCTTCTGTAATTCTCTGAAATTTCTCTTCTGCAATAATCATAATCGCATAGTTGTTCAAGCATTAGGCAGCCAAAAAAATGAGAAAATGTGAAAGATGTTTTTTTCGGCGGCAAAAGATGTCAGCTGGGAAGAGATCAAGACCATCCAGAAGCTAGACGAAACTAGAGAATCGAAAACTAACTAGCACGAGAATCTTGGTGCTATTCTACAGCACCGCTAGTTTATATATATATATATATATATATATATATATATATATATATATATATATATATATATATATATATATATATTATAACAGAATTGGTTTTTGGTTATGTTCAAAACAAGTGTTGCCTCAACAGCATATATTTTCACGTATTATTCGTAATTGCTATGCAATATTCAATATATATATATATATATATATATATATATATATATATATATATATATATATATATATATATATATATTGAACGTCAAAAACAGCAAAAACCTCTGTGTGGCGTGCCACGAGCAGAAGAGAATTCTGTACACGTTTTCATAATTCTGGAATCCCTACCCTAAGCTACATGAATTTTGAATACAGAATGAAATGAGAATTTATCGCAAGGATTGTTAACAAAAAATATTCACTCCGATGTAACAAAATCTATTTCAAGGGTAAATTAGCAATAAATTTGGGCACTTATGCCTTATCATGTTCTTCGTGAAGGAATAATACTTCCTGCCGCTACAACATGCAGAACGATAATCTGAAGAACTACATTTCCCAATGAATTGTAGAAGTGGTGCACAGATAATGATGTTACAATTATGTCCAAAAGCAAAACAAGGAGCTATCTCAGCAATTGCTCAAAGGATCAGGAAAACTGAACGAAAAAAGCTGATCGAGATGGGGGTCATTGACCCAGAAGGTACGGCACGATACTTGTTTCAAGTTGTTTAGAATTATACAATGCAAATGTTAAATAATACATTAAATATCACTGTTAAAATTAATGTTACTTTCCTTTTGATGCTCAGTATAGTCTCTAATTGTATAGAAACAGTTATGCAGCAGAAACGATTTTACTAGGGATTTAAACTTTTCTATCGAATTTAATGTCATCTGGCAAAGTGTAGTAAAATAATGTAGTACATGTACTGTATCTGAATTGTTTGTATTGATCTGTTGATACTGTCACTTGATGGATATAATTACTACGTCGAGTGTTAGAGCTTTAGACATCGGCGTTTTCTGAAAATATTTTCCCGCCATTAAGTAAGTCATTTTTGACAAACACCAGTGATTCATAAATCAACAAGCAAAGTAATGGTAAAATCCGTAGGTTAATAAAGAGAGGTTTACAAGAATCACGTGGGTACAATTCTTTTCTGTAATCTAAAAGTCTGACAGCTATAATATGAATTTCTCCAGAATATTATGCCATATCTCAGGAGGGAATGAACATTCGTGAAATATACATCACAAACAGTATGAAGGCTGACGGAATTTGAAAGAATTCTGAAGGCGTAGCATAATGAACTTAATTGTGTGTTCAATTCATTTAAATGGACGTTCCACTTGAAGTTTGACTGAATTGAGAGACCTTAAACGTTTGTTACCTTAAACGTTTGTTGAACTTGTCCTAGCTATCAGCCAGTTTCGAAAATTCTGCCATTATTGGGACTCGAACCTAGGACCTTCCGATCAGAGGCATAGCAGTGACATTAATTGATATCTTGAGCCACTTAAGCCGGTAACGTTTATTTAGATGGCATAGTACAAAATTCGAAGCTTATTATTAAACTAGCTAGACCACATACCTTCTCGAATTATTTCTAACTGCTCCGCTATATTATAATATAACATAAACCTGCAAAATTGTTTTCATCTAGTGATCATTTTTTCCCTACCGAGATTCGAATTCAGGTGCTTCGAGTTAACTCCCCATCAGCCGTACCACTACCTTGTAGAATCGGCGTATGAGTCGAACTTCGGCTCACCCTTAAAAATGTAATTGCCCCAATTCAATATTTCCAACACGCAATTTTCTAAAATTCAGAGAGATCAACGAAAATGAGACTGTTTGTTAAGCGTCTCTTGTTTAATACATGGAAAATACTAAAAGATTTTTTTTTGAGAAAATGTTCTTTTATAATTTGCATTAATAACCACCGGCAATTACATGAAATTTTTTTTTCTAAATATATTTGTCCTTGAGCTGATTTTTGAGAACAGATCACTAATCTTAAATTAGCTTAGCTGTCTTAAGTTTTGTAGCTTTGAAATTTTAAGTTTTTGCAACTTAAAAATTTGAATCGGTTTTTGATAAATAAATTGATTAAAAAATGAAAATGCCAATATTTCGCGCAAAATTACACGGAAATCTCATCTACTCATATATTTAAAAAAGTGTACAGGACCTTATTTCAAAATATATCTTTAAGGAACAGATTTTATTAAGGGACAAAATCTCTATCTTCATAATTGTAGTAGGAAGACGCCGAACAAAGTTCCAATTTTTGCAATTTTCGAAAAATCAGAGTTTTCAATGAATATTAGGCCTGCCCCGTTCTTTTAAACGTCTATCACACTATCCAACAAAAAATTAATCAAAAACGATAGAGCTATTTTTTTTTTGAAAATTTGGAAAATGTCCCTGGGGCTTTCCGTAAAGTACCCCCCAAAATTAAAATATCGGTTTCAAATTCAAGGGACCGCGACGTCAGGCTGATCGATTGGAAAATATCAAGTTTGGTGAAAAACGGTTAAACGATTTAGACGCTAGAGTTGTTCACAGACGGACAGACAGACGGACGTATGGACGGACAGACAGAGTTTTGCCGTCATTGGATTTTTCGGTATCAATGACTCACAAAACATGGATTCTAGCTACACCATATGTTAGAATATTTTTTTTCTAAATTTAGCAACTAGATTTATCCACTTTTGCATTATCAGGAACCCGTAATAAGATCACATACAGAAAATGGTCTGTCGTTCAGTTCCATACAGTATTATTCAATGAATTTGGCCACAAGATTTCCATTGACAGACAGCTTTATACAAAACACCCAATTTTTAATTTACATACAATCAACATAAAGAGTTTCTTAGGAAATTTCGGAGTGACCTTTCGAAGTTTCGGAATGACAGTGTAAAGGAGAAAAATTAAGACATATTTACTGAGATGATACCATAGACGAATTCTTTACTCTATGATGATCCTAATAAAAAATATTACAAAAGAACATAGCACCCGATATAGTATAACAAAGAGACTCACCAATTTAAACAACAAAAAACAAAATGAAAATAAAATAACGCAAATAAATATTTACAACACAGCCTGCAAACTCACATCTGGCATGGCAGTTATAAAGTGCTTAGAACCAAATGTAAACAATCTGTTGAACGTTGGGAGATGTTTAAAGAAAAAATGGGGGAGGCTTCAAATACGTTACATGAAATATAATATACAAAAATATATATTATAAATATAAAAACAAATTTACAAATATACTACCTTGTCAGAATTTAGTTTATATGCGGGTGAACAAGTTTTTCAAATAACAGTCGTACATCTTATTACGCTCAAAATTATCTTACTTTGCATCTACAGACCTCCAAAAAAGTGAGCTTTACATTATTTCAATTTCTTAAAAAATCGAGAGACAACTCTGAACAAAATTAGTAATCTCCCTTTTAAATTCATTGTTGAATGTGGAGATTTCAATATTGATTTTCTAGCGAATCCTAGGAAAAAGAGTTGGTCAATTTACTTTTATTCTTTTAATTTAGATAATACAGCGACTTTACAGCGTTGTAAAGTAGAGTTCACTTATATGTGGATGTCTCGTATTGAGCTGTTGATACTACATGAATATGATTTCTACGTGTGTTGTGATTATGAATATCAGTATTACATGAAAATATGTCCTGTCGTTAGGTGGAACGGAATACTCTTAAATCGCAAAAAGCAGTAGATCAAACTATAATTAACAAAACCACAACTAGATTTAGACTACATTTACAATAGACTACAATTATTATGCATAAACCATAAACCTGAAATCATTTGCATTCAAGAAACCAACTTTAACGCCAACCATGTAGGTATTATAAAAGGATATAATCCTTTTCATAAAAATCGATCCACAACCAGCATAGCAAGTGGAGGTGTCGCAACTTATGTTAAAGAGTTCTTAACAGTTAAACAACTTGACATCCGATCTAACATCGAGGTTGGAGCTGTAATAATTCAAGATCATAACCCAGTGTGTTTCTGTAAATTACCTACCTAACAGCCACAACTTTGAAATTAATGAGATCAAAGATATAATCAAACAACTCCCCAAACCTTTGTCCTACTCGGAGATTTTAATTGCCATAACACCTTATGGGGTTCAAAAACAAATGATTCCAGAGACAATTCCATTGAAGCACTCATTGAAGATCTTAATCTAACACTATTAAATAATGGGCAACCAACTCACTTTAATGTGAGCAATGGTAGCCTCAGTACTATTGATCTCACCTTATGCTCCACTACAATTGCACCAAGATGCAACTGGTACGCCATAGACGATCTGCACGACAATGATCATTTTCTCATCTTTATCTTATCAGTAGCCCTATTCGCATACCATTTCTAACTATGAATCCCCATAAATTGAATTACAACAAAGCTAACTGGTTGAAATACCAAGATCTGATATCAAGGCGGTTGAATGATAATGACATCTTTGAAGGCAATGTTGTAAATATTGACAGCATTATCCATAATTTGTCAGAAATAATTTTAAAATCTGCTAATGATTCAATAGAGTCTTTTAAATCTTTAAAAAGGACAAAATCGGTCCCATGGCGGAATGAAAAATGCAGAGAAGCAATAAAACGACCCAAGCATGCTTTTAATAGATACAAAAAACATGGTAGTGTAGAAAATAAAATTGAATACAAAAAACTGAGAGCTGCTGCAAGAAGGACAGTCAAAGAAAGCAAAATCTCATCCTGGGTCAACTTTGTCTCCAAAATTACCAAAGATCATGATATCAAAAAATCATGGAAAAAAATTAATGCAACCGAAGGTATAAAAAGATCCAATCAAATTAATTTTCTTCAGTCTACAGATAACCTGTTTATCACTGATCCTGATGCTATCGTTAACGAGTTAGTTAACAATTTTGCCAATAATTCGAGCACTCTAAATTATTCTGAAGCCTTCAAAATTTTTAAGAATGAGAAAGAAAATGAACTTTCAACTGACAACGAAAATCTGTGCTCTCAATACATCAATGATCCCATTACATTAAATGAACTAAAGGCTACATTCAAAGTCCTCAAAGACTCTACACCTGGCCCTGATAACATCCCCTATATTATTCTCAAGAGACTACCAATTAATGGTCTTGAAACTCTCCTCAAAATTTACAACTTTATTTGGGAAAATAATGTTTTTCCCAAAATATAGACCTCCGCAATTGTCATTCCAATTCAAAAACCAGGGAAAGATCAATCAAGAAGTACTAACTATAGACTGATTGCCCTGACTTGCAACATGTGTAAAATCACGGAAAAAATTATAAACTATAGACTACAGAGGTATTTGGAGTTCAAGAAGAATATATCAGACAACCAATTTGGTTTCAGGCGTCATCACTCAACTTTATTCCATCTAGTAAGCATTGATTCTTACATAAAAGAAGCTTTTTCCAATAAGCAAAATGCATTAGTAGTCAAGCTTGACATAGAAAAAGCATATGACATGGTATGGGTGCATCGCATCATACTTAAGTTACAAGTAGATGTCGGCGGAAATTTGTTGCAACTCATCAAAAACTTCACCAAAAATCGTGTCATTCAAGTAAGGTTCAATGGTAAGCTCTCTGATAAGAAGAACATCGAAAATGAAGTACCTCAAGGAGTACCTCCATACTCAGCGTAACTCTTTTTCTATTGGCCATCAATGATGCTAACATGGAAATTATCCCCCCAGTAACCGTGAGAAAATATGCACATCATATCACCATCTTGTGCAAAGGACGAAGCATAGATTCAAGTGAAAAATTAATGCAATCTGCCTTAAATAAAATATACGAATGGTCTCTTAAATCCGGCTTCAAATTTCCTGCTCAGAAAAGTGTCGGCACATTATTCTAAAAACAAAATGTAAGCAGAGTTCCTAGTCTTAAGCTTAACAACTGCAGTATCAAATTTGACAATACCACCAAAATTTTGGGACTGATTTTTGATTCCAAACTGAACTGGAAGAAACATATACAACACATAGTTGATGATTATAAAAAAAAATAAACATTCTGAAATGCATTTCTTACAACAATTGGGGGGCTGATAAGAGCCTTCTAATGTTAACCTATAAAGCATTAATCCGATCGAAAATCGACTATGGATCTATTATATATGCTTCAGCAAGCAAAAAGGACAACATGAAACTGGAAGCTATACACAATAAATGTCTTATAATATGTACCGGATGTTACCATAGCAGTCCCATCGGAAGTGTACTCATTGAAGCCAAAGAACCTAACCTTTCACATCGCAGAGAATATTTAACATTAAAATATGCTCTCAAAGCTGCTTCGTCGACGAACACTATTATCTACAAAGACTACAACCCTAAATTTCCTCAATGTGATTACCATCCTCGCTACATACCTTTGCATGCGAAAGTAAGGAACGTTTTTGAGGAGTTGCAAGAACACCAACCTCCCATTGAAAACAAAAGGAACTACAACATCCCACCCTGGACGCTATCGGGTATACAATTTGATATCAACAATTCCGATAATGAAGGTTACCACATATTCACCAGTGGTTTTAAAAACAGCAGTGAAGTACATGCCTCCGTTGTTACCCAAGATACTACAATTAAACTACAGCTACATCCCTACGCCAGCCTTACTAGTGCAGAAATCTGTTCTCTCATGACAGCCTTCAAATTGATCAAACAGTTGAACTATAAAAAATGTATCATTTTCTGTAGCTCTATTCCAGCCATCCAGAACATCAACAATAATATTCATAACCTCGAAATGGTAATCATCATACATGAATTGCACCACCATATTGTCAAAGAAGGAAAGTCTGTTGTGATCAAATTCGTTCCTGAAGACAATGAAGTCCTAGGAAGTGAAACTGCAAATCTTGTGACTGAATCGGCGACCGAAGAAAACAGCAACGGAATTATTAAAACCTCCTGTACATTCAGTGATATTTGGAAACATGTTGAAATCTTAATGAAAGACAGATGGAACAAGTGGTCCATGCTCAAAGCCAGTGAACTCCATAAACAAATAGGAAATTTCTTCAATTTAAAAACAAGTGCTGAATTAAATAGAAAAGAACAAGTAGTAATATCTAGAATCCGAACTGGACACTGCAAATTCAGTCATATCCACTTATTTAACAAAAGCCCTCTACCAACCTGCAACCACTGTGACAACTCCACTCTTCTTAATTTACAACCATGTAATTAACCACTGCCCTCATTACAACACTCTTAAACAACAAATTCTGCAGGATGACTCATTTACCTTAATTTTGGAATCCCCTAAATACCAAGAAAAAATCCTTAATTTTTGCAAAAAATTCAAATACTTACTGATATATAATAGTGATTAACTATTGTCAACAATTTAATAAACTATGTCAATTTTTGTAAACATATTTGTTATTACTGTAATTAAAACAACCAAATGTATTATTTAATTGTCGCTAATGACCATTGCTGTTGATGCGACAATAAATAAACTAAAAAAACATTTCACGAAAAAGTAATACTTGAAGTTATACAAGAAATTAGAACATCAAGTAAAAACAAAAGTACGCTTTACTTTATTTCTAAACATCATAACGTCTCACCCGGTTTCCATGTCTACTTCGGAGAATACAAAAGAATTTTAAGGAAAGTAATAGTTCAGGCAAAAACAGTGAAAAATAATCAAGATATTTTGAACGCTAGAAACAAAACAATGTGGAATATTGTAAAAATATGACCACGTCATCTCGTTACATCATAGAGAATGTTGTTTTAAAGGATAATGAAAGAGAAGCAAATAATCCAGAAAAAGTTGCGAATCTCTTCACCCACCAGTTTTCTAGAATTGCGGCTGATCTCACGAAGGGACTAAAATCACAAAATTCAACATTATATACTTCCCAAAACTCACATTTTCAATGCTGCCTTATGCACAGGAATATTTCCAGATATTTTCAAAACAGCAAAAATCAAGCCACTTTTTAAAAAAGAGAATAACAATTAAATTCAAAATTACTGGCCAATTTCTCTTTTGTCAGTTTTCTAATATTAGAAAGGCTGTTCTATACGCGAATGGAAACTTTTCTCAGAAAAAACCAAGCGTTTTCAGACTCACAATACGGTTTTAGAAAATCATAATCTACGGAAACCGCCTTTTTCCCCCTAAGATGTTGCGTCATCAATAGGCAAAAATGAAGCACTCATTGAAATATTTTTAAATCTTTCGAAAGCTTTTCACGTCATTGACCATAACATCTTGCTCTCATAATCACCTTCATACGTAATTCGTGGTATTTCCCTGTATTGGATACCCTCGTACCTTAAACATCGATCTCAAAGAGTAGAAATACCGTACTGGCACGAAAGGACGTTATTTACTTCTCTTTCCAATTCTTTGCTAATTGAGCAAAGGGTCACACAAGGTTCGATCTTAGGTCCTATCCTCGTTCTGTTATACGTAAACGATGTGCCCTCCCCCATTAAAAATGGCAGAACAGTTGTTTGCCGATGACACGAATGTTCTTTGCAAAAAGGAACAATAAATAGTTCGATTTCAGAAGTTTGAAATGCGTTGTAATGACAAATTAATACTTAACGAAAGAAAAACTGTTTCAATGCATTTTTATATTTGAAATTGGCAATTGCAATCTATTGAAAATGAACAATATGCAATTAGCTGATAAACTAAAAAAATCTAGGTCTCTCGTTTCAGTCAAACCTAAAAGGCAATGCAGTACATATAAAATAATTAAACACTATATTAAGTTCATTACGTTACGTATTCAAAATTCTTTCAAATTCCGTCAGCCTTCATGCAGATCGTTGCGTGTATTTTGCAAATGTACCTACATTCCCGTCTAAGATATGGCATAATATTCTGAGAAAGCTCATTCTTTAATACCCAGACCTTTAGATTGCAAGAGAAAATTATCCGAATAATGAAAAAATGTCATCCACGTAATTCCTGCAAGCCTCTTCTCCTGCAAGCCGACAGACGTCGTAGAAATCATATTCATCAAGTATCAACAGCTTACTACGAGAAATCCACATACAAGTGAACCTTACTTTACAACACATTGCCAGATGCATTAAACAATTAAAATTGGTACACTAATCTAAGTTAAAAGTAAAATATTTTCTGCTGCATTACTGTTTATATACAATTAGCGACTATTTTGATAATCAAAATGAACAATAATGGTTATTTTAACAAAACAATAAAATAAAATAAATTACTTTACATTTGTATTGTGTAATGTTTAAAAAGGACTTAATACGCCTGTAATAAGTAATGCACTTCAGCTTCCGGGTCAACGACCCCCATCTCGTTCGGGATTTTGACCAGTGTCCTTGATCCATTGAGCAAATGGTGAGATGGCCCTTTGATTTGCTTCTGGACGTAGATTTAGTTTTACTATGCGCTACTAGTTTTACTACTTTTGTTGAGCTCTCCTTTTGCTTGTAGTGGTAGTAGAGCTGAGGGTGAGTTACTATTTTGTTAGCAATGCAGAAAAATCAAATCTGCGGTTCGTTTACTGTTGCAAATAAGTTTTCTATAACTCGAGAACTAAAATGACTAGTTTTTCAAATTTTGCTAATCTCTCGCTTTTTAAATTATTATTATTATTATTATTATTATTATTATTATTATTATTTCGAATATTTCACTCTCTGCACTAGGTGCAGAATCATTCACCTGACCATTGCATAGGCTCGGTCGATCTCTCAGGGGCAAGACACGAATGTTAACCTCTAGACATTTCAATCAATTGTTTCCGGATCAGCAGTACATCCCAGAAATTCTTTTACTATTCTGCAGCTATCCAGTGTTACTGCTTTTTGCATTTGATCTATGTATGAAAATGGTAATTCCAACACTTTAATTGCATGCACTGTGTGTTTTGGAATTAATCCTGTAGTGGACATGATTATTGGTTGTATGTCGATATTCTGAAGTCTCCATTGATGACGAAGCCTTCGAGTCTGCGGTACATATTTCTGAACTTTCAAGTTATATACAGATTCTAGATTATTATTGTTGACGACTGCAAAATAGATTATCATGGCTGTTTTCTTGAGCTTCTTCAGTACTATTATATCTGGCTTGTTGTTCGAAAATGTGATGTCTGTAATTATGCTTCTGTCCAAGTATAGTTTCCATTCTTAATTTTCCAAGATTGTAGAAGGATGATATTTATAATATGGGACATTACAGGACTCAAGTGTGTGTTTTCTTACTAAGCGTCCATGAATTATTTTACCCATTTTATTGTGCCTAACTTTATAGGCGGTTGATGCAACACACTACAACCGGCAAAGATGTGCTGGATGTTTTCATGCTGTGCACCGCATCTCCTACCTTCATCACTTACTATCGAGATGTATCTTATTCTATAGCGTAAGTAATTTCTTGTTGCGACAACCTTGTCTTGAATGGCTATCATAAAGTCTTCTATTTCTAGGTACAGTAAACCACATGTCAACTTCCTCTTAGAAACATTAAAATATATGTTGTGGCCTGATAGTTCATTGGGATGTCTACCATGTAATTCTTTTCGACAACACTGTTGCATCAGGCTTATGCACTCTGGTTGAAACTGAGCATTTGCAAGATTTAAGGGGGTGAGACTGAAATAAGTCCCTACTATAGAGTTGTGCAGTGACGATGTTTCTGTCCTCTCAAGGAAGTACTTTCTCATCAGAGATATTTGGTTAGCATTTCTGTTGGTTATATTTGCAATGCCTTGACCTCCTTTTTCACGTTGATTGATTGATTTTTTGGTGTTTCCGGGCGCGTCAACTACTGTGGTCATTAGTCCCGTTAGTGTAGTGCATGTTTTTTTCTCGGGAGATGGCGGTGATCTTCCCCCGCTGGATGGCGAGATCCGGCACCGACCTACCGTCGGCTAGTGGGGTTTCCCCTTAACCAGGACTCTCCCACCAGCGGGGCACCGCCCCAGCCGGGACAAGCTCTAAGCTCCCGACCGGTCTCCCGGAATATGTGGTAGTGTAGTGCATGTTAGTGTAAGTGTGTGTGTAAGGGGAGAGGATAGGACAAGGAAGAGGAAGGACAGATCGCGCGCGGTCCGTGGCCCGTTTGGTAGGGTACTGCTCCGGCATTCGCCTGGTGTTGATCGGAGAAACCACGGAAAACTACCGATCAGAGCAGCCGGCCGCTAGAATTCTCCTCCAGACAGCAGCTGAATTCGACCTAGCTGAAAAGCTAGTGTCGAAAATCCTGCCGCCGTCAGGACTCGAACGTAGGACCTCCCGGTTATCCTTTTTCACGTGCTAGATTGATCCTCTCAACAGTAGATATAGAATGATGATATCGATTTTGGGTAATTTGGGATCTTACATGTCTATCCATTGCTTCAAGGTCTGTCTGACTCCATTTTATTAAGCCCGTTGAGTAGATGATCATAGAAATGGCGTATGTATTTATTGCAGTGATAATGCTTCGCGAATTCAAATATGTTTTAAGAACATTTGTGAGTCGGTTTTTGAATTCTGCTGTTATACGTTTCTGCACTTCTGAGCGGGCGGTTTCTGCACTTCGAGACTGTTCTATACCGAGTTACTTATACAGTTCATCATATTCTAATGATCGCTATTTTGCGTTTCATTTTCCAGTCCCCTCGTCAATTTGTCAGTACCACGTTAACAGTTCTACACTCATCTATTTCAAAACACATACCGATGTGTTTAAAGAAAATTTCGGTGATATTACGGAGCTGCTTCAACAAACTAGCTGTTGATGCATGCAGCTTTATATACCCACGTTATATATAGTTTTTGACTGTTTTTGACTAAATAAATAATTCTTACCCTTTGAAAAAGCTGAAACACTAGCAAATCATTTTGCAGATACATTTAAACCAAACGGCTCACTCCCACACATTCAACACCAAACAATCACTTAGATAGCAACAGCTTCTAATTATAATGTACCCTCCAGATTTAGATTCATAACTCCCCAGGAAATAACAAACATAATAAAAACACTTCCTAAAAAGAAGGCTCCAGGACATGACAGAATAAACAACAAAATGCTAAAATATCTGCCACATCAAGCTATAGCATTCTTAAATAATATTTATAACTCTTCATTAAGAACAGGTTACTTCCCACTATTATGGAAACACTCAATAGTAATACCCATTCCAAAACCCAACAAACATCCATCGAATGTAGAAAATTATCGACCAATCAGTCTGTTACCCTCCTTATCAAAAATTCTTGAGAAACTTATTCAGAAAAGACTTATTAAACCTCAATAAAAATGACATCATTCCCAGACACCAATTTGGATTCACAGAAAAGTTATCAACCACACATCAATTATTAAATATCACAGAACATATCCATACAGCATTCCGAAGAAAACGACATACTATATCAACCTTTCTAGATATTTCCCAAGCATACGACAGAGTATGGCATCAAGGTCTCATGTACAAACTAAGAATCAATGGCATACCCAAATACCTAACCAACATCATCAATAGCTTCATAGGCAATAGAACCTTTTCAGTGTCAGTAGATAATCATCTCTCAAACCCCAAACCAATATATGCTGGACTTCCTCAGGGCTCCCCATTGTCACCTGTATTATTTAATCTTTACACAGCTGATATCCCTACATCCAACACAGTCAAAACAGCACAATTTGCAGATGATACAGCATTGTATTGTTCAAACATATCTCTTGACACAATAAGAAACACATTACAGCAACATCTAAATCAAATAGATTCTTGGTCAAACAAATGGAAAATTAAATTAAACCCATCTAAGTCAACAGCAAAAATATTTTCATTAAAAACAATTTCAACACCACCACCTCTCACACTGAACAATAACATCTTTCCTTGGACTCCACAAAACAAAACAGTGAAATATCTAGGTCTGCATCTAGACACTCAACTCAACTGAAAAGAACATATAAACATTAAAACACAACAAACAAAAGTCAAACTATTTCAATTAAAGCTATTAATAAACAACCATAGTAAAATAACAATAGAAAATGCCAAACTCATATATACAGCCATAATTAGACCCTTAATGCTCTATGCTTGCCCTGTCTGGATCAGTGCAGCAAAAACCAATATACATAAAATACAGGTCATACAGAACAAATTCCTACAAACAATAACCAAAGCACCCTGGTTCATTTCAAACAAACAGCTTCATAAAGAAATTCAAATAAAACCTATCATACACCACATCATTAAGTTATCCCATAATTTTTCCAATAATATGTCAACAATTACACAACTATCCCATTACAATCTAAGCAAAGCACCCATAAACCCCACCATAATAAAAAATAGATTTCCCAAACATGTATTTTAGATACAATTTGCAGATTTAGATGATTCTTTGTGAGGTGCTCAGTGGGTTTCCTCTCCCTAAATAATAGCTGTAAAGTAATAATAGTTCAGTTTTTTAAAATAGATCATAAGCATCAAAAACATGTGGAAAAGTTTGTATTGTAAAACTGAACCATGTATATCATTCAAAATAATAAAATAATTGAAAAAAAATCTTAGTTGATCTCGGCTTGACAAAAATTTTTCTATTATCTAAAATAATATCTTTTGTTATTTTCTCAACAACCTTGAAAAACAGCGTTGACTCAAGTTCAATTCCTCCAAATACCCTTTACTTATTACACGTTTACTTCAATTATACTTCTTGTTCCTGAACTTACTTTCATCAATTGAAATAATCATTCATTTTCGACCCAAAGTTACACTTTTACTCTTGATTATAATAAAACACTTCCCATTCTTCCATCTGTCGCAGTTTTAGCATAAAACGTACTACATCTTTCATGATATGTTTCACTTTATTTCGTGCAACTCGCAAATACGTAATCATGCTCTATTTACAATTGAACTAATATCTATTTCATGCGGAACAGATGTGTGCAGCCACACCTTTTTACGACTATATCAAGCACAGCCATCAGCAAAATGAATTTTTTCAATAATTTCATATCTCTTGTTCACTTAATGCATTCACGCTTAGACGCAATTAAAATCAATCAAGTTACTCGTGTAAATATTGTAAAAATAACTGACAGATTCATTCTTAAAAATGAACATTTCGAACCAGACAATTGAATGTCAAATAAAACAGTTAGCTCCTATCCTATAGATTCGCAGTTCCGTGCTTCGATGAACTCAACCGTAGATCTCAGTCGTCATCCTGTAGTGGCGTGCAGCTTAACTATTGATCCCTTCTTGAATCTGTGATGTAATGCTACGCGAAAAAGCACTTTAATGGAGGATTCAGAGATTATGAAATATTGGTTTAGAACATTCAGAGATTTAAAGAAATAATCAAGGAAATGTTTTATGTGTTATAGTGAAGTGAAGTGAAGTGAAGTGAAGTGAAGTGAAGTGAAGTGAAGTGAAGTGAAGTGAAGTGAAGTGAAGTGAAGTGAAGTGAAGTGAAGTGAAGTGAAGTGAAGTGAAGTGAAGTGAAGTGAAGTGAAGTAAAGTGAAGTGAAGTGAAGTGAAGTGAAGTGAAGTGAAGTGAAGTGAAGTGAAGTGAAGTGAAGTGAAGTGAAGTGAAGTGAAGTGAAGTGAAGTGAAGTGAAGTGAAGTGAAGTGAAGTGAAGTGAAGGGAAGTGAAGTGAAGTGAAGGGAAGTGAAGTGAAGTGAAGTGAAGTGAAGTGAAGTGAAGTGAAGTGAAGTGAAGTGAAGTGAAGTGAAGTGAAGTGAAGTGAAGTGAAGTGAAGTGAAGTGAAGTGAAGTGAAGTGAAGTGAAGTGAAGTGAAGGGAAGTGAAGTGAAGTGAAGTGAAGGGAAGTGAAGTGAAGTGAAGTGAAGTGAAGTGAAGTGAAGTGAAGTGAAGTGAAGTGAAGTGAAGTGAAGTGAAGTGAAGTGAAGTGAAGTGAAGTGAAGTGAAGTGAAGTGAAGTGAAGTGAAGTGAAGAGAAGTGAAGTGAAGTGAAGTGAAGTGAAGTGAAGTGAAGTGAAGTGAAGTGAAGTGAAGTGAAGTGAAGTGAAGTGAAGTGAAGTGAAGTGAAGTGAAGTGAAGTGAAGTGAAGTGAAGTGAAGTGAAGTGAAGGACAGTGTAGTGCCAGTGCAGTACATTCAGTGCGGTTTTAGATTATAAACGTTTCTTTTTCTTCATGCAATTTAATGTTTTATGAAATATCAAATTTTATAGTGTTATTATTATTATTATTATTATTATTATTATTATTATTATTATTACTATTACCATCATTATTATATTATTTGCTTGAAATTCGTTACCTTTTTATGTAATTAACTGCCTCCGGGTTACATCCAGTTGCAGTTTAAATAAATGTATCATCATATTGCGCTGTAACGCAACGCACTTGTCTCTTTATATATTTGTATAGATTGACAAATAGTGGAGGTTATGTTATTGTACTGTTAATAAAGTAATTATTAGAAAACGAGTGAAGGTAGGGATATAAATGACAGTTCATTAAAAACATGAAAGAGGAAGAACAACCCTGAAGCTTACAAAAGGTGTTATTATAAAGTTGAAATTTCAAGGCAAAGAATATATTGGACATGGAAGAAAGCAGCACCGATCCCAATAAACTCGTTCATATTGCAAGTAAGAAACGAAAATTATTGTAAAACTGTTGTAATTTTGTTGGAAATTTAATGTGTTTTTTCTCAATGAATCGGTTAATATGTAAATAGTAGATTTAACCCTGACTGTACATGTCTGTAGGTACGTGATTGTTTAAGAAAACATAACTTAACCATTTTACTGGCAGCAAGTGCTGATTTCTGTCTTGTTAATTATCTTATGCTAAATATTATTTAATTGGTTTCAGATGCAAGAAAACTGGTTTACAAATTTTGAAGACATAGATAAAACCTTAATATAGATCTCCTTATATGCTGATTTGTAGAAGTCGTTTACAATTTACATTTTCAAGGGATGATAGAGATGACTGAGTTAAGCAACACCGTCGTAGGTTAATGCTTCTAATAATGCTTCTTTGAGGATAAGCTAATTTAAATACTACATTCTTCGTGAAACTTAGGTAAAAGTTTGTCGGAAGACTTTAAGCTGTATGGTGTGACAGATAAACGAATTACACGTATTAGGCAATTACTTCTGGAAGGAAAATCACCAAGTGACAAGCGTAGCAGACATCCTTGTCCCTTGATGAAAATTGACTCAAACCAACTTTTGAACATACATGAACATATAAGCTTATTTCCTGTGTACAAAACGCACTATGCATCTGGTACAAACTATGCATATTTGTCATCGGAGCGCTCCGTCAACAAAATGTATGACTTATGTATGGTAAAATCTCCTTATACAAATACAAAGTATGAGTTACTTAAATACACATCTGCTCGTAATGAAACCACTAAAAAGAGTGAAGAAAATGACATCTTGGGCTTTCTATTTGCTTTCACGCAAAATGTAAGTTAACTGAAGATTCCTGTTCAGGAAATGTTTTACTTAAGGCAACTCACAGTGAACGTCTTTATATTTTCAACCATAAAACAGATTTAGTCCATTACTACTTCCATTATGAAGGTCAGGCTCACAGAGAAACTATGTATTTGCTTCGTTCCTGTTGGTGTACATTCAAAATTATGTTCTTGCGACAGTTACTGAGTTACATCTGTTTACGGATATTTGTCCTGAGAAAACAAGAACCCCAAGTTGTCAAGGGCTTACCTTGCCCTAACCGATACGTGCAGGTTTAAAACAATTAAAAGGGTTTTCCCATTACGTGGACATTCATGCAATACATGCGACCGAACATTCAGCGTAATAAAAGGTCCCTTTCAAATATGTGACCTTATCTTCACTACACGTAAAGTATGCAAGCTTATAGTTGATGCTGAAAAGAAATATCCAGGGACAATTACAGCGGTCAAGACAGATTTGATCATTGGATTTTCTACTTGGTGGCCTATTCATTACAAGAAGTCATCAATTTCTCTTGAAACTACACACCTTCAAAAAATAAATGAGAGCATTTTAGTATTTTCAAACATCGTTTTTTCCAGTACTCTCATGAACACAAAGATATTGTAAAAACAAACGAGTACATCAGATCAGGTGGTTTTGAAAGCCAGAGTATCTTTATCCTTAAGAAAACTAGTAAAGTATCTTTACCAAGTCAAAAAAATTCCATATGGAAATTCCAAGAATATCCATTAGGAAAAAACTATCAAAAATAAGAAAACTGAAGTCTTCAAGAAAATGATGCCATTATGTTGTATAAGAACACAAAGAATTTTTCATATAATTTTTGGTGGTCGGAAATATTTCATATCAATCAAATGAATAAGCCAAGATAAACATGACTTTGTAATGTAATACAATTCATTAACTATAAAAAAATATTTTTGTAATATGATGTAACAGATATTGCTCTTCGTTTAATAAAAACCTACTATACAGTTGATGTACTGAAACGCATCCCCTAGGTCTCAATACAAGTAATATCCATAAGTAGTATCAACCAGGTCTTAATGCAATAACATTGCGCAGAGCTGGTGAGAATGCAGGCAAGACGCGGAGAAAGTGAAAATATCCCCCACCAAAAAAATACTGAACCTTCAATTTCGAATGAGAGTGGCAGTAGGTCTCATTTTATTTGGAAAATAATTAAAGACGGGGAAGGACGGTATTTTCTTCAAACGCATCTCCGCCTAGTGTTAAATAATAGCAAAAAAGAAGGCCAGCAGAACAATTAAGATTTGATTATGTTGATCACATTCCCCGTCACGATGATGGGCCACTTCCCACGAGTTCCAAATTTCCAGGTTGCATTGGGAGTTCAAGAATGTGTAAAACGTATAAACATCATCTCTGCCTGACAAGAAAAAAAAATTTCAGAGAATTTCATGTTAAAGAATTAACATTTGACATAGTTATTTGATATACATCGTTAATAAAAATTTAAAAACTAAACTTAAAGACTTTCTCGCTCCAGTGCGAAACCCGATGGCCTCGCGGGAAAGGACGACTTGCCAAACGTAACATGATCTACGTGGCTTTAGCCAACGCAGCCTCGGAAGACATACGGGTGTGCTCGCTGTGTGACGAAATGGTTCTTTCCCGTCATTTTTACGGCGCAACAGCGCGGTCTGCTCGGCCACTTGGCTTGCGGGGGTAGCTGCGTGTGGCGGCGGCGGCGGCGGTGGGGGCGGGTGCGCCGGGCCGTGCCTACTGCGCGCCGGTAGCCAAGATCACCAAGTACAATAAAAATAACTCTTACTCACTCCCAGCCCGCCTCCCACGTATTTGACAAATAAATAATGCTGGCGCTTAGTAAAAGCAAGGAAACGATTCTTTTGGCGTTCTAATGCGCGGGAAGCGTCCCTGGCCGGCGACAGATTGCTTCCTGCGGGCGCTGGGGGCGCCGGAAAGCGAGAGAGCAGTCTCCGCCAACTTACTTAGCAATTACTTTGCTAAATCCATCATATAAAATATATACCAAAATTATTAACACAAGGTTAACTACACTTCTAGGCAATTTATTGTTAGAACAAAGTGGGTTTATACAATGAATATCGTGTATCGATGATATATTCTTCATTGGCTTGCTTATTTGTGCAGTTGATAAGTCATTTTACCTTGTAGAAGGTGAGGTAGAATATTAAATTATTTTATTTTGTTTATATTGTTATTAATAAGAAACCCCTAATTCTTCCTCCTCGAAATAATCGGGAAAAGTTTTGATAGAAAAAACAACAACAAAAACAAACAAAAACAACGAAATTCTCGGGCATTTTTGTTTATTACGTAATAAATTTTTAACGGTTGATCTTAGTGCAAAAAATGGTTATGTGCAATTTAAAAGGTCATAAACGTCTCTACAAATTTGCTTTATAAATTACTTTTGCCAAGCAAATAGTAAGAGAACTACCAGGTTTTAAAATTTCACTAAATTTTCCTTTTTATTCTGTAGTTGCCCGCAATGATCTCTAAAGTAGAATTTTTCTGATTTCTAAGTAATTATAAATAAAAGATATTAAACACCAATGTTTTTTATACTTATTGAGGTTAAACTAAATGTTCTGGTAAGTGGCAGTATACGTTCTGCCAACTAACACGATTTACATACATCAAACGCATTTCAATAGAATAAAATGACGTTCGTGTTAGTTAAAATGTAAGTAAATCGTATTAGTTGGCAGAACGTTTGCTGCCACTCTCACCAGAACTTTCAAACGTGAGTTTACCCTCAGAAAGTATTGAAGACATTAGTATTTAATTGCTTTTTATTTATAATTACTTCTGGAACCGAAAAATTCTACATTAGAGAAACCATTAATAATTTGGGGCATTTTCAGACTTAAAAGGAAAATTTAGAGAAATTCTAAAACCTCGTAGTACTCTTGCTTTTTCCTTGACTAAAATAATTTATGAAACAAATTTGCAGAGACTTTTATCACCTTTGAAATTGTACATAACCATTTTTGCACTAATATCAACCATTATAAAGTTATTACACAAAATCAAAAAATGCCCGATTTGTGTTTTTTTTTTGCTACCAAACTTTTCCCGGAGTATTTCGAGGTATAAAACTTAGGATTTTCTTACTAATAACAATATAAACGAAGTAAGAAATAAAATATTCTATCTCACATTTTGCGAGGTGAAGGAAATCTATTGCACTATACACAGAAGAGTGAAATTTAATTAAGAATCACATATCGCTTTCATAAACCATATGAAATCATTCGACTTGGTGTATCAACACACGATATGGAAGATAATGAATAAAATAGGCATTTCTCTCCATTTAATTAAAGTACTCAAATCCCTGAATCACAAAACTATAGATGTATTGGATTTAAATAGAACATTATCCCAGAAATTCAAAATTTAATTGAGGCATTAGTCAATGATGTAGCCCATAACCAAGTTTATTTAATATTTATATAGACGACGTTCTGAGATAATGCAAACAGTGTATTACAGACGGCATCGAGATAAACTCCGAAACCACTCTAAATACACAATTATTTGTAGACGATCAGATAATTATCCAAGAAAGTGAGGATGGGTTACAGTGTCCTATATGAACTAAATAGAATCAAAACGCTAGTGTTCAGCTGTTTTTCTAGACCAACAGTGAACGTAGGCCCAGAAAAAGTAGGTTGATAAAGTATGGTAAAATGGGCTTCTATATAAAATGAAATCCATTTTACCACTTGAATTTTATCTTCTTTGAAATCATATTTCTCTGACCACCACTTCCAAGACAAATACCAAAAAGAACATTCGTCATTTTATCCTATTAAATCGAATGTTCCCAAGGAAGAGTTCTTGCTCCTCTTCTGTACTTAATACTCACCGGTGACTAACAAAACTACGATTTCACCACTGGGGCAACGTTCGCCGACTATACTGCCATAAAGGCTTCACTTGAAGTTGCAAATCAGACATTAAGAATACCAAAACATCTAGTCCTATTGCAGGAGTGGTTAAGGAGGTGGCGCATACAATCAAATGCCTCAAAATCCAAACATTACTTTCACCCTTTGCAAGAAACAATGTCTTAAATTGAAACTGAACTATGTGTACCTTCATCAAGTAACATCGGTAAAATACTTAGAATTCCACCTTGAACAACGTCCAAAGTGGAAACAGCATATTCCAACAAAAAAAGAAGAAGAAAAATTAAAATTTCATCAAATTCCATGATTAATCAATTGCCATTTATATTGTCTTTGCAAAACAAACTTCCTTCTACAAAGCAACAATCCGATTAGTATTGAGCTATGGAATCCAGTTATGGGGTTCTGCAAGGAAATCCAATATCGAGATTCTTCGCAGATTTGAATCAAAATGTCTCAGTCAAATAGTCAATGCATCCTGCTATCAATCCAACAACATCGTACAACAAGATCTACAAATTCCCTCCATAAACGAAGAAATATTACAACGCAGCATAAAATATCAAGCACGCCTGAACCAACATTCGGATGCCTAGGTCATCAATCTTCTAGACAATAGTGAAAACCTTGAACGACTCAAGGAACATCGCATCCTAGACTTGCCATTCCGATCAAACTAATGGTGTAAGAGATACTCTGTACAATGTTTAATGTTTTTATGTTCATCATCAAGAACTAGTTTACTGAATGTTTAAATTTAAAAAAAAAACAGATTCAAAATTAGCAGTAAATAAAAGTAAAAACTAAAAAAGTGCGTGGTTGCCTATTTGTGTCCAGTGAACATGTAAAGAGTGCTGTAAATAAGAAGACGAAGGACAGGAAAATAATTTTTATTTTTCTAAAATATTCTCTTTGACTGAAAAATCGAGGCAGTGTATCTTATGAATAGGAAGGGGATTATATTCAAGAAATATTACAAAATTTTCAGTCTATCTAAATTATTTCTTACTTAGGTAGAAAACATTTCTAATGCTCCTCGTAATACTCGTCTGAAACATAAACGGCAATCAAGACGTCGTTCATAACAATTCCTGCGGTAAATTTGATATTTCACTTCACATTTTAAACGACTTTATCAGTTCTATAACTATTTTGTCATGTTTTGCAATGTTTCTGACATTGATGAATTGTAGAAATTGCAGTGTTTTTGCTATTGATAAATTTCTACATGGCGAAATTTGGTTACGAACAAGATATTACTAAATTACTAAATTTTTCATTTCTGCATGGCAAGAAAACTGAAAGTAATATGCGTCATAATTTAACTGTAAATAATAAACGTTAATATTTCAGTTTAGACCATCAGTTAAAACAGTCAAACACTTTGTTAAAACATTTAATCTTTTGCAGTGTTATATGAAAGTATTTTGTTTGTTGTTCTTGAGCGTGTGTTTGCCCCTCTTTGGAAAACGTTTTGCGTGATTTTGTATGATTTTTCCGATGTATTTTTGTTGCTGCAAACGACTAGTTGTTTTCTGTTTTCTGAATTCAATTTTATATGTCTGTGAATCAGGAGAGATATACCTGAGCTCAAGAAAACGGGCGCAGATTGCATTTCTTACCCATAAGAGAACATAATGAATACGCTGGCACTAACATAGTCTAGTTTATTTTGAGTATTCTATTTTTCCCGAATTTCCTCAGGGCGCCATTTATTTATTACATAAGACAGTGTGGGGGAATGTTGAAGACAAATTTTAGGCAACACTCGTTTACAAATTAAAGGTTTGTAAGAAAACCTGTTGCGTAAAATGAAATTCCCCATTGTGCCCAATGTGCCAATTTTCTGGCAGTATGAAGTATTGCCTAGCTAGTGCGCGCAGCTCATATTTCGGCATGAGAGTGGCGCTGCGCGGCGCGGCGCGGGGCGGGGCTGGGCGATGGGCATGCGCCAGTGGCGACGCCCCGCTGCCAGGGCCGCGAGCTGCCAACGCCTGGCACCGCACCCTGCGCCCGGACTTCTCGCCGTTTCCCGCCGCTCCCTGCCAAATGATGAACTTCAACGCAGTAATGGCCTATTTGCCTTTGAATGCCAAAGTCACTCCGTTTCAGTAGATGCATGCTTGGCCTTGTCTTTTCCAACCTAATGATTACGCAGAAGGTAACATAAGATCTTTCAATAATAATTATTTCTACGTGATCGCATGCTACGAAACACAAAAGAAATTCATGAAAAATTAAATACGATATCCAAACTCAGAATTCAACATTCGCACAAATTTGATTTTGAAAATCCATCAATTTTAGTCAAAGAGCCAAGAATACATGCTAGACTAATTTCTGAAACCTTATTTATAAAACTTTATAACATGATAAATCAAATTAGAAGTGCAATATTTTTACTACTTCATATGATCATATTTTGAATAAAATAAAAAAGTTTTAAAACATGGTAAGGTGAGTCACTCTCCATAATTGTATTTTGTATTTGCATATGTTGCTTATAATTTTATCATAAATAGATTTTATTGTTATTATGAAAATAAATTTTGTCGTATTTACAGAACCTATGTATACATGATGGTGCGAACAATTAGTTCGAGAAACTTTCTACTTGAAATACAAAACAAGTTATTTCTATATAATTACATAAACTACAATTTACTGATTATTTTTTAAATAATTCAAATGATTGCCTAAAAACTTAAGATACTGAAAAACGACAGAAAATTAATTTAGCTTTAATGGATTTTTCAGTAAGACCATACAGTATTTCTCTCAATTATGGATCACACCACTGCCGTGAAGGCCAGTTGCAAAAGCGACTAAAATGAATTATTGTCCGTTTCATTTCAAATAACGTCTCAAGAGGTCTAATTTTATGTATCCATTTTACTTTCAAAACATTAACAAATTAGGCATCATTCTATTCTTCTCTTAACATATAATCATTGCGGATGAAAAACTAGTGGTGCTACAACAGCGCATATTTTCTTGATTACTAATAGTAACGGCTACACAATATTATTCTACTAGATGAACCAGCAAAAGTGTTTCCAAACTGCAATTTTTACTTTATCGCCTTACGATGTATTTTGCAAGCAAAAAAAGTTATGTAATTGTGAGCGGTAAACCGGCGAATTTTTGGCAGAAAATCTCTTATTGCCGGGCCCGTTTTTTCTCCGCGACGAGATTCGAAATGACGTCCTTTGAAAAAGCATGCCAGGTAAGTAATCGCTATACCAGCCACAAGCTAAAATTAGCACTTCCGACGATTTCGAAACTACAGGTATCTAGCTTTATTTCTAATTTATTCACCTTTCAAAGAAATTAAGTATTTCAACGAAAATGAGACTGCGCCATTCTTTTAAGCGTACGTAACGTTATCCGAGGACAAAGTTTAGTTAAAAACTATTTTTGAAAAAAGTTCGAAAATGTTGAGGCTTCATGTTAAGTACTCTCAAAAATGAAAATTTCCGTTTCAAAGTCTCCGGATCTTGGATTCGTTTGGATAGATAAGAAAATATTAATTTCGGCGAAAATAGCACCATTTTAAGCATCCTTTCCTTCAGCCGTGGAAAAAATGTAAAGAAAAATTTTGAGCCGTTTTTGAAAAAATACATTTTATAAATAGCATTGCCTTCAATCATAAATTACTCGAAACCTACTCTTTTTTTATATATTAAATGACTTTTTTTAAATATCTGATTTTTTAAAGCGATTTCATCATTGAAGAGAAAAATCTCTGTCTTCAGAATTGTGCTTTTGCAATGTTAATTTTGCAATTTTCGAAAGTACTTATAGTTCACGAAAATGGGACCAGTACCAGTTTTTTAACCGTTCTTTGATGCATACGAGCAAAACATTGAAGAGAATATTCAGTAGTTTTTGAGAAAATAATTGTTTAATTGTCCTGTCCGTCACATTCTTTTTGTTTCATTAGTTTTCCTTCACTAATAAAATTGTGTCTTCCTTTTTAAGTATAAAAATTTGAAGTTTCTCAGAAAGGAGGGCGTGACTTTATTATTTGTGGTGGAAGGAAGAGGTTCTTTGGATCTGATGCGCGAAGGTTTTGCATTTTGAACGGGATTGAACATTGGATTGCCGGGACATGCGGGAAAGAGAGAAGAGAACTTTCGAAAGGCTTTAAACATGCATTTGAGTATTGCAGTTTTGATGAATTTGAGAATTTTAGGATGAACCAGAGATCTTTAAAGTTTTTTTAGATATTGGTTTTGGATTATCTATAACACTGATTGGGTGTTTCATAATACGTTGCGTCGTACTGGGTATAGATATGGCCAGGTTGACCTTATTTTCAGTTTGTTTATTTATTTATTTTTACGTCAAAAACAGTTAAAACTGCGTATGACGTGCTATGGGGAGAAGTGAATTCTGTGCACATTTTCAAAATTCTGTGGTCCTACACTACGTCATATACTACTTGAATTTTGAATGAAAAAATGAAAAAAACACTCTCCCGTGTAATAAAATCTATTTTTAAGGTTAAATAAGCAATACATTTTGGGCTCTTATGCATGATGTCCTTTGTCAAGGAATAATACTTCCTGCCGCGACAACATGGAAACGATAATTTGAATAACTATATTTCCCACTGAATTCTAGAAGACGTGTACAGATAATGAAGTTACATTTATGTCCAGAAGCAAATAAGTAGAGTAGTTTACGTATTAAGGGAGGAGTTATTGTTGAAAAGGTATGCACGAATGTGTGCACGAGTTTTTGGGGCAGTGATTGAATGTTTTTTCCCCTTATTAATCATTTGTACATCAAACTCGTAGATAACTAGGTGGAGTACAATGGGGCATTTAGAGAACATACGGAACGGCATAAGTATTTCGTAGGGGGAGGACGTCTGGGTGTGAATTTATACAGGACGATGATAATTTAGAGGGTTCATTTTTACTCTTTATTTTTGTACACTTCGTCATTCTAGAAAAATACCCATTTTCTCTGATTTCATTCATAGAATTTTCAAATGGGAATGTAAAAGGTTATATTTTAATGACGTCTCTTGAATGTTTGAAATCGTCCTTCAATGTCCGAATTCCTCTTGTTCCTCATTAAAGACCATAGAAAAGACAAAACATAATTATTTTTCTACCTTTCAGTGGGATTTTTTTAATGACTAAACTAATGGCGTCTATCTGCCAAGTGCCAATTATAATACTAACATGTATTCTCCCAGGACGTATTTCTTCGGGCGCCAGGTTGACCACGCATTTTTGAACTTTTGGATGTGGTCTCAGCAGTCCTGTGCCGTCGCACCTGAGACACAATTTTTTTCTTACTTTGCTAGTGAAACAAAATATTTAATTTACCGTTTGTCTGTCGTTCAGTAATCGGTCCCGAAATCGATTTTTCTGGCACATAAAATATGTATTTACAAATTTTTGATGTGAACTGAGCTCCTTTGTCGTTTAATGAATGGCAGACCAAGTTTTTCTTAACACCTCAAAAGCGTATTTGAAGGTAGTTTCCTCTCCGGGAGACTTGCTATGTGCCTCTGAGCGAGTGGCAGAAACATGTTATCTTATCCTTTTATCTTCTCCAAACAATGTTTCAGACGTGGATACGTCACAAAAATAATAATTTGCAATATTGTGTGTCTCCACCTCTAGAATGCGCTGCCAGACCGATGGACCAATGCCATTCTTTTTGTTTCGATCTCGGATTCCGCGTACGAATTATGAACCGTGTCGGAATGTCTGACGTTTTGTGAAGCTATCTTTTTTTCTATTAGGGGGTCGTGATGCCCTGTCTGTGCGAGGACAGGAGCGTGTGTGCGTGCGCGTTGCTCCCGGGCCATGGGCAGCTGCAGACGCGGCGAATGGCCCGCCTTGCGGCTCCTCGCCATCATTTGTTGGCCTGAGACACGCCCGTCGCGAACTCTCGTAAATCAACTCCAGGTTGTTGGAGCCAAGGTATCCGCAGCTGCCGTTCATTGCACGCTGGACGGCCAGTGTATACACACGCTGCCTCCTTCCTGTATCCGCTGCTAATGCACAATATGAATGGTTGTGATGACGTCACTCGCATAATTTATGCTCGGTATATTTTTGAACGATTACTCAATCACAAACAATACACTATGAACTATCAATTATGTTATTAGGGTAATTTTAGCATACATTTCCATATAATTTTTTATCTTCTGATGAAAGTTTTTTGTTGATTGTGAAGGCGATTTTGCTCCGAATATTATATACCTACAATCAATGATAGGATTACAAACTTAATAAAAAGAGGCTTGCAAAAATCACGTGAATGACATTCGCTTTTTAGTACAATTTGTTTTGCAATGTAAAAGTCTGGAAGTTAGTGAACATGTTTTCTCAGAATACGATGCCACATCTCAGGCGGGAATTTAATATATTCGCAAATTACAAACAAGCGGGATGAAGCCTGAATGAATTTGAAACTGTACTGAATGAAAAACATAATGAAATTATTTTATTGTTCAATTGATATATATATATATATATATATATATATATATATATATATATATATATATATATATTCTCTCTCTCTCTCTCTCTATATATATATATATATATATATATATATATATATATATATATATATAGAGAGAGAGAGAGAGAGAGATTCCATTTCAGGTTTGACTGAATTGAGAGACCCAGAAATTGTATTGCCTTATCGTCAGTCAATGGCAAATTGTTTCTTTGAAGTGGAATATACAATTATTTATTCGAAATAGAACATTGCATTAAAACCGTTTTTTCTTCGTTTACTATTTATTTGTTATTATGAAGTCAATTTCAAACATCTGAAATCGTACTACTTATCGTTTCTTTTTGTAAAGAATTTTTGTATCATCAACAAAGAAACTGTTCGCTGAATTAAATAGAAAGGAACCAGTAGCAATATCTAGAATCCGAACTGGACACTGCAAATTGAGTCATATCCACTTATTTAACAAAAGCCCTCCTCCCACCTGCAACCACTGTGACAACTCCACTCTTCTTAATTTAAACCATATAATTAACCACTGTCCTCATTACAACACTCTTAAACAACAAATTCTGCAGGATGACTCATTTGCCTTAATTTTGGAATCCCCTAAATACCAAGGAAAAATTCTTAATTTTTGCAAAAAAATTCAAATCTTTTCAGATATATAATAGGTATTAACTATTGTCAATAATTTAGAAACCATGTCAATTTCTGTTAACATAGTTGTTATTATTGTAATTACAACCAAATGTATTATTTAATTGTCGCTAATGACCATCGCTGTTGATGCGACAATAAATAAACTTAAAAAAAAGAAACTGTTCATCCGTTTCTAATGGACGAAAGCATATAGTTTACGAGCAAAAGTAAGATGATAGGGCATAAGATCTTACCCTGCAGGACCCCATGCTCAATTTGCAATGAACTAGAGAGATGATTAAATAATGTTTTTTCATGCCAGGACGATATTTCTACTTTTTGTGATGCTAGAGTTTGAAGTACGCGGATATTCATACGTGGTCATTGTCACGAATTCCATTTGAAGGTGACTTTGGAAGCAATCTTTTATGGTCAATGACTTTGAAAGCTTTCAAAAGATCTAAAAATATTTCAGTAGCGTCTTCATTTTGATTTCAATAATGATCCAACAACTTTAAGAAAAGAATGCAGGTCTGTTTCCATACTTGACCATTACTCTTGAATTAATTTTTGTGTTTTTTACAAGGTTGATAATTTAAAAATATCTGAAAATATCCCTGTGCACAAAGAAGTATTGACTAAGTGAGTTAACGGGCATATATATTAACTCAAATAGAAACGTGTTCTAAATATAACGAATATAATTGATTATAAGTTTAATAGGCGTGTTCCATTATGATTTTATATTAGATTATCACGATTAAAACAACGACTAAAAATATTTTTACCCAACTTAATACTTCCAAAAATATTAAGCCTGGAACTTCACAAAAAGTATGATTAGAAATAAGAGGTCACAACAAAACTTCTCTAACTGGAGTAAAAGTATGAAAAACTAATGTAAGCATAAATTTCTTTTTATTTTGATTGCAGCAATGGAAGAAGAAAATCGCCTTAAAAATCAAAACAGGTTATTGGTCAGTGAGTTGTAAAGAAGAGCCTGCAATTTCCCTTTCGCCTTAAAAAAATGTAACAGCAAGGAGTAAATTATTGTGGTTAATGATAAAATTAGACTTATTGCTTCTGGACTATACACATACATTACATGTGTTCAAAAATTATTAATTAAAAAAACCATTTGATATTTAATTAGAAATTTCAGTATTTTATTGAGTACAATTATATGCCATTCATTTACTCTATATGATTTAATAGTATGTGCAGTACAGATATTGCCAACTTATTCAGGAAGCCTGAAAGACTCACTCATAGGAAATTATGTTCAATTAAAGAAAATTTTAATGAGTCCATGGGAATTACTTGTCAGAAGTGCATCAAATATATCTAAGACGAAAAATGTGGAATTTCGTAGATTATGCGCTGAAGAAAGCATCATGTGCACATGCATTTCGAAAAATACCTTGCCCTGTAACAGACGTTACCATCATGCATAACTCGAAAACGTCGCGTCCTATGCCCTCAAAACTCGCATGTAGTTTTGCGCCGTAATCAACAAAATGACAAATATTTGGTTTATTGATTCATTGATTAGTCATTTCGGGTGCTTAATCTACTAAGATCGTTAATGGTGAGATCTGGGGCCGATTTCCGTCGACTTGCGTAGATATTCCCAACCCGATATCTCCACCAGCGTTGCACCGCCCAATCCGGGACAAGTTCTAAGCTCCTGAGTGGTCTCCCAACGTGTGGTAGTGTACTGCATGTGAGTACAAGTGTGTGTGAGTGAGGGGTGAAGAAAGGACAAGGAAGAGGAAGAAAAGATCGCGCGCTGCCCGTGGCCCGTTTGATAGGGTACTGCTCCGTCATTCGCTTGGTGTTGATCGGAGAAACCACGGAAAACTACGATTAGGGCAGGAAACACGTAGAATACTGACAGCTGCAACAGCTGAATTCGACCCAGCTGACAAGCTAGTGCCGAAAACCCTGCCACCGTCGGGACTCGAGCCCTAGGACCCCCCGGTCAGAGGCACTGCAGTGATATCAGTTGATGCTCTCAGCCACCATTGCTTCTGAAAAATGTTTGGTTCTTTGATTAGAGTTTGGCACTTTATATCTTCTGAGTCATTCACTCTGTAGCACGGGTAGACAAATACTTTCAGAATCTCGAAATATAAATTATATACCCTTCTGTAGACAGCATGTTTAGATTGTAAGTGCGTTATTGCGTAAATAATGTAATCAAATAGCGTAAAATGTAAATTGTAGTTTGTAAGGATAGTATAACATTGGGTTTAATGTCTATCTTAGCGCCCGAACCCACAAAACTGTACACAAAAGATAAATAAATGTCATTATATCACGACTGCCAATTACCCTATACAGGACGTGAAAATGTAGTGCGTATTTTATGTAATAATCAAAGATTTCTTGAAAGATTTAAAGTAGACAAAAGAAAACATATTTTATTCATTTTTGACATTTATGTGCCACGCACAATTGCCTCTGCGTCCGAGGATTTCCTCATTCTTCGACTTCAGAAGCCGACTTAAATAGCACGGACCGCTGCGACCCTTAATACTCAGCACTAGGATTTGGCGTTCGGATCAGATGGTGCTCGAATCTGGGATGTTTTCCTCATGCGATTGTGTGTAAACGATTCCGTACGTATCACATTTACTAATTTTAAATAATTTATCATTTTTTATTGATATCAATGCTCAGGAAAGTCAAGTATTAGTTATCTGTTTACTATCAACCTTTACGTATGGTATTATGACAATAAATTCTTTATAAACTAGTTTGTAATAGCTTGGAACGGGATTCATAAAAGCATGGATTTGCTACTTCGAGAACTACGGCCTACGTACTACGAGAACCACGGCCTTACAGACCGGGAGCCAGCAAGGAAAACGACGTATGATAATCTTAAAACAAACTTTTAAAGAAGCTATCCAGTGTTATGAGGAACAGGCAAACGTAAGTATGGCGGCCTGTAGGTGTCGACGTTGCGCTGCACAATTTTTTGAATGTGTCGAATATAAATATGCATTTAGGGAATGAGTACACAGATAATATTTGTTGTATATTGTTCGTTAGATAGCCGAAGTGGGAAGGAATTGTATTTCATACCGATGTGGCGTCTCAAACAGTGGGCCATATTGTATTCACAGTGTCATTTTGTTAATGATCTCTTGTATTACGACCTCAAAGCTAATTTTTTTGGCCTAATGGTAGAAAATTATTTTTCTTTGCCGAATATGACTACGTCATAATGTTACGGCGTGGCTAAGTAGCCGCTATACTGATTCAAAAATGTCCAATTTGTCACTAGGTTATGTATGATAGGTACACTCATGAGAAAAATATTTTTTATTGATTTTAATGTCTACAAGACGCTTTTGTAAGTGCCATACCGATTGAATGTGTCAAATGTGAGAGATTAACTTCTAAAGTTGTAAAATGTTTACAAGTGTAATGTGTTAATGTGCCATTTTTGCATTTTTAGTCATGTTTAATGTCTCAAATACGGATATTATATATATATATATATATATATATATATATATACACACCATATCGATGTCATGTATCTAAGGGGAAAAATAAACCTGTGTATTTGTAAGATATTTTTAAAGGATAGAAAATATAATAAAGTTGTAATCATTCTGACTTTTGAATATGTATTAATATTTGGAAAAGAAAGTTCCTCCGAAATTTCTATCACAATCAATATTTTAATACTTGAGTATCCTTTTTTTCTTTTTGGTCAATCAATGTACATGATTTTTTTAAAATATTTTTCATACGGTACTGGAGCACGACTTTTTACGTAATATTTATACGCATCCTCAGGTGTGAACAAAAAATTAATATACTTGTCTGTAAATGAAAACAAATTGGAATCTGGTTCTACAGGTACGTTATATTTTAATACGTGTTTATCGTTTTAGAAGTATTAAATTTATTTTATTAAAAACGGGGGGAAAATGAAGGTGTATAACTCTTAGTCGAAATTCATTGGAGTAGAACAAAAAAGGGCCTCGTTGTAACATGACCAATTTTTTATATGATGTAGAGTATTTATCTACCTTTAAAACGAGACTAATTTTAATGTGCGGGGATTTGCGGAAATTGTGTTATTTAGTTTTATTTGTCGGTAGGTGCGCGACTGGGAGTGTCGCGTCAGGAATTGTTTGGATTTCTTTCGCACGAAGGTCTTCTGTCTCAGGCAAATAAAACTCATGTGAGAAAGAAGGTAGTTGATTTGATAATGTCGAGAGTGCAGAATGTTCCAGAAGACGATATTATCAATAAAAGTAGATCTTTTAATATCTCAATTGTAAATCGCTGGAAAGCAAGAGGAAGGCGGAAGGAAACATTTTTGAAACAAAATAAAGACTGGTTAGAAGAAGAAATGATCTTTCTTCGACATGATACACGACCACGAATATCCACGACACATCATCAAAGAGAATTTGATACGTTGAGCACCAGAACAAAGAGAAGGCGCACAAGACAAAGAATGTCGCTACTTTCGCGAGAACAATACTCGCAAAAATATCAGGCAACGTAACATCGAAGACCTTCTTCATGCTCTCTTGATATCTTCTGATCCAGTGATATCTAGCATCAGAAATTTACCTAAAAGAAAAATAAATCAATTGTCACAGCAAGTCATCAATCTCTTAAAAGTCCCTACACATTCACCAGAATTGTCAGGAGTTCACCAGCATTCAGATGATTCATTCCAAAGCCAGAATGAAGAAGACTTGAAAGATTCTTCAGGCAGTGATTTTGATATATAAATCGTTTGGGTATGTATTTATCACTTATTTTCTTTCGTAAAATACAGGTTCTACTCTTTATAATTCGTTTAATTATAGAATATATGTATATCCTTGTTTGTACGCAATAATACGCGGAAAAACGATTCGAATATCTTTTGCATATTATAGAATACCAGTTAAGAGTGATAAAGATTTCAAAATTATATAAAATTAACAAAAAAACTATTATACAGTTGATTTCAGTTCAAAAAGAGCAATGTCCCCCTAAATATTGAAAATAGACCACTGTGTGGCGGCAGGATTTTTGACACTAGCTTTCTAGCTAGGTCGAATTCAGTCGCTGTCTGGAGGAGAATTCTAGCGGCCGGCTGCTCTGATCGGTAGTTTTCCGTGGTTTCTCCGATCAACACCAGGCGAATGCCGGAGCAGTACCCTAACAAACGAGCCACGGACCGCGCGCGATCTGTCCTTCCTCTTCCTTGTCCTATCCTCTCCCCTTACACACACACTTACACTAACATGCACTACACTACCACATATTCCGGGAGACCGGTCGGGAGCTTAGAGCTTGTCCCGGCTGGGGCGGTGCCCCGCTGGTGGTCTCGTCCTGGTTAAGGGGAAACCCCACTAGCCGACGGTAGGTCGGCGCCGGATCTCGCCATCCAGCGGGGGAAGATCACCGTCATCTCTCGAGAAAAAAACATGCACTACACTAACGGGACTAATGACCACAGCAGTTGACGCGCCCGGAAACACCAAAAATCAATCAATCAATCAATAATAATAAATATGGTGTACAAGTCAATTGATTTTTGTATTGCAAATTTGTTTTTTTCTGAAAAGTTTTGGTGAATGAGACTTCAATAGAAGGGCTGCTCTGCTGGTTCGTTTCCTGCAATGAATTCGTGAGATGCAGAGTGGATCTTCAAAGAACGGGTCTCGAATTACGCGTTAACCTTCCTTCTTCCATTCTGTCCCATTTCAACGGCCATAACTGAGATCCCGCAAGAAAAAAATGTATTGGTTTTTAGCGTGAAAGCTTATTTGAAAACAAAATTCATAAGAAACTTAAAATCTTGCATGATATAAGATGATAAGATGTTTTCAACATTCGTGATCAGAGGTTTCCTCATGCTTTAGAGATTATACTTGTGAAGTATAGCTTGCATCACGAAAGAGATTCTAGGCTGTAAAAGTTGGCAAGTCTTTCGAGCACGTCAAACTGTCTGCCTCCTCCTAAAATTGGCACGAGTCGCACTCCCCGCCAGAGGCGCAGGGTTAATGTTGTCGAGAACTCAGTCACAGTACTTCAACGTCCAACTGTGCAACAATTGAAGATACTTAGGTTGAAACACGGAAATATTTTGAAAACCATATTCCATGAGTAATTAATCGCTTATTGAAAATTAGATAAGCGAATACGGTTTGATGACCTAAATCATCGCAAAAATTGAACAAGCAAATAACAGAAAAGCAAAAACAAAAATGACGTAAAAAAATTGATCAAAACCAGTTCAAATGAACAACTCAAGCTGTTGGATACATTACTGATGTAATTGAGGCTTCTTCCTTTCGCACAAAGAAACTCAGCTTGCAAAAGTTTGGTTAAGACTATTTCTTATCAGAAAATATCTGTCTTTAATTATCCCGAATCGCCCGAATTGTCAACGACGATGTTAGGCGTCACAGGAACCTTAGATTATATGCAACGGCTGACGTTACAATTTCTGAGCGAAGAAATCGAATATACTACTCAAGAATTCTGTGGAGAATATTTGTTGCATCTTATAAGTATTATTTGAAGCAAGTACCATTCACATCGAGGAAATCAGTGAAAAATGCTTTTAAAATGACGGAAAAGTGTAAAATCAGTATCAGTCAAAAGCGACGAAAAATGTTAACAAATGTCATAAAAATGGGTCATTTTCATTTGTCAAAACACAAAATTAACGTCTATACTAAAATGCTGTTTTCTAAAGTGAAAAAATGACATCTCATTAAAATTTGCTTCTTTTGATAATACTTTTACTATTACTATTGTTAATTTTACAATATTTCTTAAAATTAGTTGTCTGGAAATCATTCCGTTGATCTAGTTATGGATCCAATCAAAAATGCCCCAATGGTTTCTTTACAAGTCTTTACAGTTTACATCTAAGTTTACATCTCTTTTCTTTACAGTTTTACATCTAAGAATACGTATTGTGATCAGTACATCAAAATCTTACAGACGACAAATGCTCAGTACAACTGTTCTTTGAGTTATAAACTCAGCATAATACGAAGCTAATTCCTAAGTTTACCCAATGATTTTGTTAATTAACTATTGACAAAGGGAAAATGAGAGGCAATCATTTTTTAGTTTTCATAAACCCTAGATTTTTTGAGCCAGTTCTGCGCATTTTAGGATTTTCTTAATGTATACCCCTTTCATTTTGTGCATTGGCAGTATAGTAGAGGTATTATGCAATAGTCGTAGAGTATGTCACTTTTATATTTATAAGCATTTATTATTTAGTAATTTGTGATTTTCAACCTTCTTTGTAAAGTGTGTTGAGATAATATCCCCTCAAATCTCTTCAGATCGATATATATCTAATTTTAATGATCTTCTGGATTTGAAAGTGATCGATCTCTGCATTTCCTGGTGCGTATCAGAGGTCAAAATCTGGTGTCAGTCGTCATGGCTCGTATGCTTTGGCTTTTAGTGCATTTTGTGAATCACTCAATGTAATAAGTAAATGCGCTACAATTCAGTATTTGGCACCAGGCGTGCTGTTGGCTAGTACTATAAATCAGCAACTACAGGGAATCTCATCCTACTGACTCGGACCAGGAATCCCACCAGCAATGCCACACTTTGCCAAGCTTTGCCATCGCAGTAACACCGTGAAACCTCACAACATCCACAATCAACATTCTACAATCAGTTTATCAACAAAACGGCCGAGAACAATCAACGGCCCACATTGATCATAATAGCCCGTTAGATGCGTCATCAAACGTGTTTCATCATGTTTCATCATTCGAACACGGAAGCTCAACCGAGAAAAATGATGTTAAGCTGCCGGCCTGGAAGCAGCAGTTGGACGTTAAGGAACCTTGCGAAGTAGAATTTATTTTTTACTTTCTCGTCTTTACTTCATAAGAAGAGAAAATATTGTAACCGTGCGCCTGAGAACGGCGAAAGTTTGACAGGAAAACTCTCATTGTCGGGCTCTAGTAACGAAAAGGGGATAAATTATGTTCCTAAATATTGAAAATTACCTCTTTAAACACGTGATGTAGTCAGAATCCATGTTTTGTGGATCCTTGATGCCGAAAAATCGATTGACGGTGAAAAATCGATCGACCGTCCGTCAGTTGGTCTGTTCACCAGCGGGGCGCCGCCCCAGCCGGGATAAGCTTTAAAGCTCCCGACTGGTTTCCAGATAAGTGTGATAGTATAGTGCATGTGAGTGAAAGTGTGTGTGTAAGTAAGGGATGACAAGGAAAGATCGTGTGTCGTCCGTGGTCCGTTTTCTGTACATCGTCCCTGAATTAGGATTTACTTCCCTGCAAACCACTGCTGTAAGATGTGTGGCCTAACAATAAGGGGTAAATGTTACATGAGTAACTTCGTGATATGTTTCCCATCGTATGTTCAATTTGAAAAGTGATCATCACCCCCACACATTACTTAGAAGTTTGTAACATTTGTTCTGAGACATACTCTACTTACAAAAATGGGAAAAGAAAGGTTTTAACTATTAACATATGTTACATATGTATAATCTAAAATACTGAAGAGTCAAGCAGTATGCAATTAGAGTCCCTGCGTCTTCAAAAACTGTATTATCTGCCCTACACAAGGCGATCTTGAGATTCACTCTATTTTCTTTCCAAGAGTACTTACAATGTAGAGAATTGTTTCATGGGAAATCTTTGGGGATAAAAACAACTGACTAATTGCCACACCATTAATATCGTGTGTCAAAAGCAATGAAAAAATGAACTTCTTGCATTCATCTCCCTATAACACATGCGTGGTGTGTACATAAGAACGGGATTTTTTTTAATGTAATTCGTTTATATTGTGTCATGTTTTCAGATTATTGGTCCCGAACTACTAGAATTATATTTGTATAACTGCTATAAACGAAACTGGGTTCTTAAACAGAAACAACTTGACCAATGTACACGGAGGTCCATGAGTCACCTACTTTTTTCTACATTTTTATTATATCTTTCCATCCCAGTTATAATTTTCTTATCCAATTATGTGTAAGCAATATATCAAATTTGAAATGTTCATGTGCTGAAGAGCAGTTCCTTTTCGTTTCTGCGAGGCAGCCGTGTGCCAGGAGCAGTGAGGCGGGGAGCCTAGGCGAGGAAAGGAAAGGCAGGCTTCGGACAGGTGCGCAGGATGTTCCGTCGGAACGGAAGGAGGAGGAGGAGCTAGCGGGAGGCGGCGGGCCGCGATGATGCAAGTCGCGTAGGGGCGGCAGGGGCGGCGCCACGGACACAGCGCAGACGCGCAGCGCGGCGGCGCCGACGGCCGTGCCGACGCCCGCGGCCGGCGGAATGACGCTGCTCAGTCGCAGCGTTGCCCTCCGCCGACACGCCCACTCCCGCTGCCGCCTCCACCATCCACCGTCAGGGCCACGGGACAAACACTTTCCTCCAAGGCAGATTGCACTCAGTTCCGTACGCACGCTCGCTTAAGAATTATTGGGCTCTTCCACACATGGAAATCAATCAGTAAACTATTGCAGTAATCATTTTTTTATTAATTTTACGCGGTTTAATGCGGTGGGACACAAGGACTTTGCCCATTTATGGTAGCCAAGATATCACTGAAGATTTTCTGTTATGCATCTAGAATGTCTGTTTTGCTTTCCCTTGCTTCGAATAAAATACGATATTTGCAGATATAATGACTGGAGAAACGATCATTTATCTTTTATGAAACATGTGATATTTAGGTAATTTTACATTGTACGTATATCTTTATATTACCTAATATTTACACTGAAACTGTAAGGTATGTTACTGTTGGTTCAATTATCAGCAATCCAATAGAAGAGATTAATATTATTTCTTGTTGTGTAAACACTGTCATTATAACTACATCTCTGCTTATAAGTTGTACGTGATATAACTAATTGAACGGACATATTTTTGAATGGTTGGATAATTGAATAAATGGAGTATCGGCAAAAATCATGAAACATGTTTGACGTCTTGTTATGACGTTTTTAAAGAAAATAGTTACGTCTCTGAAATCTACTCCTATAGAAGAAACTTAATGTCCCTGAACTTCACAAAAACAATATATCGCGTTTGCAGAAACCTCTCAGTGGCGGCATGGCTATTCAAAATGTAATTACGTGGCGCGTGAGTACAATATATATTTTGGAAATCCTGTAATTGTCTGTATTTATAGTATATAATAGAATAAAATGTTCGAATAGTGACTTCTTGTAGTCAATCATTAAGAGGCAATCGACGTATGCGAAAAAAAGTTATGAGATATTAAGTTATCAAGAGACGCCATTAGAATAAAAACTCGCAAAAATATTTTTGCTTTTTGCTTAGGCGGTGCGAGGAAATAACCAAAAGGAAGGAGAAATGTGCCAGAGAACCGGATGCACTAGCGTAAACGAAGCGCGCGAAGATACCTCCGCTAGTCGACTCCCCAAAATACCCGAGAGCTCCCGGAGCTTCCGATGAGCTAAAAACACTAGCCAACGCCAAAATATCTACGATCGTATATGATTTTGAGTCTTAGGCACTTAAGCACAAAACAAATGATAATCCACAGTGCCCCGCAATACCATTAAACGTTTCTGTTAATAACATGGAACGTCACTTCAATTCTGGAAGCAAGTCAGGAGGGAGGCTTAAAAAGTTCCGAATGGTTGGTTCAAATACGCACCTTCGTTATTTTAAGTCCGACGTGACGACCCGGAAGGTTTTAATGAACTCGTGAGAGCGGAGTGTGTGTGTACATTCAGCTATAAAAGTGCAAACGTCCTCACAACTTGTGCAACCTGGAGTGGGTGCACACATCCAAAAATAGTTTGGACCACAGAACACCTCTTGCACACGTTTAGTGTCCCATTAAAAACTACAAAACAACGCTGTTGCTCTCTCAATCTGCAATGTCAATTTGCAGGAAACTTTCGACGCTATCTTCTCCATATGAAAGATAAGAGCCAAAAATGGCATGGAGATGTCTTATAGTAACAATTTAAAACGTTCTAAATGTTCTCGTATATGAAGTATATACTCTTTTATAGAAAAGTACATCATTTACTCAACCTGAGCAAACCAATGATTATTTAATTATCATATTTTGTTCATTGTATAATGATTTCATTGCAATATCTTTTCCAGACGTTTATGGAATTGCAGCTATCCGTGACATATCAGAGAAAATTCAGGTAGATACGAAAAACATTTTCACGAGATACTACTGGATTGAAATTTATATCTAATGGAGAAGAATTTATGTACTTCTACACAATATGCTAATAGTATTTAATTTACCTACGTATTTCTTCTGTAGCAGTTCACTTTGAAAGTAGTTGGGAGTTGCTATATGAGACATACGGTGATGTTCGACACCGAAAATTGAGCTTCTAGGCCTATTTTCATCGTCAAAATATGTGTCCCAGCGTGCCAGTATAAAATTAGAATTTTGGCAGCCGGAATGTCTGAAGGCGTTATAACGTTGCATAATGCCTTGAACAGATTGCCTAGATATTGTCATTGCCGCTGGCGCAGTTCGCGCAGGGTGGGGCCACGCCTTCCTCGCATCCCGCCCCGCCCCCGCTGCCCTGCTTCGGCCCAGGCTTCTCGTCGGCCGCCCCCGCTGCCACCGCACCCCGTCCCTCGCCCCGGCGCGAAAGCATGAGTCACGCGCCTGCAGCTTCTCCCGGCGACTGCTTTGGCAGCGCGCGCGGGACGGTCTGGCGGTTGTCTCGGCGCCTCTGCGCACCAAGGCACGAGCGCGCGTGGCGGGGAGCGTCCAGGCGCCGCGCCACGGAGCGCCTGCGAAGGGAAGAAGGGCGCGGAGGGCAAGGAGGCCACGGGGCGCGGAAGGGACGGCGCCGATCAACAGGCGAAGGGGCCCGCGCGGCGCGAGAGCACGAAGGCCGCCCCGGGCCCCGCCCGCACCGGCGCCTCCACCTCGGCTCTATTTCAGGCCGCGGCGCGTGCGGGGTTGCCGATGCCAGCGCCTGCAGTGTCGGCCGCCGCTCAGATCGGCTGAAAGCGCGCGGGTGGCGGTGGAAGGCGTCCCCTCCCCCAGCGCCCCCTTCCCGCCCCGGCCCCCGCCGCCCGGCCGCCCAGCCGCCCAGTCGCTCGCTCGGGTGTGCGTGTCCGCGGCGAGGCGCCGCGCGGGGCGAGCTCGCGACTCAGTGCGCACCTGAACGCGCACCTGAGTGCACTCGCTGCCCGGCTCGCCTCTCGCGTGTCCGCGCGCCGCCAACCTGCCCTACGTTAAGAGAGGCGGCGAGCGGCGCCCCGCCGGCCGCGCTGGACACGCCCTCCGCCCGGCTCCTCCGGCCGGCGGGGCTCGCCCGCGCCGCGCCGCGCCGCGCCACTGCGCTGCCGCCAGCGCCCCGCGCGGGAATGTGCGATAGTTGCGAACCTGGCGGTTGACCCACCAACCAAGCGCCTCAAAATAGCTTCTCTTGGCATGGGCTGTGTATGTAAAGTGTGACTGGTATTCTGGTACGGCGGGCGCTGCGATGATAGTCCCCACCACGCGTCCCCGCCGCCGCCCCGCCCCGCGCACGCCCGGCCCCTCGCGCCGGCGTAACCCTAGCCGGGCCGGCCGGCCAAGCCTCCGCGCGCCCATATATGTAACTCTCTCCCCGCTCGCCTTTCTTTAGTTTCCCGGCTTTCTGCGCGCGCGTCGTTCGAACTTGAGATCGTGGGCGGGCACGGCGCGGTGCGCATGGGCGCCGGACGCGCACGCACCGGCGGCGGCTGAGCGACCTACGCGCTCGGAGGTGCAGGCGGCCTGCGCCGTTGCACCTGCGCGCCCGCCCCGCCCCCCGCCCCCGCCCCGCCCACGCGCCCACGCACCCAGCGCAGGAAGTACCCGCGCAGCACCGCCCCACCCCCCGCACTGCCACCTGCGATCACCCACAATCAATTAGAGCACTTTGGCGGTGCGCTGCAAAATCAGATCCATCTATCGTTTCATTTGTCGCTAAGATTTGCACATGTGAACGACGAGCTTTCTACGTCGGCATGCAATCAGTTACCGTAAAAGAACTCTTCTTACCTAGAGCGTCATAAACTAAACAAACTCTTTGGTTTATTGTACTTTTTTCTTTTTCGAATTTCAAATAAACAAATAATAACAATTCCTGAATAGATCAAAGAATTAAAGTTAACTTTGGTGAGTGATCCACATTGCCAGCCGAGTGCAGAAGTCTCAGTATCTGTCACGAGGTCACTCTCGTCATATGTGAACACGCTTGTGCTACGTATGTTATGACGTCCGACAAAAAATTAGATTGCGCTGTTGTCATTAACGTGTTCAAGTTACTAAACGCGTCAGAAGCACGAGGATTATTAGAGAAAGCCCTCGTTTATGTTTTCATAACAATTATTGAAATCTAGGAACGGACTTTCTCTACCTACTATTGTTTCAATCTCACCGTTTGCATTTAAATAAGACTACAAGTGCATAAAATATTTAGCTTTTTTGCCAGTATTTTAATATCTTACTCAGCAGGAAGAGATTGAAAGCAATCCGAATTACCCGAACTGATCGTCCCTGGATTACGTGACAGTGAAATTTCATGTATGCTGAGTCACTTCTTGACGCGTGTATTATGTAATAACGTGCGCAACGTGGTTATTTTGGCAAGCTTGGAATTTTCAAACTCTCCCTCTCATCATATTTACAATGTGAAAAAATAGGAGTAACAGTTTTCAAGGCAATTAAAGAATATTAATCCTTTCTAACAACACCTTGATTTTTTCAAAGTACTACAAAGACGCACATCCTTCTAAAATATAAATTTTCATAATTGTTATCAATCCGTGGTGAAGTACACTAATGTCATTTTAGCGCTTCTGTATTATTTCGGATGTCTCAGAATAAATGTTACAAACTTCTAGGGCATGTAGAGTATCGAAAATGATCGCTTTTGCCGGCGAACATTTAAAGAGAAATTGCAAACATCGGAGTTACATGTTTTTATACACGTGACATTTGCCTCTATTAGGCAATCCTAATGCACAGATGTGCGGCAGGTACATGAAATGTCTTTGAAGGCGTGAGGGATATTTCTGTCGAACGTCTGTGCATATGGGTTTGCCTAAAATCACGGGCCAATGCCACATGTATAAATGGAATAACTCCATTAAATGAAATTTCCCACTGTAAGTTCATTGGCAAAAGGTGATTATTTTCGTCCCCTCTACATTCTCCAGAAATTTGAAACATTTATTCTGAGGCACTTGTTCCAGTGAATCAGTGATGTACACAACACAAACCAAATTCTTTTGTAATTGGGCTGCTTATATAAAAATGGATAAACTGTATATTATGATGTGTATATTCGTTCCTAACACCCAGCACACTGGTTATTTCCAAGGGTTGTTCTAGCATGAATCTGATTCTGGTAAGCACATCTAGTATGTGCACATTGTTTATTTGTTTTTTATTCTCTTCCTTTTACCTCGTAATGTTTATGTTTCTTTGCATCATAATATGGACATAAGTAAAGAAAACGATAATGATAATCCATGGTTACGAATGATTTGTTTATGAATGATTTTTAAAGGCACTGATATTGACCCAAAAATTAAACTTATGTACGAGAAATCAAACACTCGTGTGACTATATTTACTCTTTTAAATTATGAAAGATTAAACTTTCTTTCTTAATCTTAACATATTATTGAATAGGTCAGTAAGAGGTATTTACAAGTAAAAACATAATCGGATATGCAAGTGGGGAATCGGGAATACGAGACATAATTTGCCTCTAAATTCTCTCTTTGATAATTTTAATTTAACTTTAATTTTCGGCTGTAAATTTCTTACTTTTGATGTATGAATCTCGAAATTAATGGAGTCTACTTAAGAGCACATTGACTTTTCAATTCTACTAACTTGGACATAATAGGAACATGCTATTGCTTTGGTTGATGTTTTATTCGTATCCTTGAGATGTTTTATTTTTTTAAATCACATTCATGAGAGCATTGATATTGTATTTTGGAATCAAATTCCCTGAAATATCCAATTTAATTAAACATGTTTTCTTCTCTTTGAAGCAAGTTTTCATGAATCCTTTTCGAAATAGCTTAGGGAGGATTAAGAGGAGCAGGCTCATCCATTATAGTTTCCTGTTTTGTGCAGATTATTCGGTTTTATTTCATCGTTCGATTAGGAATATGAATAAACATTTAGTAGTCATTAGTTACAAATATACACTCATCGTCAAAAAATTGTTTACACTCCGAAAGACTGCCTCTATATGGTACGTTTCATAGAAGAAATGCTATTGATTTAAGATTCGGCCGCGCACGGGATGTCTCCGGAGTCGGGACCTGTCCATGTAATTGCCGAACTACGAGCATTCCAATGTGCGTTCCTGCTCTGCTGTGCCTCTTCATGTTGTGTCATTAGTTCCACCAACGAGATTGTCATTCCGCTGATTTGTTCGCGTCACCGGTATCGGTTATTCAGGTGTCACCGTAGAACTTTGTTGGCAACAATTGGATCATTTATTACAGAAACCCGTCAAACGCCAAATTTCTCATTACGAGAAAAGTGAGAAAAAGTGTTCCAGGTTTTCTGATTTTAAAATATTTTTTATATTAAAGCAGTTAATAAATGAATATTTTCAGGAAAATATACACTAAACGATGTGTCTATCCACATGGAAAAATACTTCACTGCTAAAGTGCTTTTTATATTTTGGCGTTTAACGGGTTTCTGAACGATTCAATTAGGGAAAGGCACGCAAGTCCGAGATGCGGATTCTGAAGCGGAGAGGGACGTAGTGCGGATATAAATCAAATTTCTTCAATTTTACTCTGTAGGTAGATTCCTGTCTAGATTACTGTAGTAATAAATAGCCAGATTCCACCAAATTACATAAGTTTGTTTATTATACAAAACGATGAAGAGCAACTTTATATAGGAGAGGAAGGTGGTACTTCACAGCGACGAATGCCGAAGTAAGATATCTTGCTCGAGTAGATATAACAGCTTTGTCATCTTGTGTAATATTTGATTTTCTATTATATTATGTTATTAAAACACTACAATACCCACTAGTGGTGCTACAAGTGTACATACTTGCTCTCATTACTTCTGTCTTGCAAGTATGGAAAATTCAGAGTTCTACGAAAATGAGACCTGCCCCATTTTTAAGTGTCTTTTGATCTGTGGGACGCAAAAAAAATGAACCGATTTTTACTAAAAAAAACTAAAAACAATTATAGGTTACATTAATTTCAAGGGAATATTAAGCGAAAACAACTGTTTTTTAAATGTATACGATCTTATTGACAGATCTATTTTTATAATAGATTTCATTAAGGAAAAAATCTCTTTCATTAATACTGCACTTTTGCTATGTTAATTTTTTGCAATTATCTAAAATACAGAGCCGCTAAAATGATATCTGCACTATTTTTGGCTTCCTGTACTATTTTTTATAAGAAATGAAAGAAAAATTTGAAACCATTCGAAAATTTTAAAATTCGAAAATTCCTTATGTTCGAAAAATTGTATGTTATCTTATTTAAGATCTGTTTTTGAAGATGAGATATCATTGTAGAAAGAATCTGTCTCTTCAATATTGTAGTTGTAGTGAGTCACAAACAACAATTCAAAGATTGTAATTTTCAAAAATTTCCAGAGTTCAACGAAAATTAGTCCTACGCAATTCATTAAGCGTTCTTTCCTCTATCCTAAGAAAAAGTTTAATCAAAATATTTGAAGCCATTACTTAGAAAATCTTGAGAATGTTTTTAAAGCTTTATGCAAAATACCTCCAACGGGCAAAATATCATTTTCAAACTCATAGGTCCTTGAGTTCCGCTAGATCAGTAGAGGAATATAATTTTGAAGAACATATTGTGAACGCTTTAGGCGCTAGCGTTGACCAGAGACGAAGAGACAGATAGTCTTACCGTCAGCCATTTTTTCGCTATCAAAGACGCACACAACGTGTTAGAGGAAGTATATGAACAATATTTACTTAATCGATACCAGGGTTCCACAATACTACTTTTTCTGTCGAAAACTCCAGGATTTCCGCTGGAGCATTACGTAAGTACGTAATAAAGAGAAAGTAAAATGAATGCAACAGTATTATCGGAAATTTTGTCAGTCTTTATTGTGAATATAGGAACTTTTCCGCTGCAATGTGTGGATATATTTATTAGATATATGTGAAAACTACAAATATAAGCCTTGAGTTGGGTTCAATGTCAGTTGTTTGCCATCGACAATAGAATATTTTCGAAATCGTATTATTGCTTCATATTTTTCGAAAAAAATCCTTCTAGCCCCTCAGTCCTTAGTTCTAAGGCAAAATTATTGTGTTACAAGTTGTAGAGAGTTTCCTTACTGTTGATCTATGAAAATTTTTAGAATTTGACATTTTGAACAGCTCCGTTTTTTGTGGATGCTTTGAAGACGTTTTCACAAAAGTAAATTTTGTCAAGTACAGCTGCATTTTTTCGTTTATTTTACAGCAAAAGAACATTGTGATACCAATGAAATATGAAGAACAAGACTCCCATTGACAAATGTAATAGACAGTGCACAAAAGAAAGTTGTATGCATCTCATCCGAGAAGTAATGTTTTTCGATCTATCGTTTTTACAATTCGCGATTCCGCTGCACTCGGAACAGCTCTTCCGAAAAAGTTTATTTTTCGATCTTTAGACCTGTGGTGGTTTCTCAGGGGACGGAAGGGAGTAATATCCTTCTCATACATTGTCCTCTTTTGAATGTAATTACCGAATAAAATTTTTACTTTGATATAAAAGGCAAAATTTACATTTTTAGCTTATAGTTATCAGGTAATTTATTTTCATTATATTTAAACTGCGAAAATCGCTTTGAGGAGGAATTCTCAGCGTTGTCTTCCCTCGTGTATTAATGGGCCATGTCACACGGGTCGTGGTGACCAGAAGAGGAAACGTTTGTTAATGAAACTTTATGGCCTATAGGGAGGAGTTCCTCTTGTAAACTGCCATCTCTTGTATACATGAATCAACTCTGGTTTTCTGCTGGGCGCCAACACACGCATGAGTCATGCCCAACCCAAGAACCCTGACATAGGCAGAGACACGATGTAATCTCACCTCACACTGAGGAAGTACCGTGAGTTAACGGAAACCCAAGTAAAAGAACAAATCGAAAAGACGGTGTGTCCCTCACTTTTCCAATCCCAAGGCGACAAACAGTTCGATTACTGAACGGAGCTTTTTGAAATTTTCCAATTTCAGACATTGAAGAGGGGGTGCCCAAAGAAAAACTATTCTTCAAGCGCTCGCTTCACAACCTGATTCGTGTGATGAGAGTGAAGTACTATTCTGAGCTTGGTTACTAGAAATGTTAATTTCTTGTATTCGTTTATAAATTGGTGAGAGTGAAATTTTTATATTTTGGACAATTTACGAAAGTCAGATTAGTGAACAGATTGGCGTTGTACAGAAAGGACGTCCGACTCCAACACTGCCAGAGCTTTTGTGCGGTGCAGCAAGGAAGGAAAATTGCAGATTTTTACGACGTGGTAAGGCAAAGCGTCCTAGTTAACGGAGTGCGAACACAGAGAAATTCTGAGTTTTCCATGCGTTATATTTGGAAATTAGGGGGGGAAGGGGTTGGTCGTCTGCTTGTTTCAGTGATTTTAAAAATTTAGTTTTCAGAATTCAGAGGCACGTAAGAATCACGGAAACATGTTGATTTTTTCGCTACAATTAATTATTTAGGGTAAAAAAGTATATCTCATTGTTCTAGCATTAACCGAAACTGTGTTTTGTGCCAATCACTATGTTGAAGTGAAGCATAAGCGACAGGTATTGTCCAGTTTCATTGACATTGTATATGCATTTAAATCACACATACCACTGATTTGTTGTGTCATTTATTGTAGTAATATTGGACTTATTTCGTCCTCTTAGGAAATGCGCACGAGCCGGTACTGCTGTATACTGCTAAATTGTTTGGAACGCCACAACGCATTGCTACAATACGAAATCACAAGTTACACGCATCCGAAATAGGATTTGGAAAATAGGTAATGAGAAAAATCAACTGGACTATAAAGAAATCTCGTCATAAAAGTTTTAGATTAAGAAAGGATAATAGACAATCGTTAGAAAAAATGACATTATGAGACACCGGTAAATGTGGCCTGCAGAGGAGATTTCGAAAGAAGCTAGAGTTATATCAAGAAGAAACTACAGAAAGGAGTAATTAGTGTGAAAATGGAATCACAAAAATAGTGTAAATGCAAAAAGCCGTAATAGGTAAAAAAATCCGGGGAATTAGTCCGTTACCCATACACACGACGCAACTCTTTTATCGTTGGACGCGTTTAAGACATTAGTAAACATACGTTGTAAACGCCCCCACTTTAGATGTTTGAACTAAAATCGCGCCTATTATCTCATCGTCGTCTTTGTAATGTCCGTTACTCAATGAACCCTTCAAGCATGAGGTATAGAAAAATACATTAGTTGACAGATTGGAAGAATTGGAAGGAAGAGGCAGCATGCAAGCGGTCGCATGTGCCACTTTCCACGGCAAATGGCTTGGCACGTAGTCACGGAGCAAATGGATACCCTTGGTTAGCTTCCCACGGTCTTTTATCTTAATGCCTCGGCTACACTTTGGCATGATGCCTTAATGATATTTCCTTGGACAGTTTGGTCCTTTGGGCACAATATCTAACTTTTACAGAATGACAGAAAAATGGCTCCATCACGTTTCACGAAAACATTTGCATTGCCACGTTTCTTGGCGGCGATGAGTACGGATGCTTTCTCCGTTTCTCTATTTTCGCCTCTGAATTGTAATTGTGCACACACCCATGATGACCATGCAAAGAAGAAAGTGTTCTTGTATATTCTTTGAAATCTACAAAACTGAAACATTTCTTAATTTATTACTCAAGCGCTCTCCCCCCTCTCTCTCCTCTCCAACAGCAAATTATAAGAAAATTTACTCTGAGACAAAAATAGGTCTACTCAAGGAAGGAAATGGTCGGAGCACATTGAAAAATAAAGGGTAGGATACAGCGATATCGTCCTACAAGACAATGATAATCAGTGATGTATGATATACCATATTATAGCAATGAGGACCGTTGGAATAGATTGAAAATTGACGGATAGAATACAACAATATCGTTGCAGACGCCAGTGATAATTGTATGATATGTTATGGCAATTTATAATCAATGATTGCAATTATTATATTACATTAAACCATCAATAGGGCGCCACGAGGGCTTCCCGTTCTTGACGCCCCCTGGGGTTAAGAGCACCCAGGGCGACTTCCCGGGTCTCTTCGCTCGTGGATCAGAGGACAATTATGCTCCCACGCGTAGTTAAGAAACAGTAGTAAGAGGTGAAGGCGTTGCCAATGTGTGGTGGCAGGAGTTGTGAATTGAGCTTCCACGAAGTGGCTGAACGTTTCGCCGCATCACACAGCATATGAACTGCGTGGATGTATCTTTAACCCGAAATTGAAACCTGTGGGTACATACGTGGAGGATTCACCGTCGTCGGGAAGGTTCTGGAAGGCCCCGACTTGCAGGCTCACTAATGCCAGAGAGGTTCGTAGATTCTTGCGCCAGGATTAGAATCAAACAAGATCTTCAACTCGTGGAATGTGATGAGTCGATCCATCTTCCTTAAACGATCTGTATCTTCACAGATGACTACGCGTGAAAGAAGAGTGTTCACAACAAACAGGCAAGACAACTACCTCCACCTTCCGTATCATCGTCGTCAAAGACTGTACTGATGTCAGGAAGTCTGGGAGAACGTCAGGGAAGACGCGAGGGTCTTCATAGCATCTTCGAGAGTCATCCGACAGGGAGAGGCGGCTCACGGCATCAAGTGTTGTCGCTGCAGTGCTTCTCGCCGGGACTACTCCCGGCGAGAAGCATTGCAGTAGGAATAGGTTGATCGATTGGTAAAATAGTACAAAAAATCCTGATCTAAATAGACAAAGAATTGGAATAGCATTTTCATGGGTAAGAAGCAAACATAATTACGAAATTTGAAAAAAAAATGTTTTCTACGTATAACATCGTTGTTTTTATTGCTTGAAGTACAAAAATTCAGTGAACTAATGCAGTAGACTGAGTTGTAAATATTATATTCCCTGGCTAATTAAGAAATAACCGTATATATTAATTAAGAAATAACCGTACGAGGAAAAGCAGGAATTGGCGCGTGTGTGTTCTTAGGCTATTTATCAATCGTCGCATGAAAAGTCAACTTGTTTATACTAACAAAATATTTATATGCATTGTGCCGACACGTTGTTGAAAGGCACTGGCACGCGAGTGAAAAGACACTGAATCTTGGCAGTAATAATGCAACATTCCTGAAGCAACCTGTCACAATCGTCGCTCTGTCCATCAAGTGGACGGCTGCAATTCTGAGTTCGTTAGTACTCTTTATTACAAGTTTTTTTAACATTACAGCAAAACTCATAAATTGTTATCCTTTGCAATTCACCGTTATTTATTCATTGTTTCGTGAAATTTAATATGTACTAAGTATCAATTAGTATAATAATATCTCAACTCATATATATTAATATATCACATTACTAACGTGTTGGCACTCTCTGAAGGTTGATCTCTTCAGTGATCGTCATTAAATGAGATAAAAACGTATCGAAGAAGTATGTTATGATTGTATTTGTGATGAATGTTACAGTCAGAAATAAAATGAACTACAATTCTTTAATTAAAGGTTAATTTCAATTGTGAAAGTATATTAATCACATATAAGGTTATAACATACTGCCTCAATACATATTCATCTAATTTAACAACAACCTCTGAAGTTAGTAATGTGATATATAAAAGTATGGAATAAGCTTTTATAGACTAAATAAATAAATTGTATTAATTACCCCAGAAAGTCAATTGCAAAAATATTAACTATCACGGGATCAATCAGCGCAAATGATATTGTACTACACATCCTGATGTGTCCGATTTAGAAATCTTAAAATTATGCAAAAATCCCAACCTTTTATGCCTCAATGAACAATCCATAGTAAAATCCAGCCCCATCATAAATTTATTTATTGACTAGTTTTACCGTCCTTTCATTTCCTCCCTCACCTTCCCGCAGTCTGCATTCGCACAGCGTACGAATAAAATGGCGTCATGCTTTGACGACTCAATATGAATTTATGTGTTTAATCTGTGTTACTTGGGTAAGTACTAATTTTAAATAATTATTTTATTGTTCATTCTGATTTATATATGATTATGTATTTAGGTTGATGTTGATACATGTGTTAATTTGTTAATGTAATTAAAATTGTAGAACCACTGAGGATGGAAAGAGTGTTCCCGAAACACGTGTTTGGCTAAATGTAATACATATTAAAAATATATAGCCTACTATTGTGGTAGATACCTCACTGACCCCAGATAGTTTATCATGGAGTACCACAAAATCTCTGCTGCCACCACAGAATTTATTTATTATTCTTCATTGCAAAGAATATTCGTATGTATCTATGTACTTTGGCACAACAACTCTTTACGAGCTAAGACCTAACGGCGTCCCGGCCTTGCGGCCATAGGTTGAGTGGTACATGTGGTTAGCACATAGCGACCCCTACGCTGTATCTCTTGTCATCTCAATTTGAGAAGTGAGTTTTCTCAGCGGCACACAGCAACGGATAGCGGGACATTGCAAGGAAAGGGCACAGGTAATTTCTGCCCCGACCGGGAATCAAACCCAGGGGAGTGCCGTGAAAAGCGGACACGGTCACCAACCAGCCACCGAGGGCAAAGAATATTCGTATCATCCGCAAAGAGCACTGTTCTTGCGTTTCGAATCGCCGAGGACATATCCTTTACGTACGGTAGGAAGAGAACAGGGTTTAAGAATCGATTCCTGCGGGACTCCACGTGCAATTAGCAATGAATCGGAAAGGTGTGTACGTGATGTTTTATCCATCCACTAAGGTATTTCTACTCTCTGATATCGTTGTTTAAGATAGGTTGGTATCTTTGTTTAGGCAATACAATAATTCTCCGGTTTGCAATCAGCCACATAAAGTAGCGTAAAGCGATATTGTAGTTGTAGTAGCAGTAGCCGTAGTGGCGTGGTTTTTTACAGCTGACGCAGATTCTCGCATCCTAGTTGTATCCCTAGTATGAAATAAAATATAACACTCGTACATGTTCTTAAGGCGGAACCTCTGATGCAAGCGCTTCCCGAATCTGAATCACGGGCATGCGCCTTCAGGAAGAGGTGAGTGGATCGAAAAAATATAGGCTGCACAGTCATCAGGGAGGGACGCAAGGACAGAGGAATCGAAAATAGAACACCGCTGTTGGTAACGATTCCTTGTGAGAGAAGGTGGGACGCGACCCAGCCCTTGTCCAGGCAGTTATTGCATCCGCTCTCTTGAATGAAATCTCCACTGCCCTCATAATTTTGCTAACGGCGAAATTAATCATGAATTTTGTTATTTATTCTTTGTCACTTATGCGTTTAGTAATGTTTTTTTTCGTTTCTTTGACCTTATTTCTCCTCAATGCAAACACAAGTTCATAATTATTTTTTCAAGAAGAAACACTTTTAAGTCTTATGAAGAAATAATGGTAATAATGTATTCTTTTTCATTTAACTTTCTCGTTTAAGAAGTATAGAGAAAAGTATGTAATACAGCAAATAATCGATGTTGAGATTTGATGGAAAAAATACTCGTTACGTTTGGGGGGCTCCGATATACCCAAGTTTTTCTCCAAAAACCTCAATCTACAAGCTCATTGATCCATTTGTCGTGAAAAATACGCGAGTCTTAATTGTACTAATTAATTTTTTGGTACCTGGCCAGCACCTTCAATATTGAAGCACAAAATTTCTTCCTTAATGTAATCTATTCATCAATATTATATCTATAAATTATTTCATTCTCAGTTCTTTTAAAATATTTTCAATTTTTGCGTAATTTTTGTTAAATAGGGACAATTTTTCCTAACTAGTTAAACAATATTTCCTCAGAATCGACTTTTGTTTTAGCTTTTTGTAATCACAGAGCACAATATATTTGTTTGGCACGAGTGCCATTAAAGCTTTTAAATTTTCAAAAACTGCAATTTTTTAAGAATGATTCTGTTTTGGAGTATTAAGAAATTCTATATTTCTTCCTTTCGCTCTGCACGCAATTTAATGTTGTATGAGGTTATTTTTGATAGGTTAATTACTTTTGAAGTCACATAGTATTTCACTTACGGCTACATCACAAGAGTAATGTTATCCACAGCGAAATAAAGAGATTGAAGAAGGAAAAACATAAATGTTTTCCCCTTTTATTTTCTGTTTTAACGTAAATTACATATACTACATCGCTGCTTTGTCGTAACTTACATGTACTAAATTACGATGAACGCAATTTAATAATAATTCTTAAGAGCTTCAAAATTTCAATAACGATCTATTGCTCTCAGTCATATAATCTCATGTTTTCTTAGGTCTTCGTTGTGTTTCCACCATAAAAAATCGTCAGCGTTCCAGCCCATACTTGTAGAGTAGTATATTGTAGCATCTGCCAACAATGAAGTTTTTTTCTTTCAATGAGGAACATTTACTGGCTACGATCTTTCTGATCCGTTTTTGAATATATTAGAATGGTTGTTCTGGCATAAATTTGGGTAGCAGTAACACGGGAGTCATGAAAATCATCAACTCACTAATGACTTTCGAAGAAAGGTTGAATTTTCGTTTTGGAGAGCAAATACAGCTTTTTTATAACTTGTGGTGCAATTACGCTAATTTTTACACCATTACCCTACCTCACTTATCGTTACCTTCATTAATAAGTTTAAAGAACTGTAATACTTTGTTTTATTTTGATTGACAATTTTGAAACGTTCATTTCCACATAGTTAGTTTTTCAATTTTAATTGGAAATCATATAATCAGATTTAGAAAATATGACTTTTATGTCAATAACCCCCCTGACTGTATGACCAAGGTCTGCCCAGAATTATTTTCGCGGAAAGGAATCAGACTAATGTCGAGTAATGGAGACTATAAACTGCATTATGCTCACTGTGACTTAAATATTTCCTTTTTACAGTAATTTGCATGTACTCAGAAATATGTGAGCTTGAAACACCTAAATTATTTTAGTTGTATTTAAATTTGAAATATATTGAAAATGTTATAAATATATTGATATTCTTCTCACATAAAGGATTATTATTGTTATTATTATTATTATTATTATTATTATTATTATTATTATTATTATTATTATGAGTAGAAGTTAGGACTATAAACAATGAAATCACGATAGAAAATAAATCAAAAAATGCATTTTTGAAAGTAAATGAAAAAGAATATAAGTTTTTACTAAAACGATATTTTAATGTGTAGAAATGGATATTAATACTTTGTATTTCCTCCTGGATCTTTTGTCCAGCTTTACACCTTCGAGGCATTGCAAAAATTACATATTTAATAGTTCCGGAATTTGGCTTAACCATACACAATGAAGTGCCAATTCAAGCTGCTCCTTGTTTCTGGATTGTTTTCGGGAAACTGCATTGCTAATTAACGTACAGCAATTATCAATCAGATTTAAGGCCGGGCTGTTTCCTGACCAGCCTTAAGTGTTTATTTGATGTTTTCTTAGAAACATTTTTACCTTTTTAGCTCTGTAGCAAGGTGGTGAATCATCCTGAAAGGTACAGTTCTTTGCTCATCCAAAGTGTTCGGAAATTGATGGACATACTCTTCAGAATTTACTGTTCCCTGCACAATATGCAGTACATCTTCTTCTTTCGTAGATATGCATTCCCAAACCAGGAAACTGAGCTTTAGGTTCCATACATTCAGGGCGAAATTCTTCGCCACTTCAACGACGAACAAAGAACTTGCCATCGTTTCCTCATGGATTGAAGTTTGACTCATCCGAGAACATTATTCGTGCCAACATTTCTTCAGTCCACGCTTCCTTCTCTTTGACTCATTTTAATAGAGCCTGTCTCATCATCTTCGTCAGTAAAGGCTTCGTCAGTGGTCTTCTTGCGTTCAATCCTACCTCGAATTCCCTGTTTAGAACAGTTCTCATGCTAATTGCAACACTTACTGTCTCTTCCCATTCACGTGCAAGTACACACGAGGTCATGTGCCTGTTCTTCAAGCATGCTCTTTCCCGTATTCTATCTTGTTTCGCTGTAGTTGCTCTCTTACGTCTTCTTCCCTGACTTCTGCCAACAGATCCGGTTTCCCGGTGGTTTTTCAATTGCCAGCTCATTGTAGATTGATTGAAACCTAGTATTTTCCTATCTATATATCTGATAGACTTTCCCTGCTATAATGACACTTTTCTTTCGAGGAGTTAATTAAATACTCTTTCCCTTTTTGTGTAACTACTAACTACACGCCTCTGCATTCAACGGGGACAAAAATATGTTGAACTTAAATTACAGATTATTTCTCAATGTGACAGTCATTTATTTAACGAAAATAAACAATCATGAGTGCCATCATAACATGGGGGGCAGAAAGTTTGTCCTCGCATTTACATCTTGATTGCAGATAACAATGTTTCTGAGAGTCAAATGATGCAATTATTGGTTCCATTATTATATAGGGGAAGGTTTTGAACCTTTTCCTACTTGCCTCCTTCTTTACCTCCATTTTTGTATTTATACATATTGCTTGTGGGTTTTAAAATAAGAATATGAATGCTGTTTATAAAAAAATATTTCCTCATGTTGTAAAACTAATTATAAACATGGTTTGAATTTACTTTTGAAACAAAAATATTGGCCAAATTTACAACATTATGTTTTACCTCTGACCAGGGGTAGTTGTACTTTGACTACTTCACAGAAATTATAATAATCAGATAATTTGAACCTATTTTACTTAGTAAACTAATTTTTGACAGTGTAATATGAATGTATGACGCACACCAACAATAACGTTTACAGAAACTGTGTAAAAGGGAGCATGTAAAACAAAGCAATGAAAATGCAAACCGTGCTAATCTGAATAAATGTAGGCTAACTTTGAAATAATTAAATTCTCTAAATTATAATTTAAACACATTATAATGCCATTACATATAAAACAAAAGCCTATTGAGAAATACAAAATAAAAACTCATATATTCAACACTGTAGTGAGATAGATCGACACTAAATAACAAGTGCTGCAGCGGACGAACTGATCCACCTGCCTGCGGTGGATTTGGAAGCTTGAACACAATACCGTCTTTGCTTCTGTACATCTTATCCAATTCTCTAACATAATAAAAAAATATAAATAATTATTCTGAAGGGAAGTAGGATCCGTTTTACCATTGACTGGTCAAAGATTCGAAGAAAATACTATAATTCGAAGAAAATACTTGCACGGTTGCAAACAGATTTTATTTTTATTCACGCCGCTAGTGAAACTTTCCAAATAAAAGCAAGTCCTACCGTACCTCTGGCGGCAGGAGTATAAACTAGAAAAAAAAACAACATATTTGTCACTAATATGCACTGTGGCAAGAACTGGTTGAAGGAACACCGCCTTCCCACACACACGCACACGCACACACACACACACACACATATATATATACATACATACATATATATATATATATATATATATATATATATATATACATATATATATATATATATATATATATATATATATATATATATATATATATATATATATATATATATATATATATATATATACATAATGTGTGTGTGCTATGAATGCGGAATTTGCAACCAATCATTAGAAACAATTGAACATGTAATTCAGCTTACAAAAATTTTGGCTAATACGCAATAACTTACTCGTCATTCATTTCACCAAAAATATGTTTACTAGTATTTTGCATTAGAACTATCTGTCTGTCAGTGGCCAACGCTAGCTCCTAAGCAGTTCAAACAGTTTCTTCAAAATTGATACTATTCGGTCGATTTCAAGGAACTCGAGGGCCTGCGCGTTTGAAACATACTTTGATTTGGGGGGGGGGGTTAATATTATATGAAGCCTTAACAACATTTTCAGCATTTTATCAAAAATGGCTTCAATGTTTTTGATTAAACTTTATGCTCGGATAGCGTAAAGAACGCTTAAAAGAACGTCGATAGTCTCATTTTCGTTGAAATACTTGATTTTTCGAAAATTGCAATCGTTCAAACTTTTTTCGGCGTCTTCCTACAACTATAATATTGAAGATAGAGATTGTTTTCCTTAATGAAATCTTCAAAGACATCTCTAAATATTGTCTTTTTCACTTTTTCAAAAATATTAGTAGTTTCCGCGTAATTTTGCTGAAATATATGCTATTTTTCAACAATTATTTTCTCGAAAACGGCTCAACATTTCTTCTTCAAATTTTCTCTTCGTATGTATTGTAAAATGGTAAAAAATGGGTACTAGTCCCTTTCCCGGCGAACATCGGTATTTTCGAAAGTTGCAAAAAGTTTACATTGCAGAATTACAATATTGAAGATATGCATTTGTCTTAAATAAAATCTTTTCTAACAAATCAGAACTTTAAAAAAGGTTATGTACAATACTATGAAAGAATGAATAGTTTTTCAGTGTTTTGTGTTTGAAATTTGAGATATTCAGAATAAATAGAAATTGAGATAATAGAAGTGCTTTGTTCATTGTGAATACCATCCTTTGTATATACCAGAATTTCCCTAGTCAGCTTTTGTAGCTTTGTAAGTGACGATGTGGAGGTTCCTCCCCAGATGACACATGTATATGTCATTGAGGGTCTTTCATTTGATTTCTACATTCATGGGCCAGTTTCTGGTTAATTTGAATTGACAGCACAACGGACTATTCAGTTCACGGTTATATCGTCCCTGTCGCTGTGTTTTAATGAAATATTTCCGGTTCATATTGGATTATACTTTATAAATTTCTTCCGTTTGCATTGCTTTCGCTCCTATCTATAACGACCATGACTCTCTATTCTGTTTTAGTTTCTCAGATATCACCTAGCCAAGAGGTACGCGTTTCATTAAACAACTTAAATGCTTTTCCATTGTTCTACCCCATGTTTCCTTCATCAATTCTACGAATTCTGAATTGCGAAACAACACACCGAATGCGAAGGACATACGAATTCTTCCACAGAGAAGACTTATGAACACCGTATTCTGGGAATAACAATGGAATCGAGTGAAGCCAGTGTGCAAAATGGCGTACAAAGTCCCAGGGAGTCCAGAACTTGTACTCGTACAAGAATCGCAAAGAACCTCTCTCTCTCTTTCTCTCTCTCTTTCTCTCTATCTGTCTCTCCCCTCCTTTCTCTCTCTTTCTTTCTCAAGATGCCTGGCATAAAATACCGGAGCTGGGGAAAACATCTGGTACAAAAATAGAATACTAATTTGAGAGAAGTAGGTTTCAACGCGAAAATAACTGGAGTGACACAAACACGACGGTCTGGGCGCGCGGGACGCCCACATTTACGTAATGCTGCCCCAGGGTTTCCGTCCTCCGGCGCCCGCCTACGTCCTCGTCCACGCCCTTTGCCTTATGTCCCTCGACCTCGCCCCCATCCCTGCCTCCTTGCACTTATTTTTATAGAAAGATATTACATGCAAGGGCTGCATTGTATTAATTGACCTTTGATGTTCGCTTTGAACGACTTCACGTTCTACGCCTTAGATTTTTCATGACTGCATCAAAGTTTTTCGTAAATTTGGATTGTTTTGGGGAATAAATTTGTCAAGGTTATAAAATTCTATAACGAAATTAAACGGAAATGAATAGGAGATAATTTGAGTGAGGAAAAATAAATGAATTCAAAGTAGAAGTATGGTACTGTTTTTATCTTCAGAAAAATGTATATCCTATAATGTTCATGAAATAAATTTTGAACTAATATAGACATTGAAATAAAAAGTACATTTGTTTAAGTACAAACACTTTTAATGATTATTTGTTACATGTTCTTTTATACGAAGAAAATGATTTGCGATAATTTAATGGCCTTAGAAGTAGTATCATTTGTACGAATATCCTTGAGAGTAATTATTTAAAGGGGCTCTTAATATTTTTTAGCGGGGAGAAAAAAGTTGTACAATTTTAAATAATCATTAAGAAATTTTAAGCTACTTCTTGACCTATGTTCACGTCACTTGCCCGAAACTCCCTGGGAAGTTCCCTGGGGTTGTTCGAAGGTCACTGAAGTCGATTTCAATCCAACATTATCTATCGTGAAATGCCATGAATATAAATTCTATATCAGCAAGAGGCTTTGTGACACAACTTTCTGTGTGTGTAACATAAGAAAGACGTGACAAGATGGCGCATGGGGAGTCCCCAGTTTTTGTGAGCCAGAAGTAAGGGGAAGAGTGAGGCTCGCGTCCAGCTTACTCCGTGTGCCAGATTCTGCCTCGCCACGTTCAGAAATCATTCAACTTTCACTCCGTGTGCAATTGTTAAGGAAAAACGGGACAAAATGTCATTACCGTGCTTTTCAGTGCAACTGCAGACAAATATTTAAATTGAAAAGATCTACTCCTCGGAAATGAAATTATTAGTATATGGTTTGTGTTTATAACTCAGTTGCTGAGAGAGGAGGTCTATTATATATCTTGCCGATTGAGTAAAATCCCTTAGAAACTATATTTTACAAAAAATCTCAATAACTTATTTCTTCTCGATAGCGAAACACAAAATATACTCTTATTTCTTCTCGATAGAGAAACACAAAATATACACCTCTTCCGCCAACAATGGATCACATAATCTTAAATGGTTCACAAGTGTAGTTTTCATCCTAAATTACGAGTACTGAATCATTAGGCAAGTAATATGCCTTAGAGAATTTGTTCATATCTTTAGTTTAGTTTAATATCATTTTATTCCTCTTAAAGGGTATCCAAAACCCCTGACAAAAGTTCTACAAATCCTGTGTAATATTACGTAAATATTCATTTTAATAGAAAACAGAACTAGTACCACAGCTATAGGTAACCAAGTTCAAGGATGCCTATATCCCCAACCTTGTTTAATACTTTCTTCATAGATTCGGACATAGAAAGAATGGCAAACAATGACTTCTCCTGAGATGAACATCGGTAATATATTCTTGAAGGTTCGGCTATTCACTGATGATCAAGTTAATCAATTCTGTTTCAGAAAGAGCTGCATAACAAATAGCGGGATATGAAATTCAAAAAATAATGAAAGAATATAACTTAAAGATTTCAAACATTAAAACTAAAACCATAACTATCTTGTGATCAGCTCGGGTTAGTTGCAAAATTGTACCTGACAGTACAATTATAGAACACGTAACCTCCTTTAATTATTTAGCCTGCAATGAGTCAAATTTACTGCAACGAGAAGTTTGTTTTAAGTTAGGAAGATTCAAACAAATGTGCGGATCAATCCAAAGAAACCTAAAAAATAAGGCCCAACGACAAGTCAACTAAAATTCTATAAATCATTGAGTGTTGCATCGTTAACATATAACTGCAAAAATTGGTCTCTAAATAGGGCACATAAGAGAAACTAGCCATGCTAAAACAACACGTACTTTCTCGCCTATATTTTCACGCAAAACTACGCGACAAGTATTCAAATTTTAAAAAACGTAGGCCTAAACATGACCTTATTTTAAAATTTGTCTTTCAAAATCTGTCTCTCCCGCTCCGCTGGGCCGAAGCAATGTAATATTTTAGTGTTAGGAGAACTTCGAAAAATTTTTGAACTTTTTCAATTTTCAAAAAATCAGGGTTTTGAACGAACATGAGACATGCACCATTCTCTTAATCGTCCTTCATCCTGTACAACAAAATTTAATCAAAAACGATGGAGGATTTTTTTGAAAAATGTCCCAGGTGCTTCATGTAAAATACCCCAAAATTAAAATATCGATTTCAATTTCAAGGGGCCGCGACATCAGCCAGATCGATTGGGGAATATCAGTTTCGAAGAAAATCGGCTGAACGGTTTAACCGCTAGCGTTGTTCACAGACGGACAAAGAGAGAGATGTGTTGCCGTCATTCAATTTCGCAGTATCAAGGACCAAAAAGACATGAATTCTGGCTACATCAGATATTAGAAGATTTTTTTCTAAATTTAGCTACGGTATTTATCCACTTCTTCGTTGCCAGAGCCCTGTATAAGAGTTTTTCTGCCGAAAATTCGCTGTTTTCGCGCAGCATTACACGACTTTCTCTTTATTCCGTAGCGAGATAGTAAAAATTGAAACATGTGAAATGAAGTTCTTAAGATATGTTGTTGATCTTACCCTTCTAGACAATCAAAGAAATGAAGACAAGCGCGAACCATTAGATATTTTCAACCATTAAGAAAAAGTTGAAAGTTTAAAATATATTTAGCGCAACCATATTACTCGAATGGACAAGGAGAGCCTAAACAAGTTTTGGACTATGTGCCAATCGGCAGATGAAATGTTGGGAGACTAAGACCACGAGGGAGTGATAAGATGTACTAATGTCGAAACAGGCCACCGGGTGTAATCGCTGTAGTTGATTCTTCTTTATATGAACTATCAATTTGAGGGTAAAAACCTTTATAATTCCGTTTAAAAAAATCAAAGATGATTGAATTTCAAAAAACTATAAATATTACGAACTATATCTCTGCACATATTACTTACTCCATGATTCCGAATTGTACACTCGACCTAGTTATCTAGCTAGTGTGGAGAATCCTGCCACCGTCGGGCCTCGAACCTTAGGATCCGGTCAGAGGCACTGCAGTGACATGACTTCATGCCCTGAGCCACCTTTCTCGGTAATTATTTTACGAGAAAAATTTGAAAAAACGAATGTTGGTTTGGGTCGTGGTGTAGGCGGCGGCGGCGGTGCTGGTAGTGGAAAGGGCAGCAATTCTTATCGAAATATTGACAAATATTTGCTATTGATATATTAACTTACCTCGACACGGTCGGCATTCACTGAAGCCCAGCAAATAAAACAATATCAACAATACTCAATAAAGCAATTCCTTACTAATTTTGCACAAACATTCCGCACGGCACTTAACGCAAAAATTAATCAATTTTATAAAGTAAGACTTTCCAGGATCATCATGTTAGCTTTTTGTGCAAGTTTGCAACAGTAAAGTTCCGATACCTGTTAATAGGATGCGTATATCTGAAGAAATGGAGCCTGGCATATTCTCACTCTATGTGGCACAGTCTCGCCCAGTTTGACGATACGGTTTTCACTAAAACGATTGTATGCGGGGCACATAAGAAACTGTATTATATTATCCTACAGTCTTTTTGATTGCGGAGATGTTGACAGAACTTGGATTTCTTTAGCCTATAATAACGATCGTGAAGCGACGTGTTCATAAATAAGCATATTGCATTTAATGTCGAAACAAAATGTTTCAGAAATGTAGAGCTTTTACGACACCCCTCCGACCGTGAGGAAACCGAGATGGCAGGCAGCGAGCCCGTTCTATTCCGTTGTGAGAGCTTTGCACAGGGATCTCATAGAAGCGTTTCTTTGATGAGGCCATGCGACCATTTTCAGGGCAGGTCCCGCTATACACTATAACACTCTTTCATTAAGGGATAAAAGTCAATGTTTTGCTCAAAACTCGAAGTATTTCTTTATACAAATCAGGGGTTGAGGTGGAAATATTTTGAACATGTTCATGAAAGTTAATATCGACTCCCTCCAAAATGTCCCATGCCATTCATTGTGAAGCCCTCGTGTGCAAGAGTGCAAGGAAACAGCCTACAAGCGCCTGTCGCGCGAATCGTGGCCTCCCACGTCAGCCGCGCTGGCCCCACAGCCCGACATGGCATCGCTGTCGGTCCCGTTCCGCAGGGCCGACGCAACGCACAAGAATGCGGGTGGCCGCCTCGTGGACGATCGACGTACGCCTGCAGCTTTGCTCCTTCGTTTGCTCACACAGAACGCGAACGGCACACGGTTCATCAATGGTCACCAGCAAACGGGTGAATTTAATTTTTTATTGATACTAGCGGTCAAAGAAAATTAATGTAGTATTGGCAATAATAATCCTCAGTACTACTCAAACAAATTGTTATAGAACTTTATACGCATAAAACATATGAGTGTTACATTTTATTCACGGCATCGGAAGATACTTTGGCCATAGGGGTTTTATTCGCTGACCAATTCACAAAATTATTTAGAAATCAACATTTCTTAGGTTAACACAACTTTAAGTTCCATAGCAAAATGTACCTCCAATTCAAAGGAACGCCTAGATGATGCAAAATCCGCAAATAAGTTTCCTAAATATTACCATCTTTCGTAATAACGATAGCATTACCACAAAGTGCTACACCAAGTCAATATACCCAGGAATTACCTTAAACTTTTTGTCTTGTCATCTTGAATCTACGAATCAAATCTGCAATAATAAATTTAGTGGAGAGGACCATTAAGTTGTCGTCTCCCCCATTCCATCAGTCCAACTTATACAGAAGTTTAGATATTGATGTTAAATAATTAACCAGTTATGTTTATTAGTAAATTGATAAGACAGACATTCAAAAGTATTAACAAAAAATATCAAAGTAATAACTCTAAATCTAGTGAGTTTACTTTTGATGAAAGGAAAATTAGTTATTTAAGCACCAAGGGCGTTATGAGGATTCTAATGATCGAGCGGCGACAAAATGCCCGAAGGCCTTTGGCTCGAGATCATTAGAACCAGTTATCGCATGTGATACATACATGATTTTATTTTTTACCCAATTTTGTTGATTCAGATTTACTTATTTACTTATTAGATGTTAACTTGACTTGGTTTGTCTTTTCATATTTCACTCTCATAAGTCCCTTTCATAAGTCCCTCTCATAATTCCCTCCATACAAGAAGATACAGCATCATACAACTGTTTTCGTATATCCGTCGTAACCACGATCCTTTGGAACCAGGTAAGTTATGTAGTGTATATCGAGCTCCGTAGCGAAGGCAATAACAAGCTATACAGTATCAGTAAAAAAAGCATTTGTTTGCCCTTTATCCCTCAGATTAATAAACGTTTAAAAGAAGAGTGAAAAGTTAAATTTGATATAAAATTGTTAAATCGAGTCATAATGTTGTTAACTCAGAAGACCCAAGAGAAAAGCTTCGTCTTCAAAACATTGTCGCATCAATTGTCAACAAGTTTCAAAATCGTATATTGGACAAATCAAGAGAAAGTTAGAAACGCGTATATCAGAGTATGTAAGCCTATCAATGCCGGCCCGGTGGCCGAGATCGCTAAGGCAGTAGTGTCGTAGTGATCTCGGACCGAAGGGTCGCGGGTTCGAGTCCCGCCTCGGGCATGGTTGTATTTGTGTTCGTCCTTTCACCCCTTATCATCAATCACCATATCGTTTCATCCACATAGTTACCATACCGTTAACAGCAATAGTGGTCGCTAATGACCAAAGATGTTGATGCGACCTTTAAATAAACCAATTTAAAAAAAAAACCTATCAATGAAATTTCAGATTGGCAGAATTCTGTTACGACACAGCGGCTGAACAGCAGTTGATTGATTAGTGATTCCGGGGGCGTCGACTGCTAGGGCCTTTATTCCTATAAGTGTAGAGCATGTTTCCCCATGGTGAGTTCTGGCGCCGATTTTCTCGTCGGCTAGCGGGGATATCCCCAATCAGGTATCTTCCACCAGCGGGGCACCGCCCCAGCCGGGTCACCCTCTAAGCTCTCGACCGGCCTCCCGGCGTGTGTGGTAGTGTAGTGCTTGTAAGTTTAAGTGTGTGTAAGTAAGCGATGCGGATACGACAAGGAAGAAGAAGGAAATATCGCGCACTGCTCCGCCATTTGCCTAATGTTGATCGGAGAAACCACGGAAATCTATCGATCACAGCATCCGGCGGCTAAAATTCTCCTCCAGACAACGGCTGAAGTCGACCTAACTTTCTAGCCAGTGTCGAAAACCCTGCCACCGTGGGGACTCGAACCTACGACCTCCCGGTCAGAGGCACTGCAGTGACATCAGTTGATGCCGAATCAACTCTCCTGGTGACAGTGGTCGTACCATGGATCGTGCAGGTGTTAAAGGGTTGGAATGAGAACGGGAATATCTTAGGTTGATTCTTTAAATGCTTGATATAAAAACCACTACTTATCTCAACACTCAGATTGAATCAGATTGAATCTCTATGATTCTGTCTTGTCGAACTTTCAAGAAAAATAAGTTTTTGTATGGTAGCTTGGCGTAATTTGTTTGCTTCCTTTCTTTTTAATTCTGTTTAAAGATAATTTCTGTTGTGATATTAAAAATAAAGTTTCATTTCATGCTTATTGGGGAAGCCCTCTCCCATCTTCCGCTTCCTTTCCTTCCCCTTCTCCTACCTGGTAATTGTATGCCAGCCAGCCCATTGTTACTTCCATTCGGTGGCGACCGTTTGATCCGCTTTAGACCTGTGTCTCAAGCTGTTGCCAACGCGAGTCGCCTAGTGTGCGTCGCGCGTTGAAAGCTAGAAAGCGCGCGTTATCTAGACACACATAGTTTGAGCGTGTTGCTTGAGCTGTGGGCACAACGCTCGTCGCCAACAGCGCTCGTGAGCCGTTTCGCATTAGATACAATGATAATCTATGACGCTCTTTAAGCGAATCGTGTGCACAGGCATAGAAGCGCGTCGACGCAGTGACGTCATCAGCGTTAGGTGACGTGGGTGAACGCAATGATCGTGACACAGGCGTTATTCGACCGTCATGGTGAAAGTGCTTTAGTACTGGCTGGTGTTAACTGTAATTTATTAATTATCTTTTTTTAAATGGTGAGTCTCCACATATTGTTCATGTCGAGTCCTACTAATTTATTATATTTTTATCGTATTTTTTACCTTCCCTTGTACGATTTAAGTAACATTTTATTTATTTCAATGTTCGCTAAAATTTTGCTGTTATATTCTTTGTATCCAGAAGATGGGGAAAAATTATTCCTCGAAAGGTTACAAAAAACTAGGTAAAGAAGAATAAAACAAGTTGTCACATCCTTAGAAATATATTTTTGATTTATTTTAAGGTAGCTTTTCAAACACTAAATTCATACAACGACCACTGTAATTAACATTGTTTTTGAAACTTTGGGGCAACTGAAGCGGAACTCGCATACGGACACACACAAACCTCCATGTCCGGGGGGGGGGATTGGAACCCGCGATCCTTCACGCACAAGGCAGCCACAGCCCTTCGATCTTAGCGGCCTCGGCTATTCGGGCCGGCTAGGCAACGTTTATTTCCAAATAATTTTGTTAATTGGTCTGTAGGAAAAAAAACTTGTGGTGAAGATATCTTCTGTTGTACTGTTGTAGATCTTCATTTGAATATGTCTTATAAACTCTACATTTTTACTTTCTCGCCCTTGCCAGTGTAAGAAGACGAAGTAGTGTAAACGTGCGTTGAAAATCGGCGAATTTTTGACCAAAAAAACCTCTTATTATGGGGCACTGGTAACGAAAAAGTACATAAATTCTGTTTCTATATTAAACAAATTACTTTCTCTGACACGTACAGTAGCCAGAATCCATATTTTGTGGATCCTTGATACCGAAATATATGTTAATCTTTTAAAATTACTTGAAAATATGCAGAGTCCGACAAAAATGGGACTAGCACTATCTTTTTACCGTCGCTTGATACATACCAGGAGAAATTTTAAAGAAAAAATTTGGAGCGCTTTTTGAAAAAAAAGTTTAAAAATTACCTATATTTCGCACCAAATTACACGAAAATTACTTATATTTTCGAAAAATTGAACATAATCTAATTTCAAGATCTGTCTTTTTGGAACAGATTTCATTAAGAGAAAAAATATCAATGGTCAATATAATAGTTTTAAGAAAATGCCCCAAAAATTGCACTATTCGAAAGATAGATTTCAACGAACCATTGCCATTCTCTTAAGCGTATTTTGGATACTCGGATAACGCATATCCGAGAACAAAGTTAAATTGAAAAATCTGGAGAGAATTTTGAGAAAATTTTAAAAAGTTATTGAGGCTTCATGTAAAAATCAAAACATCCGTTTGAAACTTCCAAAACCTCAAGTTCGTTCAGATCGACAGGGATTATCAATTTTGAAGAAAATCAGCTGAACAGTAATGGGGTAAAACCACCAGTAACAGCCATTGTTAAGAATATTTTTGTTGTTTTCTTCATATTCTGGGGCTACGTTAATAAATTCGTAAATGTAAAATTAAATGCGCTATTAGCATAGCTTCTGATGAATATATCCCTTGCCTAAAATTCCCAATTTTAATTATTTTTTATTATTATTTCCAAACCAATTTTGATTCATGAGTGGCCACTGGAAAATTGCAAGATCTTGAAAATGTCAGATACTTGTCTCAGTGAGGGCAACTCGGTATTCTACCCCCTGAACATGTTTAAGATGTTTCGAGTCTAAAAAGTACCAGTTAACGTTACAGTAATGCAATGAGAATATCAATAAGATGTTTTCAAGTTATTCTTTATAATATAGAAGAAAGGAAATAAATAAATTATCTTCGTTAAACTCTTCATCACTGCAAAGCATAAGCCTTCATTGAAATGAGTTCAGAATAGACTTACCGTTGTTATTGAGATCCCCAGAGTGTGTGTTTCCTATGTCGCCACTTCCTATTCTAGAGATAAATTGTAATTTCGAAAATCATCATTAAATATCAACGACATATTTCAAAACATATGATTAAATTTAATGCATTCCAAAGACTTCCTTCCAAGTACTCTATGAAGTGAAACGCACCAAACAGACGAAATTAACAATTAAATTTATTAACAATAAATATGAGAAATCCATTCACATATTTGAGAAGTTAATGGAGACAAATTTCTACTCTTCCGGCGATTTCTCTTTTTTCCATACAAATTAGGTCGCATGATTAAACGTTCATTTTATAATACTTCAAGTGTGTAATATTTCAAGAATTTAGTGTGCCTGTTGTTTGCCAACAGGAAGACTTAGAAGAAAAGAGAACAAATATAACTATTTCCATTCAGACGTCTATTTATTATCATGAAATATTCATGCTTAAGAATAACCAATAATTTCTCGTTCCAAACCTGGGTTTTTGTTTATCACAGATGGAGTTTAAAGTAGACTACCAGACGACATTGCTAGTGAGCATTTACTTTTGCCGTGACTGGTGTTATTGGTGAGTCATGTAATGGGAAGAGGCACATTTCGGAGAACGAATTTATATTCAACGTCCAACAGCAGCAGGATGATTCAGTTCCTACGTACGCTATAAACATTTTATAAACGGTACAATATGTTGATTTTCTATTTCGCCATAGTAAATTGAAAGGAGATCGAATGACCCTACATTACACTTGTCTGTTGTAATTTCTCTGGCGAGCTATCGAAACACACTTTTTCTCTGAGAGAATTCTGCCATTTGTTTTCTAAGGCCAATGTCCTTTCCACAGCGCAACTACCTCATTCCGTGAATGACGTAGAAAACGTTGAACTCGGTTGGTTCAGATGCGTCACTGCTCAGAAATGTAACATAATTGTGATCTGGCTAGCAAAGCAGATTCTCTAGTACAAGGAAAGGCTGATGTCTGCGACCTGGGTATATTCGCAGCCTTCGTCTGCACTAATTTATATAGACGTGTTCACGGGGCTGGATCACGGCGCCTGGACACTCCTATTAGCAGTGAAAATTAGAGGTGCTAAACCAGTACATACCGTCTCACCCGTATTTTCACGCAAAATTAAGCGACAAGTACTCAAATTTTCGAAAAAATGTACATGACCTTATTTCGAAATCTTAAAGGAACAAATTTCATTAAGGAAAATATTCTCTATCTTCAATGTTTTAGTGGTAGGAATAGGACGAACAAATTTTTAACTTTTGCAATTTTCAAAAAATCAGTTAACAAACATGAGACCTTCACTATTTTCTTAAAAGTTCTTCACACTATCCAATAACAAAATTTAATCAATAACGATGGAAATACATTTTTGAAAACTTGGAAAATGTCCCAGGGACTTTGTGTAAAGTACCCTCCAAGATTAAAATATCGGTTACAAATTCAAGGGGCAGCGACATCAACCAGATCGATTGAGAAACATCAATTTTGGAGAAAATCGTATGAACGGTTTAGCCGCTAGCGTTGTTCACAGACGGACGGAGAGACATACGTTTTGCCGTCATTCGAGTTTTCGGTATCAAGAACCCACAAATCATGGATTCTAGTTACACCATGTGTTAGAGGAATTTTATTTCTAAATTGAGCAACTGGATTTATCCACTTTTTCGTTATCAGGGCCCTGCAATAAGAGTTTCCTGCCGAAAATTCCCCGTTTTTTCGCGCAGCATTGCATGACTTTCTATTTACTCCGTAGCTAGAAAGAAGATGGCCTTTAAAATCACGTACTTTTTGGATATTACTCGTTGAACTGTTTTGTTTTAATTTATATTTAAAATCATAGGGAAAGGTATTTGTACACCTCAATGTTTAAAATTATAGCTGTTATATGGGCTATAATGTACAACAAAGCGATTTAGTACTTAATCAAAGAGAGGACAAGAAATGTATTTTACTTTCCCTTCAAGACAGAACATATTTAAATGTATAGTGACAAAGAGACAAGTTAATCAAGACTTCTACAACATACATATTAAGTATTTCTTCAAATTTATTTTTTGAATTTTTTTCTTAATATAAATGTTTGTGTTTCTAACGTGTCTCAGTAGTATTGCATCTTTCTTTCACTCATTGTAACTATGTGATAATATATAAAATATGCCGTAAAATGAAGGAAACCACTGATGAAGAGAGAAGGATTATCATTGGGGATCATAATTGTTATTTATCTCTATTGTAAATATCTAAAATGATAGTAAGATACAGGATGCAGGTAATTATTGACAGGTTTGTAGAAAGAAAATTGGTGAACATTGGAATGGGAGTGGTTTTCCTTCTAATTAAACGATTAGCCGAAGAAAAGAGATTTCAGAAAGTTGAAAAGTACCTCCATAAGAAGTACTAGAGAAATTATTATCGAACTAAAACTGATTAAAAACTTAATATCTGGCCATACACAATTCAAAAATGTCTGTGTATCGTGAATATCATTGTTCAAATGCAAAGGCAAATATCATTCATTAACTCAATCAATTGGAGATAAAATTGTTGAATGCATTTAGCATAATAAGACTTGTTCTATAGAATTCTGAGAAGATTTATTTTCTGTTAAAAGAAAATAAACGATTTTTCAAGAACACTGTGAGGAAGTAAGAAGGAAGAACTGGATTAAAAAATAGATTTCCTTCAGTCAAGCATAGTGATAGTAGTGGCGTGTTTTAAGGCTGCTTCATTGCAGCTGTGACAAGATCTTTAAAGTTGATAGATAAAACCATAGATCGTAAACTACATTATCAATCTTGTGACGAATCTAGCATCCAGTGCCACAAAATTGGAACTTACAGACTTTTATGTTTTCGTGAACGATAACTATCAAATACATTGGCCTTCATTCTAGATTCTGCATTTATATAATAATCCAAAAAAGTTCATTATCACACCTCCCCAACCCCCAACTATCAAATCAAATTCAGAATTCATGGAGATACATTAACAAATTCTCTAAATGAAATAGTTTTTAAAAGAAATCTCTAAATATACTGATTTGAAAAAATGGAGGAAGATAAGTCAAAAAAACCACCACCAAACTTTTCATTCTTTACACAAAATATCGGAACATATTATCAAGTCAATATTCAAATTAAACTAAATATTTAAATCCAAAACAGGCAATAAAATGAATGCAATATTGTAGGGTACGTCTACATTTTATGCATTTCAATTTCACACTTTTTTATTCATAGTTTTATGACTTAATATACGATGAAACTCGATATTTTTCGAGTATTTATTTATAAATTGTACATGAAAGTCATACTATTTTTATGTTTTATTAACGTATTAATGCCCACAATTATCTGGTGCTTATTTTTTGAAGAAATTTGTAAAACTAATACTTTAAAATATTTATTACAACATACCTTGAGTACAAAATCAAACATGATTTCCAACATAGGAAAATTATCTTCCAACTTTACTTGCTACTGGGATAAATCAGTATAAATAAAATAATATTGTTTCGAAGAATATTTAAAAGTATTGAATCCGTGAATTGGACTCATTGCACTCAAAATAAGAATTTATTCTTTGATGGTTCCAGTCATGGAAATCTCATTTTCTAGATACAGGCTTAGGTGGCTAAGGGCATTAATTGATATCACTAGTGTTTCTAATCCTCTGATCGAGATGTCTTTCGAGTCCCATTGGTGGCAGGATTTTCGACACCAGCTACTTAGCTGGGTTGAATTCAGTCGCTGTCTGGAGGAGAATTCTAGTGGTCGGCTGCTCTGATCAGTAGTTTTCCGTGGTTTATCTGACCAACACCAGGCGAATGCCGGAGCAGAACCCTAACGAACGGGCCACGAACCGCGCGCTATTTTTTCTTCATCTTCCTTGTCTATTCTCGCCCCTTACACACATACACTTACTTGAGCTACACTACCACACAAGCCAGGAGACCAGTCTGAAGCCTAGAGCTTGTCCCGGCTGGGGCGATGGGCTACTGGTGGGAGACACTTGGTTGGGGAAAGTCCTGCAAGCCGAAAGGCCGGTCGGTGACGGATCTCGCCATGCCGCGATGAAAAATGCCCCCCTTTCGAGATAAATTCTTTACAGTACTGATGACTTTAGTAGTTGACGAGCCCGGAATTACTAATCAATCATTTTCTCGATTGTATGGTATGTTTTAAAATAGTTTTCTGGGAGAAGTGATACATTACATTTTTTTTTAAATTAATATTGTGTGGTTACCGCAGACCTTGCGTCGACAATACTTACTTTCATCTTCATCAACAAAATGGTTTATTTATTTATTTATTTATTTATTTTACGTCAAAAAAACAGTTCAAACTGCGTATGCCGTGCTATGGGGAAAATGAATTGAATTGTGTGCACATTTTCAAAATTCTGTGATCCCTACACTAAGTCATATACTACTTAAATTAAAAACAACAACAACAACCCTCCCATGTAATAAAATTTATTTTCAAGGATAAATAAGCAATTAATTTTGGCTCTTATCCATGTTGTCCTTCGGAATAATACTTCCTGCCGCGACATCATGGAAACGATAATTTGAATAATTGTACTTCCCACTGAATTCTAGAAGACGTGCACAGAAAATGAAGTTACATTTATGCCCAGAAGCAAAACAAGGGGCCATCTCAGCATTTTCTCAATAGATCAGGGAAACTGGACGAAAAACCTGATCGAGATGGGGGTCATTGACCCGGAGGCTGTAGTACAATACTTGTTACAGGTAGTGTTTATACACATTTATATAGTCCAAATGGTAAATAATGCATTATGTATCATTGTGAAGATTAATGTTACTTTTCTTGTGATGCTCAGTATACTCTCTAATTGTATAGAAACAGTTATGCAGCAGAAACGATTTCACTTGGGATTTCAACTTTTCTATCGAATTTAATCGTTTAATGTTATCTGGCAAAGTGTTGTAAAATAATGTACATGTATTGTATGTGAATTTTTTGTATTGAGCTGTTGATACTGTCACCTGATGAATATGATCTCTACGTCGAGTGTTATAGTAATAGACATCGGCATTTTCTGAAAATATATTCCCGCCCTTAAGCAAGTCATTTTTGACAAAAACAACTGATTCGTAAATAAACAGACAAGGTAATGGTAAAATTCCTAAATTAATGAAGAGAGGCTTACATGAATCACGTGGGTGGGATTTGGTTATTATTCGTACAATTCGTTTTTGTAATCTAAAAGTCTGGGGGCTATAAGATGTATTTCCCCAGAATATTACGCCATATCTCAGGCGGGAATGAACATTCGCGAAATATACACAACGAGCAGTATAAAGGCTGACTGAATTTGAAAGAATTCTGAACGTGTAGCACAATGAACTTAATTTTGTGTTCAATTCATTTAAATGGACGTTCCGTTTAAGGTTTGACTGAATTGAGAGACCTAAAATTTTTGTTGCCTTAACATCAGTCAATGGTACACCGTTCATTTTCAACGGAGCACAGAATTGTTCATTTGAAATGGAAAACTGCATTAAAACCGTTTTCTTTTCGTTTTCATTTGTTATTTCGGAACCAATTTGAAAATCTGATATTGTACTATTTACGGTTTCTTTATTGCAAAGGATGTTCGTGTCATCTGCAAAGAGAACCGTTCTTCCATTTCGAATCGTCGAGGGCATATCGTTTACGTAAAGTAAGAACAGAATAGGGCCTAAAATCGATCCTTGAGGAACTCCACGTGCAATGGGCAAAGAGTAGGAAAGGAGCGTACGTAATGTTCCATCATTCCAGTAACGTATTTCAACTTTCTGAGATCGTTGTTTAAGGTACGAACATAACCAATCTAGAACAATACCACGGATTCCATATGAAGGTAATTTTGAAAGTAAAATGTCATGATCAATGACGTCAAAAGCTTTTGAGAGATCTAAAAATAATCCAATAGGTGCCTCGTTTTGATCCAATGATGAGGCATCATCTTTAAGAAAAAGAAAATATAGCTGTTTCCGTTGATTTTGATTTTCTGATCCATGTTGGCAATCTGAAAGCGCGTCGTGTTTACTGAGAAACGTTTCCATTCGTACGTAAAAAAGTGTCTCTAATATTTTTGAAAAAACTGATAGAAGAGAAATGGGCCGATAATTTTGAATTTCATTTTTGTTGCCTTTTTTGAAGAGCGGCTTAATTTGAGCTGTTTTGAAAATATCTGGAAACGTTCCGGCGCATAACGATGAATTAAATATATGAGTTAACGGGTGTATAATGGCATACGCACAGGTCTTTAACAAAGCATCCGGAAATTCATCTAAACCGGACGAATATTTATTTTTTAGTTTACCGATGATTTTGAGAATTTCATAGGAAGAAGTTTCGGAAACGAACATCGTGTCTAAAATTTTGGGTGAACTGTCTGTTTTTGAATTTTGTGGCTGAAGACCCTGAGTGAGATCGGCAGCAATTCTCGAAAAGTATTGGTTAAAGAGACTAGCCACTGTTGCCGGATCGTTCACATTTATATCGTTTATTTTAAAACAACATTCTCTACAGAGTTTCTAGTTGATTTGGTCGTATTTTTTATTATATTCCACATTGCTTTTGTTTTGTTTTTTGAGTTCAAAATATCCTGATCGTTTTTCATGATTTTAGCCTGCCTAATGACTTTTCGTAACAATGTTTTGTATTTTTTAAAGTAGATAAGGAAATCTTGAGATACATTATGACGTTTAGAAATGAAAGAAAGAATGATATGTGTGATCTTCATGCATTTCGTGAATTGCATTTGTAAATGTTCTTCTGATGCTAGAAAATACTGGAGACTTTGCCGTTAGATACAAGAAACTGGGTGGCACATTGATGCAACACAGCGGGGTTGGGAATGCCATCCTTGTACACTCCTAACAATGCCCAATGCCTAATATAATGTATCACATAAATCTACTCCAACCATATTTTTGTTGTATTTGGCTATTAGTCCTAGCATTTTCACATATATTTTTTCTTCTTCGCGCGTGAGAACCTGCTCGCAGCAGCCAAGGGATAAATTGCATCGCAGTTAGTGAAAACAGCGTAAAAATTAATGTCAATTTAGTTTCATGGACAGGAATCTTGCAGGTCTTTTACCTCCGTACTACTACTATCAGCTCTCAATGGACGTTAAAATATTTTATACGCTATCCAATCAAATAAATTTAATCTTCATAATTGGTATAAATAACATAATTTTCAAAAAAAAATAATTGTTAGTTATCGCTGTCGGCAGGCAGAGATGTCCATCGCCATTAACTTCTCGGGCCAAGACATTTTCGACGCGAAATCTGTTTCCACAGGCGTACTGTGTGGCTCAGTCTTCTTGAAGGGAGTCAATGAAAGCTGGAGAAAAGCATAAATCCGACAATACAAACATACTCATCAGGTGAAACATAGAGTACAACCTTTGTGACGACCTTTGTATCTGTTTGTTTTATTAACATTGTGATTTAAAAGTTTACTCCTAATTTAAGTGTGAAAAGCACTAAAATGATAACTTTCTCTATTCTTCAGGGAATCTTATGTAGTTAAATGCTACTCAGAGTCTATTAAGCGAATATTGTGTAACAGGTCATTGCTTTTATTCCATTATTACTTAGTAAAGAACTCATTTTTTCTTTTTTTTGCCAATTCAACTTGGGGTGCCACAGCGTTCTATCATATCAGTGCTCTATCCTCTCTATTTTATACGTAAACGATGAGATCTCGTCCATTGGAATCGGAAGAATAGCTCTTTTTGATGATGGAACGAATGTTCTTTGCAAAAAAAAAAGGGTACCTTTTCAGCAGTTTCAAATTGGTATAATTTTTTTAAAATTAGTTAAATCTGCATTGACGCAACGCGTTTCCGAGCCCCTAAACGAGCGTTCAGCGCTTGCACTTGTGGAGTAATCCTCTGTCAACATTTTTTAAAATAAATTTTTTGCGTCTTTGTAATGACGCAACGCGTCTCGATAACATCATTCTGCGTTGAGCGCTTATTATTACTATGATAAGGAGAAATCCTCCGTTGCTCTTATATATGTCGTAAGTCGTAGTCCGTAAGTCGTTGTCAAGAAAACCGCTAGGTAGCATCTCCGCGTACGCGCCTCTCTCATACGCGCTCCTGCGTCATCACCCAGCGGCCAGAATTGGGAAGGAATTAGAATAGGAGTAGGGTTCATAGGGGTTGGACTATCCAAACTCGTTTTGTTGGAACAAATTTCACAAATCGAACCCGGACTTCGGTGGTGAAAGGCTAGCAACTTCGCTATGAGCCACAAGCGAGCCATTATAATAACATAGTATGAGTTAACGAAAGGAAACTATTTCAATGCTTTTTTGCATTTCAAACGGGCAATCGCATACTCCCTTGAAAAGGAGAATTTTTTTGTAGAAACTGACTTTCATTAACGGCGGTTAAAATATCAGTATTTTCATGCAATACTGATGTTTATAATTATAACACGTCGTAGAAATTCACAGGCAATACATCTACATTACTTTACAATACATTGCCAGATAACATTAAACAATTAAAAGTGGTACACATATTTAAGTTAAAAATAAAATATTTTCTCGTTTCTATACAATTAGAGACTCCACTTATTATCAAAAACAAAAACAATCATCATCAGAACAATGTTATATAATATGTTGGTTTAATTTTCGAGACCTTAAAGTAAAAGGGTTCTATCTGCATCGCAGTTAATTTTACAGGAGGGTATTTCAAATTTGCCCCTCTCTAAAACAAAATCTATTTTGTTAAATGTATTCAGACTTCGTCAGTATATTTGACATCCAAGCACGAAACTGTTGACTGATAATTATTCTAAAAGCATTATAACTTTGGTAGAAACCAAGACCCTATTTTTACAGATAGAACATTTTCACTCTCAATATTTATTTTCAAGTTCGAGCAAAAAGGTTCTATCTTTCATAGTAGGAAAATTTGACAAGTATATTACTTTAATAATTGCAATTATCAAGATTTATTAAATTTGAATGAATTTTAAAAAATCTGCTTACATTTTAGAACAAATCTTATTATAGTTCTCAATAATATTGACATTTTAATTTAATGTCTTTACTTAGAATTAGCCAACTAGAAGTCGATAAAAGTATTTTATTGTCAATTACTGAATCACACTTAAATTAGAAATGATATTTTACATACTATTAAAGTAAAATGTCGCATAGCTTAGAATACTATTATTTTTGCTTTGTTAGCAATTCTTTGATATAGGTTTGATCCAGAGTGGGCATCCATTTCAACATGTAGGCTAAATTGACTACGTTTTCCTTACTTAAAATTTCATCTTTGGCCACGTACATTTGTACAGGGGGATAGATGGGAGAACTTTTCGCCACCCACTTTGTAGAAAGTGTGGTCAAGCATTTACGGCGTAAAATTGTGAATCAGAATGTTTAATTTTATTTTCTAATTCAGCTTGTCTTCGAGTGAATTTTAGTTGCGAAAATTAAGAGAACGGTATTTTATTAAAATGCGGATGTTTTCTGCTTTTATGAAAGTCCTTGAAATGCTTTGTTTCCAACTGAATAACATTAAATGACTTTTTATATTTACTGTCAAAAGTATCCGCATGAAAGAAATCAATGACCAGAAATCACTAGCTTTCATGGTTTTTTCTATCTAGGAATGAACATTGTCTACTTCTTGTATACACGAGTGACCAGCAGTAGAGTATTTCATAACTATGTCATCGATTTGTGGATGTCGTCTGAGCAAGTGCTTCTTGGCCAGAGACATCATCTAATTTTTGTTTTGGGGTACACAGCTGTTTTATAATTATGTTCTGCTTTATTATATTATTTATTATTAATATTAGCGTTGTTTACATTAAGGTGTTTATACAAAATTTTTGCACGTTTGCGTAAATTGAAGGAAAGTATCACAGTTTTTGCAAATGTATTTTCTGCTTCATTTTTTGCTTTTTTGTAGAGGGCCGGCACCTATTTCTCTTTATATTTTGTGGTTTAGGAGGAATGTTACTTTTCAGCATTTATTGATATTCTCCTGGAAGACAAGTAATATTAGATCTTTGCAATTGCTGGAGGAACAAGTTTCGAGTGAAGTTTTTCGTTTAGGTACTCTCGTCGATGCTAAATAAATTGCTCGCCGTTTCCTAAATAAATTATTCTTCCATTTTTTTTGCAGCAATATTTTGAAGATGAGGGAAAATCCCAATCGGCAGTATATTCTTCATGTTTGTATATATGTGGAAATATAAGTGTCCTCCAAAATGTTGTGATATTGTTCTAAATCCTCTTTGCCTACTTCATGGTTCACATCTAAATACACAGAATTTTCTTTGAAATATTCATTTCGAACATCGTATTACAAAAGAAGTTCTCGTATCTTTCCTACATCATCTGCCCTTTACAGATCAAAACGTTTACTTGTTAACAGTTTAGAAAGGGAAATCATTCTGCTCCGAGCAGCGGTCGGAGAAGGTAGTTTCTTGAGCTCCGCTCGCCGTTATCGCAAGCCGCCGTGTTATCAGTGCCACGCCTTAGCGGACGGACGACAACCGGTCGCCGGGCGCGGCCCACGGCCGCTACTGCCGCATTGCGGCAAATCAACGAGTGTTTGTGTCAGTGTTTTTAGCAAAAGTGTCATATTCTCAGTCGAACTAAAGCGTTAGACTAAGTACGAACTCCATCATCGTATAAACTGCGACATGACAGAATCTCCTGACTTTTTAGCACAGTCAGTCACAGAAGCAGTTTCAAGTGCGCTCGGAGATCTTTACCAGTATCATGACAATCCTCCCACGCACCTACTGCAAGAGGTCTATCAGCAACCGGACGTCGAATCTATGGAACATCTTTACTCAAATCAAGAACAAGCCAACAATCCCGAAACGACAAGTACGCAAGGGCAGCAATCCAACAAACGTCCCTGCCTAAATCAACCTTTACCCGTACCAAATACTACCTCATTTCCTCCCACAATGTATAACGTCCCTATACAAAATCACTTCGGACCTCTAAGTACTGAAGATCCACCAACAAATCCTGCCACTTCAAACCCAACCACAATCAAAATTCCTCCCATATTCATACATGACGTTCAAGATCATCCCAACCTTTTCAAAATCATTCATCAGATTCTAAAGCACAACCGATTCCAAACCCGTAACCAATTAAAATACACCCAAGTAATTGTAAATAGCATAGAAGATTATATGATGTTAAGACAAAATCTACAAGCAAACAACTTGAACTATCACACGTACCAAGATCCAGGCAAACAAACGATGTCTGTAGTGTTACGAAATGTACCAGTAGACTACAGCGAAAAAGAAATCGAAGACGAACTCATCAAAAAGAGCCTTCCCATTCTAAAAGTTATCAGACTCTCTGGCTATGACAAAAAACCATGGCCATTGTGTGCAGTCACCCTAGAAAAGAACAGCAATGCCCTTAATATTTATAACCAGACTGGACTATTTCAAGCCATCATCTCTGTAGAAGAAATAAGACGCCGCCCCGGACCAGTTCAGTGTCGAAGATGTCAAGACTTCGGATATACCAAGAAAAACTGCGGACTTCCTGCGAAGTGTGGTCGCTGCTCCAAAAACCACGCCACAAAAGACTGTACGGAAGGTAACCTGCAGTGCGCAAACTGTACAAAACCACAGCCAGCCAATAGTCGTGAGTGTACCACATACCAGAATCTGCTTCACAGGAAAGGCATCCCATTTAAAATGCACCCACACTCCTCGCAAAGCCCCCTTCTCACACCTTTTCCCCATACCCACACCAAACTCCTTTCAACTTGCAAACGACTCCTCAGCACAATGACCCGTCGCTCCTCCAAAATTCAAAAGTCTCCCCACCATAACCAAAACTTTGAAACCCCAAGGCAACAAACTAGATCCTATGCCAATGTAATCCGTCAGCATCCACCTTTACCATTCATTACAACTCACTACCATCCCATCCAATCATTTCTTTCCAGCTCTCCCCTGATCCAAATAATTTCCCAAATAGTCAAAGAATCGCTCACATCAATCCTGAAAAACCTTATTCCTACTATCATCAACACCATAATACAATCCATTTCACCTCCCCAAACCCCACCTTAAACATGCATCAAAAACCACCTTTCAGTATTCTTTCTTGGAACGCCAATGGAATACGATCAAATATCATTCTCCTCAGTCAATTTATCCACACCAACCAGATTTCTGTAGCCTGTATTCAAGAAACGCATCTAATTCCATCAAACCGAATCTACATCCCAGGTTACATCATATATCGTGCAGATAGACCACGCAAACGAGCCAGTGTTGCCATATTTATTAAGCAAAATATATCGCATTACCAATTCCTTCCAAACCAAACTCTCCCTTCAAAAATGTACGAATCACTGTCAAATCATCCTCCTGCGCGCTTCGTAACCTCCATTTACAAACCACCAAATGTGCCTCACCTACCCAACTCAATTAATGCGTTCTTTCAACAAAATCAACCAACGCTCATAGTAGGCGGCTTCAACGCCAAGCATACAGCTTTACTCCTTCAGGCATTAGACTTCTCAACGACATTAATACTCTAGGTTTGCAAATCCACGCCCCTACTCTCATACTCGCTACCCATCCTTGCCCAAACAGCTACCTGATATAATAGATCTCGGATTATCGTTATACCTCCCAACAACCATAGCAGTGGAAACCCACAATGCGCTACCCTCCGATCATCGCCCAATCATATTCAGACTAAGACTTTCAGCAACTTCAATTCAAACGCTCTTCCCCTTCAACCTAAACAAAATCAACTGGCACTACTTCCAATCCCTTCTAACTCAATTGCTTCCCCCAATAGAAACCCTGCCCACACACAAATGAAATAGACAGAGCCATATCTGTACTAACCCATACTATTCTCGATACTCTTTGTTTAACCACAAAAATCTAAATACCCTCCCCCATCCCTACAATACTCCTAAAACGCATATCCCACAAGAGAACCATTCGAAATCATTATCATCGCCATCGAACTCCTTTTCTAAAATCGTACTTAAATCGCCTAATTAAAATAGTACAGAGACTCCTTTTCCTAGTCCAAGCCCAATATTTCCACAAACAAATCCAAACCGCACATCCAAATGACCACTCACTTTGGAATTTCACACGACGTTTACTTAGAAAACACAACCACATCCCCTCTCTCCACACACCTTTCACCCTTGCCTCATCCCCTACAGATAAAGCCAACACCCTAGCAGACTATTTTGCATCTGTCTTTATTCCACATCCTCCCACAAATGCAGAGTTCAATCAATTAATAGAGCATGAAGTAAATAACCCACAAACCACCGTACCTCATCCCATTAAATTCATCTCGCCATTAGAGGTAGCTTCTATCCTGGCCAAAAACGCACACAAAAAATCCTTTGGTCCAGATAAAATCAATACATTTATTCTAAAACAACTTCCATTCAAAGCCATTATACATATTACCCACATCTTCAACTCCTCTTTAAGAATATCTTACTTCCCTACAGCCTATATGCACATGTTATGAACATGCATTCTTATGCCCGGCAAAGGCCCTTCTTCTCCATCCAGCTACAGACCCATAAGCCTTCTCCCATTCATCAGTAAAATCTTTGAAAAATGCATTCTCTCTTGCCTAAAAGCTTACCTCAACGAAACGTCAGGTATTCCTAACCATCAATTCGGCTTCCAATCGCTTGTCTCAACATACCATCCGATTCTTAAACTTACCGCAGACATTCTAGAAGGTTTCCATCAGTTTCCCCATATAATAGACGTCTTTCTTGACATCGAAAAAGCCTTCGACTCGGTATGGCACCCCGGCCTACTATTCAAACTTTTAAAACTTGGAATCCCACATTACCTAATACTCCTTATTAAAAGCTTCCTCACGAATAGGTCCTTCTCCATACGACTAACCGACGCGATTTCTGTCCCTGCTCCTATCCTAGCTGGCGTACCTCAAGGCTCTGTATTAGCTCCCACATCCTCCATAGACTTGCTCTAGCCACACAAAGAACTCACCAGCTTTTCCCAATACTACGTCGATCTTCTCCCCTCCAAATCCAAACCGGTACACATCTATACAAAGCTATGATCAGACCTATGCTAACATACGCATGGCCTATTTGGGGCTCATCAGCCAAATCTCATATCCATAAGCTCCAGACCTTTCAAAATCGTTTCCTCAGGACCATAACCAAAGCACCTTGGTTCATACCAAATGATCTACTTCATCTCGAGCTCGGCATACCCCTCATTACCACCAACATCAAGCAAAGCGCCTTTAAGTTTTACCACAAATCCCATGAGTCCTCCACTTCCAATTAGGGAAACAAACCCCAAATAGAGCACGTATCCGCAGGAATCTCCCCAGACACTTTTTCGGCCCACCCTAAGCCCCTCACACACAACTCCTCTAAATAATCCAAACCAATAATATAACTTCTAAATTAAACTCAATTCTGTAGTTCTGTATCTAATGTATTCCAACCCATTGTAAAAGAGGCTGTACGCCTAAAAGCAAATAATTTTTAAAAAAATTAAAGGACTTTATAATTTAAAAAATATCTTGCTTGTATTTTCTTTTGTCGCTCACTTCTGGTACTGCCAGCGACGTTTCCACTCTACAACTCCCCGGCTTACCCGCCGTAGTGAGCTTGAGTGACTGCGCGGTGGGGTAGGGGCAGAGATAAGATGGCTGAGGGGGACGACCGTGTACGACCCTAGTCCTAGACGATCGGCATTCAATGAAGAGCGGCTGTGCCATGCAATTCACCGACATTTAGTTCCGATCTTTCACGAATTCAGGCAGTATTTTGCGCAACAATTGTTAGACGACTGCTCGTTCGTTGTGATTATTATATTACTTGCTGTTACTGGAACCTTGCAAGTACCTTACCACAGTGCTATAAACATTCCTAAGCGTACAGCAGTCACAGCGATATTGAATGAACGGTTGAAGTACGTGTTACATCTGTTTCGAATACTGCAAACTTAACACATTGCTGTTTAAAAACACGAATGCGAAGAGTTTGATCTAAGCTCTTTCATCACAGGTAGACTGCGCAGAACGAATAACCGCTTGCCTTTACTTGTGCAAGGCGACGCTGGCGTTGGGGCAATGCATTGGGACGTGTCGCTGCTGGCTTCAGTGCTCTGAGCGAGCTCGCCGAGTGGCGCGGCCAGCCAATGGCTCTCCTGCCGAAAAGCGAAAGAGGCTGGCGCTGCCCCGCGAAGAGTCCGCCTGTTCGCACTCGCGCGTGCACGCCCCGCCATTCCCTTGGCCCGGGCCTCGCCCTTGCCCTTGCGCGCAGGTGCCCGTCCACCTGCCCGGCGCGCGGCGCGCCCATTTTATCACTGGGCGCTTCACTCCCTCTCGTCACCGTCTTCCCCTCGCTATGCCACCACATCCATTCACACTCTGGTCATACACTGGAACAAGTGTTTCTACATCTCTGCCACCAGTTCGTGGACGGAATTAGTAACACGATTTTTAATGATTTTCTTTAACTTCGCAAGGGTATGTGGATTCGTTGACTGACCCGTCAACGCGGTGCTGCCAGGCAGAACACTTGGCCCCCCAGCTACGCCACTGAAGATGCCTGTCACAGTTGCAGGCGAAACGTAATAATAATAATAATAATAATAATAATAATAATAATAATAATAATAATAATAATAATAATAATAAAATTGTCTTTATTTGTGGCGCCTAACCACTTTAATTAATTTACAATTTTAAAAATTACAGTTGAGGCGTTCGGATGTAATTAATATTAACTGACTTTTCAAGTCGCAGAGGGAAAAAAATCAATTTGTGACCATCATCTACATTAATTTATCAGTATGAGCCAAATGAATTTGTCATTTTTTGTTTATTCTTGAAATTTTGTAAAATGGAAAGACATGATGTAAGGAACATTCTTAAAAAATGAGATAAAAAAGAGCTCCCACTTATTCCTCTTTGAATCAATAATTCAAAATTCCCCCGAAATGTCAGTTATCATTACCCGATATACCTCAACTGTGAACAATAAACAAAAAAGGGGGTTTATTTTACATTTACGTCTGCAATGCAATACTAGGGGCCATCCCGGAATACGCCTGAAGCGATTGAGTGAACCCAGAAAAAAACTGGCGGCTTAAGACCGAATATCAGTGTTGAGAGTGAAAAACAAAAGAAAAGGGGAAGAAAAGAAAATGGAGGTGAACAAGAGGAGAGAATAAAGAAATGATCATTTTTTTTATTTTATTTATTTTACGTCAAAAAAACAGTTAAAAACTGCGTATGACGTGCTATGGGGAAAAGTGAATTGTGTGCACATTTTCAAAATTCTCTGATCCCTACACTAAGTCATATACTACTTAAATTTTGAATTTTTGAAAGGGAGAAAAAAACTCCCATGTAATAAAATCTATTTTCAAGGATAAACAAGCAATAAATTTTGAATTTTTGAAAGGGAGAAAAAAAAACAAAAAAACTCCCATGTAAAAAATCTATTTTCAAGGGTAAATAAGCAATAAATTTTGAATGGGAGAAAAAAACAACAAAAAACTCCCATGTAATAAAATCTATTTTCAAAGATAAATAAGCAATAAATTTTGGCTCTTATTACTTCCTGCCGCGACAACATGGGAACGATAATTTGAATAATTGTATTTGGCACTGAATTCTAGAAGACGTGCAAAGAAAATGAAGTTACATTTATGTCTAGAAGCAAAGCAAGGGGCCATCTCAGCATTTGCTCAAGGGATCAGGGAAACTGGACGAAAAACCTGATCGAGATGGGGGTCATTGACCCGGAAGCTGTAGTACAATAGTTGTTACAGGTTGTTTATACTCATTTATACAGTCGAAATGGTAAATAATGCATTATGTATCATTGTTAAAATTAATGTTACTTTTCTTGTGATGCTCAGTATAGTCTCCAATTGTATAGAAACAGTTATGCAGCAGAAACGATTTCACTTGTGATTTAAACTTTTCTATTGAATTTAATCGTTTAATGTCATCTGCCAAAGTGTTGTAAAATAATGTACATGTATTGTATGTGAATTTTTTGTAACGAGCTGTTGACACTGTCACCTGATGAATATGATTTCTACGTCGAGTGTTATAGTAATAGGCTTCGGCATTTTCTGAAAATATATTCCCGCCCTTAAGCAAGTCATTTTTTACAAAAACCACTGATTCGTAAATAAAAAGACGCGGCAATGGTAGAATTCCTAGATTAATGAAGAGAGGCTTACATGAATCACATGGGTGGGATTTGGTTATTATTCGTACAATTCGTTTTTGTAATCTAAAAGTCTGGGAGCTATAAGATGTATTTCCCCAGAATATTATGCCATATCACAGGCGGGAATGAACATTCGCGAAGTATACACAACGAGCAGTATGAAGGCGGACTGAATTTGCAAGAATTCTGAACGCGTAGCATAATGAACTTAATTTTGTGTTCAATTCATTTAAATGGACGTTCCATTGAAGGTTTGACTGAATTGAGAGACCTAAAAATTTTGTTGCCTTAACATCAGTCAATGGTACACTTCATTTTCAATGGAGCACAGAATTGTTTATTTGATATGGAAAACTGCATTAAAACCGTTTTCTTTTCGTTTACTATTAATTTGTTATTTCGGAACCAATTTGAAACATCTGAAATTGTACTATTTACGGTTTCTTTATTGCAAAGGATGTTCGTATCATCCGCAAAGAGAACCATTCTTCCGTTTCGAATCGTCGAGGGCATATCGTTTACGTAAAGTAAGAACAGAATAGGGCCTAAAATCGATCCTTGAGGAACTCCACATGCAATGGGCAAAGAGTCGGAAAGGTGCGTACGTAATGTTCCATCATTCCAGTAAGGTATTTCAACTCTCTGAGATCATTGTTTAAGATACGAACATAACCAATCTAGAGCAATACCACGAATTCCATATGAAGGTAATTTGGAAAGTAAAATGTCATGATCAATGACGTCAAAAGCTTTTGAGAGATCTAAAAATAATCCAATAGGTGCCTCGTTTTGATCCAATGATGAGGCGACATCTTTAAGAAAAGAAAATATAGCTGTTTCCGTTGATTTTGATTTTCTAAATCCATGTTGGCAATCTGAAAGCGCGTCGTGTTTAGTGAGAAAGGTTTCCATTCGTACGTAAAAAAGTCTCTCTAATATTTTTGAAAAAACTGATAGAAGAGAAATGGGCCGATAATTTTGAATTTCATTTTTGTTGCCTTTTTTGAAGAGCGGCTTAATTTTAGCTGTTTTGAAAATATCTGGAAACGTTCCAGTGCATAAAGATGCATTAAATATGTGAGTTAACGGGTGTATAATGGCATACGCACAAGTCTTTAACAAAGAATCCGGGAATTCATCTAAACCGGACGAATATTTATTTTTTAGTTTACCGATTATTTTGAGAATTTCATAGGAAGAAGTTTCGGAAACGAACATTGTGTCTAAAATTTTGGGTGAACTGTCTGTTTTTGAATTTTGTGGCTGAAGACCCTTAGTGAGATCGGCAGCAATTCTCGAAAAGTATTGGTTAAAGAGATTAGCCACTGTTGCCGGATCGTTCACATTTATATCGTTATATTTTAAAACAACATTCTCTACGGGTTTTCTAGTTGATTTGGTAGTATTTTTTATTATATTCCACATTGCTTTTGTTTTATTATTTGAGTTCAAAATATCCTGATCGTTTTTCATGATTTTAACCTGCCTTATGACTTTTCGTAACAATGTTTTGTATTTTTTAAAGTAGATAAGGAAATCTTGAGATACGTCATGACGTTTAGAAATAAAGTAGAGAGTACGTTTATTTTTACACGATGTTCTAATTCCTTTTGTGATCCAAGTATTACTTTTTCGTGAAATGTTTAATTTTCTCTTTTTAATAGGAAAGCATGCGTTAAAGAGAAATGAAAGCTTTGAGAAAAATAAATTATATTTTTCTTTTGTGTCAATAGCGTTATAAACTGCCTCCCATGATTCTTTCAGCAAGTAGTCCGTAAATAATTTAATGTTAACTGTAGTAAATGCTCTGCACATGCGTGTTTTATTTATTGTGTCAGTATTCATGTTATTAGTAATTGTAAGAATTTGTGCATCGTGGTCACTGTAACCTAGATTATTCGTTATTACTTCATATCTAGTTGTGGGTTTGTTAATTATAATTTGATCTATTGCTGTTTGTGATTCCGTGTAGGTACGTTCACTGTAATATCTAAATTAAAAGAATGAATTAAATTGAGAAACTGCTCTTTTTCGTGGGATTCGCTCAGAAAATCAATATTGAAATCTTCACCTACAACAATGGATTTAAAAGAGAGATTACTAATTTTGTTCAGAGTTATCTCTAGATTTTCTACGAAATTGAAATAATCTAAAGCTTGCTTTGTTGGAGGTCTGTAGATGCAAAGTAAAATAATTTTGAGCGTAGTAAGATGTACAACTGTTATTTCAAAAACTTTTTCAACTGCATATAAATTGAATTCTGACAAGAAGGTAGAATCAATATTATTTCTTACATAAATACACGAACCTCCGTAAGCAGGGCCTTTATTTGATTCCCTTGTTCTACAATAAGATCCTGCAAGGTAAAAACTGGGAATTTGGAGTGTGTTTAGATCATTATGAGATAACCAATGTTCTGTAAAGCAAAGAACATCTATTTGACTGAGATCACATGAAAAGGATCATGAAAAGGATACGGGGGGATCAGAAGGGAAAATATAGTACATATAATTTTACAATTACATAACAATAGGTTGAACTTGATATATACAACGCATAATCTCAATCAAAGTCATGGAAAATTACCACATTAATCATTGGGAAAAGGTACTTACAAAAGGATATCTTACAGTATAAAATACAGAAAGTGTCAGTAAAATAATTGTGTGACAGTACTGATTTTCTTTGTAACAATAATGGCAAGAAATAATAATAAAAGTGACATACATCATAATTTCAGAAAGATTTATAAGCTGTAGTTGTACATCAAATTCGTATTTTCTTAATTTAAATTTATAAATCTATTTCATTATACTAACAAAGTTGTATTGTAGACATTGCTGTGTAATTTCTCTAATTTTAAACATTGTATCAGCAGTAATAGAATTAGCTATAACTGTACCCTGGAAGTAGGAAAGGAGGAAGATGGTCAGGAGGAAAGGAGGGGAAAGAAATACTTTCAAAAATATGACTTAAAAAAAAAAAAAGAAAAAAAAGAAACGATCTAACATGGAGGATGATATGTAATAAAGGGATTATGGTCATTGTTTCAGAAAATAATTAAGACAAAATTGCGGATGAAACAGAGAGCGTGTGTAAACTACATTTCATTGTTTTTTATCCAGACACCAAGTTGAGTTTTGAATTTTCTAAAGTTGCTAATTCTATGAAGATGAGTAGGTAGTGAGTTCCAGTTTCGAATTACTGTGACTGTGTAAGATTTACTGTATGACACAGTGTGGTGTCGAAGTATGCACGCAATAATGCCGAACGTGATCGCTCTAATGTTAGCATTTTGAAGTTCTTAGACATTTGTGTTTAAAGGCCGTTGTACAAGATTTTATGGAGAAGCAAGAGGCTATGCAATATTCTTCTTTTTTCAATAGAGCTAATTTTTGTCTGTCTGTAGTACGCAGATACGTGATCGTACTTACGAAGATCGAATATGAAACGAATGCATGCGTTTTGTGCCGTTGCAACTTCCTTGGTTTTTAAGTCAGTGAGCAAGAAATCACAGTAATCGAAATGGGGCATAATTAGTGAATTAATCAGGTTCATACGTGTGTTTATAGGAAGTAGTTCTCGTAGGCGTTTTAGGGAATGGAAGTCTTTGAAGACGCCGACCTGGATGGCCGAGGTGGATAAGAGCGAGTACCGACTCAGCGCTTCGGTGCGAAGGGTCGCGAGTCAGAGGAGCCCGCGAGTGTGTTGGTGTCTAGTGTCTGGTCGAATATGCGTCCCATCGGGGCGTAAAGGGTAACCGGCTGTCGGCTGGATAAAAGCCCTAGATAAAAAAAAAGTCTTTGAAGACTTTTTGATAAATCTTACTTACTTGCGTTGTCCAGCTCAGAGTGCTGTCTATATGAATTCCTAGGTTCTTTAATTCGTTACACCAGGGTAGAGGGGACCCATTTATACTAATGGACGGAAGGGTTTTATCTAATTTGTTGATGGCGTTGTGGGAGCCTATGAGTAAACTTTGTGACTTATTTGGGTTTAATAAAAGTTCTAGGGCTGCGGTCCATTTATTGAGAGCATTTAGGTCCTCATTTATTTCCTGAACTAAAGAGTTAAGCTCCGACGGATAACCGCTGACATATAATGGAAGGTCATCTGCGTACATTTTATAGCGACAGTATTTAAGACATTGTCCTACGTCGTTTACGTAAATTAAGAATGATAAGGGTCCTACAACTGTTCCTTATGCGATACCCCGGGTGGTTCTAATGGCACTGGATCGGTTTTCACCTGATACTACGACTTGTTGACGATCTGAAAGATATTGTGAGAGTAGCGTATAGTGGGTTTAGCGAAGCCCAATGCTTTCATTTTCTCTAGCAGGATATCATGATCGACCGAGTCGAATGCTTTACTGAAATCTAAGAAAGTAAGTATTGTTAATGGTTGTGTAAGTATTGTTAACCGTTATCAATGGCGATTCTGGCCTCTTCAATTATGCTTAAAAGCACAGTTCCTGTACTTCTGCCTGATCGGAAACCATGTTGATGTTCGCTCAAGAGATTTTTGCTGTCTAAATAGTTCGTAATTTGATGTCGTGCAATTTTTTCTAATACTTTAGAAATTGTAGGTAGAATACTAATAGGTCTGTACTCAGGAGGATTCGTTGATTTAGGAAGAGGATGGACAAGTGCAGTTTTCCAAGAAGTCGGATAAGTTCCACTGATGAGAGAAAAATTTATTATATCTGTTACGATGGGATATATTATTTCGGCACTAAGTTTCAGTAATTTGGCATTAATATTGTCTACTCCGGAGGTGCTTGATTCTAGGCTCTGAATAGTTTTAAGGACGTCAGTATGATTTGTACACGCAAAGAAAAATTCTTCTGGAGTATTTCTAGAATGGAACTGTAAGTTTAATAGTCATGTTTTTTAATTTTCGAAATGGGGAGCTATATTAGCGAAATGTTGGTTTAGGGAGTCTAGGGGTACATCAATTTGCAGCGGTGCTCGTGATTTGCCTATGCCAAGAGTTCGTAGAAATTTCCATATTTGTCCATCGAGTCGCCATTTGTGCCCAAAACTTTGTAATAATATTTACATTTCGCATTATTCAATTTTTGTGTAACAACATTTCTTAATTTTTTGTATTTAATTCTGTCGTTTTCGCATTTTGAATTTCGAAAAACTTTGAAGGATGTGTCCCTTTGTTTCATTATTTCATCTGTTATCCAAGGTGCCGGCGGACGTGTAGCACGAACATTCCTTACGGGTATGTGCCGATTAATCAGTTGCGTCAATTGATGAGTAAAAGTATTTACTTTTCTCTCTAACGAACTTTCTTGAGAGACAAGATGCCAGGGCATAGACATACCGTCAGAGAGAAATAATTCAAGATTGAATCTTTTGAAGTCGCGGTATTTGAAAACTGTTGGCGTATATCTAGAGCATTTCATATTGAATGAGATCGTGTTTAGATATTCCAGGAAATTCTGCTGCATAACTGTTTCTATACAATTAGAGACTATACTGAGCATCACAAGAAAAGTAATATTAATTTTAACAATGATACATAATGCATTAATTACCATTTGGACTGTATAAATGAGTATAAACAACCTGTAACAACTATTGTACTACAGCTTCCGGGTCAATGACCCCCATCTCGATCAGGTTTTCGTCCAGTTTCCCTGATCCATTGAGCAAATGCTGAGATGGCCCATTGTTTTGCTTCTGGACATAAATGTAACTTCATTTTCTGTGCACGTCTTCTAGAATTCAGTGGGAAATACAATTATTCAAATTATCTTTTCCACGTTGTCGCGGCAGGAAGTAATAAGAGCCAAAATTTATTGCTTATTTATCCTTGAAAATAAATTTTATTACATGGGAGTTTTTTTGTTTTTTTTCTCCCTTTCAAAATTCAAAATTTATTGCTTGTTTATCCTTGAAAATAGATTTTATTACATGGGAGTTTTTGTTTTGTTTTTCTCCCTTTCAAAAATTCAAAATTTAAGTAGTATATGACTTAGTGTAGGGATCACAGAATTTTTGAAAATGTGCACACAATTCACTTTTCCCCATAGCACGTCATACGCAGTTTTTAACTGTTTTTTGACGTAAAATAAATAAATAAATAAATAAATAAATGAACTGGTGATTGGCCATGGAATTTCACTTTGTCATGATTCGATTCAACGATGTGATCTATCCAAGTATCTGTATTGATTGTATGGTGAGTTGCATTTACTGGTAAGATAGAAAGATTCATTTCGCCAAACATACGTTTGAATTTGTCGGCATGCGACGTAAATTTTAGAAGATTACAATTGAAATCGCCCATTAGTATTATGTTATCGTATTTACTTGAGCAAAGCGCAATTTCTTTGTCGAAAGCTTCGATATTCCCTGTTTTCGGAGGACAGTACACTACGACTAAGGCACATTTTTTGTTAAGTATTGAAATTTCAATAAAGAGATATTCGTTACTCTGATTAACGTTATCTGCTGATGAAGTTATATAGTGACATCTTTAGCCACGTTTCGCCAATAAGGAGAGCATGAAAACGGTGGGTTGAAATTAGTTCTCGCACTTCATCGAGATGACAATATAGTGATTGAGCATTTACGCGACCGACAAATAAAGTTCGCGTTGAAGATTTTGATATGGAGGCGTAAGTATTATGAGTGAGTGTTATTGGTTGATTGCTTTGTCCATGTAATGAGGAAAGCTGTAGGGGCGGTTTCATGCTGGTGGCCATTCTTTCAGAAAATTTGTAGAGAAAAGATGAAAGAAGAAAAGATGCTTAGAGCATAGAGTAAAGATTTAGTCTATGCTTAGAGGGGTGAAGAGGAAAGAGGAAATTCCAAGTAAAGGGAGTGTTAAGCTGTGGGGTAGGGGTGGAGAGCGCTCTTACTTAGGCGGAAATGGCCTGCAAGTCGGCAATTGTCTGCGCGCGGGCTTTTCCGCTACCTGTTGTGGCACTACTGTGCCATCTTCCGTCCAGACGTTCCGCAGGCAAAATTTATCTATGGCCGCTCTCAGAACCTCCAGGCGGGATCTTGTGAGTCTTCTTGTATTGTAACACCGGTGTAACTTACTGTATTGTAACTTACTGTACTGTTACTGTACTGTAACTTACAAATTTTACAGTGAGCGGCCGTGTTTTTCCTGGGATCTAGGGTCCTACTCTATGACATCTATCAATGTCGTTCAGGCTCAAAGCGACACTTATCTGTTTTGCCACATCAAGCGCAAGTTGATCTAGATTTTCATTATCTTTTTCCTTGACTCCGAAGATCCGCAAGGAATTTCGCCGCGTATACATCTCAAGTTGATTTGTTCTCGCGTCGAGCTTGGCTTTTAGATTTTTAATTTCTCTGTCTCGGTTTTCAATTTCCCTGCGAAAATTATTAATTAAATCGGTGTTAAAATTCATGCTTTCCTCTAACTGCTTGGCGACCATTCCAGTGAGGACTGCCACCAAGGAGTTAAGGAAGGCAGGACATTTAACAACCTCCTGCACAACTGAATTGATTTCTACTTGTAAATTGTTTTGGTTACTCTTAGCAGTTCCTCTGGTATTCGATGCCATGCTGACAAGTGAAGAAGAAAGAGATAAAAAACTACCCAAATTAAATAAAATAAGTATAAGTAGAGTTTAAAAGGTGAGATTCACAAAATATTATAGGAAAATTCTAAGTCACGTTAGAGGAAATAAATTTGAAACAATTACTAAATTTATTAAACTAAGGAATATGTTTTAAAGTTTTACGTGCAGCGAGGATCAGATTCAGACGGAGTTGCTATATGAAATGGAAAGTAAAGAGAGTATAGTGGAAAGAAAACTAGGGATTTAAAAGTACGAGTTACTATTAAGAAAACGATCAAAAAGAGAATACCAGGAAAGCGATAGTATAAAACACAATACTTATCTTTAAGCTTTTACGTTGCGACGACTGGACCCGTGCTGTACACTGTGCCGTTGACCACCTGCGAAAAACTACCTGCGCCTAAGCTCGGAGCTCTCCGGGACGATGTTCACTCGACGAGGGACATCCACAGACTCGAAACGTATGGACAAGTCTCCCTTAGACCACGTCCTACAAACCCGGAAATGTCAAATAATATTAAGATTAAATTCATTTTATCGGAGAGCGTATAAAATATTTTAACGTCTATTGAGAGGTAAATAGTTGAAAGACTTCCGTGATTCCTGCCAATGAAACTGAACTGACATTCAGTTTTGCATATGTGGATGGGTCATTGTCAAAGTCACAGAATAGCGAGTTCGAGTCCCAGACTGGGTGATTTTTTTATCCATTCTATATTACTAAAAAATCCCCAAAATTAGAAAATTCTATATTTATCTTGTCAATGTTATGCATTAAGCACGCAAAATTCGCGATCGCGAACAAAGAATGCAATCAAAGATTTCTAAAAAATCCTTGGTGCTAAAACAGTACGTACTTTCTCCACGTATTTTTGCAAAATGACGCGAAAAGTACTCAAATTTTCGAAAAATTGTACATGACCTTATTTCAAAATTTATCTTTAAGTAACAGATTTTATTAAGATAAAAAATCTTTATCTTTAATATTTTACTTGTAGGAATACTCCAAAAAAATGTTGAACTTTTGCAATGTTCGAAAAATGAAGGTTTTCAACGGGTAAATTAGCACCACTAGTTTGTATCTGTAAATAATTCATTAAATCCCGTCTTGTCTCCTGTTTACCTTGATATGAATTTTATTAATACTATATTGTTTGACTCCTTTGCCGAGAAAGAAGTAAACAATATAGTAAATGCGTTTACTGATTCTCATACGATCTTTATAGATAATGTGAATAAAGATTATGGAACTGTTGATGTTTAGCAATTACAATTATTCTTAAAGTGTCAAGGCTTTGAACTTGTAATGTTTACACTGAAGTGAATAAGGTTTCGAGAAAGTAGTTCGTATGATACAATACTGAGATTCTTTGCTTTCATGTGGGAGGGAGGCCTTAGTTGCGTGTTGGGATTTTGTAGCTTTAAAGTAATATTAAGTAAGTTTCAAGTTATAATTTGTGGAAAAGAGTTTTGTAGGTGCAAAGGTTCCTAGACATTGATTATAAATAGAGATAATGCAAATTTTGAGTAAAAAATAACAGTAGTTAATAGCGAGGACATTTCAACCTAATATTAACGCAAAATATGACTGCTTCTAGTTATACATCAGACGACCGGATTAGTGATGTCTTTCTGCATGGTACAATATTATAGTTGAGTATGGAGTTGAATAAATTCATCTCTTTTGTTGAGAGAAATTATGGATTTTCTCTCTTAAGCCTCAGGCTACTGCCGACTTGCCGTACTTTCGATTCCAGGGGAAAATGAAATAAGGGGCTATGCAGGGTGGCCACTTTGCAAGGAAAGAAAAAAACTCAGTATTTTCACGGCTAAGCAAATTGAACTACTCCCTTTTCATTTTTCGACAGGGCTCACCATAGCCAAGTCAAACATGATCGAGTTATGGTGTTAGTGGAAGATAGATACCTGTCTGTCTCAGTGGTGGCGTTTTTGGATTCCTTAATAATCATATATTACTTATATTTCCTAGAATAAAATAAAAAAACTGATTTGGAGAATTAAAAATAAAAATATTTCGTAGAAAGATAAAAACCCCTTTTCAGGGCTACGATGATTTAAGAGCAAAATAATAATTTAATTACGCAAAAGAGAGAGTTCTCAAATACAATTTGACAAAAATGCACGAATAAGCAAAGAGTTTTTCACTGAATTCGATCCTGTTGCTTAAGGTTCCGAAAGTAAGCATTCCACCACTAATCCAAACAAACACTTTCGTATTCGCATGCAATGCTTGCATATTAATGCGATGCTTGCATTAATTATTGTGCCAAATTTCGTAAAATGATTGAAATTCCTCCAAGATATTTAGACATTTACATATAATGTTGATACGTGGCGTATCTTCTACTAAACGGAATTAAAACATAGTGTGTGTGCCTGTCATACACACTTGATCCGGGATCTAATCCTCTTTCTGTTATGCGTAAACGATATGCCCTCTATTAAAAATTGAAGAACAGTTCTGTTTGCTGATGACAAGAAAGTTCTTTGCAAAAAAGGGAAATAAGTAGTGCAATTTCAAAAATTTCAAATTGGTTGTAATAACAAATTAATAGTTAACGAAGGAAAAACGGTTTCAATGCAATTTTGCATTTCAAATCGACAATTTTAGGCTCCATTGAAAATTCACAATATGCAATTAGCTGATGTTAAACTAACAAAATTCCTAAGTCTCTCAATTCAGTCAAACCTCAAATTGAATCTACATATATCATAATTAAACATTAAATTAAGTTCATTATGTTACGCATTCTTTCTAATTCTGTCAGCCTTCATGCACCTCGTTGCGTGTATTTTGCAAATGTAGTACATACCCGCCTGAGATATGAGATAATATTCTGGGAAAGCTCATCCTGTAGTACCCAGACCTTTAGATTGCAAAAGAAAATTATTCGAATAATGAAAAAATGCCATCCATGTGATCCCTGCATGCCTCTTTTCATTGAGCTTGGAATCTTATCATTGCCTTGCGCATATTGTCTTGCAAATATTGCCATTACCATTGCCTTGCAAATATTTACTCATCTATAATATTTGACAAAACTGACTTAACGGTTTTAACATACTTTCATGCAATACTGATATTTATAGTTACAACACACATCGTTGAAATCACGTTCATCAAGTGTCAGTACCAACAGCTCACTACAAGAAATCCACATACAATACTTGTACGTTACTTTACAACGCTTTGCCAGATGAAATTAAACAATTAAAATTGGCACACAAATTTAAGTTCAAAGTAAACTCTTTTCCACTGCATAACTGTTTCTATACAATTAGAGACTATACTGATCATCAAAAAGAGAAATAATTTTAATTTTAACAAAACAATGCTATATAATGGATTAGTTTACATTTGTATTGTATAATTTTTTTAAAAAGACTTAATATGTCTTGTAATGATTTGCAAGACCTAGAACGCGTAAAATATACAGAGAACAGAATTTTATTCGTCAAAGAGAAATTAAGTATGGAAAGAAATCAATAGACGGCAACGCCGCGCGCTTATAATTGTCAGAAGGTAGCAGAAAACGTAAAGGGCGGAAATGGGCAACATAAACAATAGGTAGAACCTGATTTTAGAAACATTTTAAAGCAAAAATCACGTAATTCGAGCCACGGGTTCAAGAAATATCAGAAATTGTTTGAGTTGTATGTAACACGTTTAAGAACGAAGAACATGGCACCCATTGTTGTGTTATTGAAAGTGTATAAGAAATTTAGTTTTTATTGAATATCTCAAGAACGCCTGGACGAATTAACATCAAACCTTCTGGAATTATAAAACAGAATATTTGGATTATGGCAAAATTAGTCACAGTACGGGGGAATTCGTACGGGACTCAAATTAGTTTAATATTTACATTTATATAACGTGGGGGATTAAGAAAGAAAAGAGACGCGCCGCCTGAGAAAGTTAAATGACGTCTTCACGGAGCAAGAACACGGAAATAATTGTTTTCGAAGAAAGGAAGAAAGGGAAAAGGAATACAGCCGTGTGACAATTATTAAATAAAATTTAATAAATTTATGAAGCAAGTAGTGAGACGTAAGACGCCCGCAAACGATGGAAATATGAATATTTCTAACATGTTTTACCGTCATGGGCGGGTGTTTTGAAAAAGGAAAGTTGTCGGATTGTAGGCCAACAATGGGAGAAAGTGGTAAGGAACAGGACGAGTTGAGTTTTGGTCGCGAGTACACGCATTATATCGTTGTGTTGAAATTTTTGGAATTTCTCGGAAATATTTAGTGGAAGTGTTTTCTTAAAGTATTATCAAGTAAAGGAAGTCATTTGAACATTGTGTAGCTAAAATTTAACTTTTTTTTAATTCACGGGCAAAATTGTGAGAACATTATTTCGCGTAAGTGGGCATGGGAATGAACAGTGAAGGCAGCAAACTGGAACACTTGTAAGACATAGGCCAGTATAAAATTAAATTAGCAGTCGTTCGGGACGTCGAAAATATACGTCCGCGCCGCGAGGAACGTAATAAAAAAAATTATCGAATTTAAAAACGTCGTGTGACGTAGGAAAACATTAACGGGAACGTAATTAGTTCGTGAGAAATAATAACCGAGATTATAAGTAACGATTTTGAAAGTGAATTAGTGGCGTCCAGGAACTGGTGGCAGCCGAGTTGGAACTTCGTACACGAGCGGTGCACGAGACACCGGACAACGACGGGCGCTGACAGTGTACGGCGCCGCAGCAAAGGGAAGTTGCATGAATTGCATATGTACTTTATTTTTTTTATGTTCAAGACAAATACGGTAAGATTCTGTCGAAAATCAAGTTTTGGCAATTAAATTAAGATTACAATCATAAGACGAGGTCACAACAGAATGCGCATTCCTGTGTGAATGGAGATTTTATTAATGTTTTAAGTGTGAATGGTATTATATTATGTTATTTGTATTTTGTTTTTGTTATGTTTTTTTTGAAATTCTAGGGTTCAATGTTGATGTGTGAAAATTTGCATGCCATAAAAGGGGCAAAAAGTATCAAGAAAGGGCGTAATGTATTTGCCTTGGCAAAGTGCTGAAGGGGAGCTTGCAATAAATGAATGAGCACTCAGTATGGCTCATGATTGCCTTGAATATGTGTGTCGTTTTTTTAGTAGTTATCTAGAAATTGACCCAGGCACGAACGTGAGGTATCCCGTCTCAAGTCCGTATGGAATGAGCACGCGAGTCACGCTCAGGTAAGATTTAGTAATAGTATACGCTAAGCGAGGTACGGGCGACTGATAAACGAAAGTGTTATTGTATCCAGAAAACAGCAAGAGCGAGGGCAGGGCAAATAGTTGACAGAATAGAACAAAGGTATAGTCGGGGCAGCTACGATAGTTTAGTTCACATTGTAGGGTGAATAAGAAGATCGGTTACAGTGCACGCCAACGTGTGAGCGTGAATAGAAGGTAGAATAGGAAGTAAGTTTACATTGCCACGCCGAAGTGAGGCGCAAGTAAATAGGGAGAGTAAGAGAGAGGTACGTTGCATTAGGCGCCCAACGTGTGGGCGTGAGTAAATATAGTGAGTAAGCAGAGAAGGTTGCAGTCTGTATCAAGTAATGTTCTTCAGCTTCCGAGTCAATGACCTCCATCTCGATGAGGTTTTGTCCAATTTCATTGATCCATTGAGCAAATGCTGAGATGACCCATTATTTTATATCTAGACGTAAATATAGCTTCACTATGCGCACATTTTGCGGAGTTATTTTGTATGTAGTGGTAGGAGTAGAGCTGAGAGTGAGTTACTATATTGTTAGCAATGCAGAAAAATCAAATCTGCAGTCCATTTACCGTTTTAAATAGTTTTTTATTACTCGGGAACGAAAATATATAGTTTTTGAAATGTTGTTAACCTCGCGCTTAATTAAATTATTATTATTATTATTATTATTATTATTATTATTATTATTATTATTATTATTATTATTGTTGTTGTTGTTGTTGTTGTTTTATCTTTCATTCATCTTTCAACTATCTATCGTTAAAATGTTGGGATGGAATTCTGGTACTCATTCTGCGACTCATGGCAGATGCCAAAATTATGCTGCAAAAAATAACAAATAGTAAGAGCTTGATAAATAAATAGTGACATAGCTAGATAAACAGTTAATTATAAGAAAACTTCATGAATCAACAAAAATGAGCGAATCCATGTTTCAGAGCTGCTCCGACCAGCGGAGCGTTAAAATACACAGAGATAAGCTATTTACATATTTACACGTTCTAGAAAAATTAAGACAAAAGCATTGTTTTGAGTCACAGAGAATATTTGAAAGAGTTATATGCAAAAAAATTACGGCAAAGAAATGCCGGACAGCGCCCTTGGTGACCCTTGTTTAATTTGAAGTTTAAATAGAAAAAGTATATTCAACAAGAAAAAGAAATATAGGAACCAAAATGGGACAGGTGTTAATGTCCGGGAGTAATGCAAAATCCAGATAAAACAACCCAAAAAGGGTGAGCGACCAAGAGCGACTACAAATATTGTCAGTGCTGAGGTATCATTTATAGTTTTCTTCCTTAAATATCCCCGCACACGATTATTTCTTCTAAGCGCTGTGCGGCGAGTGGGAATTAAATAAACTAAAATTACAAAAAGCACCGCTAGTAGCGAAATACGGTATTACAGAAAGAATACATTACTTCATGCACTAGGCATAAATACCGGAAAGGACTATTAGTGATAACAGCAGTGCAAACTTGTAGCAACATTTCATACCTGGGTAAACCTCGTCACAAAAAGTTTACAAAGTTTTGTTTACATACTTGTCTTGAAATGTTATAACAGTAAAGAATGAAGTATAATGAATACAAAATAACCTAAATAGAGGTTTACAAAGATATTTTACCTAGTGAATGAGAACAAGTATCATAATTTAATTAATAATGAATTAAATAGATGAAATTAATATTCTGTTATGTCCATAACAAGTTTATGTTTGAGATATAACTCTAGTGCAAGTAAAGGTGAGCACAAGAAAATTAATATTACTCAAAAAATTACTATCTAACATTTTGCAATATGTATTTCATTGGATTCGTATTTTTACGTTCGTCATGATAGACTAAAAAATATGTATAGTTTCATTTGAAAAAAGCGTAGTGACCTCAATATCTTCTAAAATATAAGTGATAATATAGAAATTAATACATAAATCCATTAGTTCCAATCCCTCATGCACTTCCGTGAAATTTGCATTGCAATAACTTCAACCGTTCAAAAACTGCAGGTGATAAAGTTACTTGACTCACACTGTATTTTTACTGATGCTTCTTGTCTCTCTGATCTGGTCCTGTATTGCAATCATAAACACTTCTGTCTCCGGGTAGAGGAGTCCTTTGGTAAGCCATGTGTCGGTAGCTTCTTTGTCAACATCTTCGGCATTGATGGCGTGACAAATTGTTACCATGGAGTTTCTTTATCTTCTAGTTTTGTAACTGGTTCTGATGATTATGGGATATTATTTCTTTCATTTGTAGAGATACTATCGGTCAGATAGATATAGGAGTGTGTATCCTTGTTCAGTTTGGGACACCAATTTATTGAAAGGGCTATTATGGTCTCTGTAAAAATATTCAGATAATTTTATAATTTGACTGACATAATTTTGGTAAGTCAATGATTTCACGTCCACCTTCTTTTCTACGTAGCATAAATCTGGCTGTATTGCGCGATGATTAATGCATTTTTCTTTGTGAATTCCACTCTGATAAGCCGTTGGAGATTGTTTACGCACGCAAATTGCATTTCGGCAGCCTGCGCGCCGCCCCTGCGCGGTCGAATGGAAAGTGTCATTTTTATGCTCTCTTGTTTCACGAGTTCGAAGCGAATTTTTGGTTGGTCGAATGGCAGAAAATTCTTTTTCGTTGCTGATTATGACCACGCCATACCGTTTCGCCGTTCCTAAGTAGCCGTTATACTGATTCAAAAATATCCAATTTGTCACACCTCCGATAAAAAATATGTTTCCATTGATTTTAATGTCTGCAAAACTAGTCTACAAATGCCTTACCGATTGAATGCCTCGAACGTGAGAAATTCACTTCTAAAGCTGTAAAATTTTTACAAATGTGAGGTATAACAAGTGCATGTTTCTGTTGTTTCTGTTCTCTTAAGTTCTAAGAGTGTTCTGCACTATAATGTTTCTGAGTCATGTTTAATGTCTGAAATACGAATGTAGTATTCATATCATACCGATCTAAGGCTAGAAATAAACCTGTATATTTGTATAATATTTTTAAAATATAGGTCATATTGTTAAGTTGCGATTATTCTGACACTTGTATACGTATTAATATTTGGAAAGGAAAGTTACTGCGTAAATTCTATGACAATCAGTATTTTATCACTCGGCTATACTCTTTCTCTTTTTGCTCAATCAATATACACTTTTTTTTAAAAAAAATGTATTTTTCATATAGTACTAGATTATGACGATCTGCATGATATTTATATGCATCATCAAGAGTTCAAAAGGAGGAGGACAAAAATTAATATACATGTCTGAAAATGAAAACAAATTTTTATGATACTGTTTAGAATGAAAGGATTAAAAATAAAATTACACAGTAATCAGAAATGAAATTATGAAATAAAAGGGGTATAAATAAAAAATATGAAGGTCAAAATGTAAATACTTTTGTAAAAAAGGAAAGAACTTTCTAAAATATGTGAATTTTAATAAAAAATTATAAAATTCAAAATATAAATCCAAAATAAACACAAATAAGGAAATAGGTCTCCATTGTAAATATATTTATCCTCCCTTTTAGTTTTAGCTTTGAGCGTATCATACGTGGTTTTTCTTTCTGGCTCCCGGTCTATGAATTTTCTACATTGTTTTTGGGTCCAGTACAGCCGGAACGGTTCAGTGGTGTCGTAGATTCTAATCTCCATCATGTTGTTTCCTGTTATGTAGTTGCACCATGAACTATTCTTGGAGACCATTACATTGTTGGTGGTTTACTTTTTGTGTACTTGTGCTCCATAGTAAGGTAGTCAGAAACGTGCGGATCCTCGAAATCTATGTAAATTTAAATTGATGTTTAAATTGAATAGTTGATTATACAATTTAATTGCGCGTGTCTAAGTCTTCTGTTGTTTATAATCCTTCACAAGATAGAATGTTTTCTCACGCGCAGTAACGGACCTTTATGGTATAACGCACAGATCACAGTTTGAACGTTTGAAACTGGGTTCCAATTTGAAGCTGTTTTCTGTTACAAATCAATGATTTGCAATGTACGGAATGTTTGCATGGTTTAAAGAGAATTCTTTATAACGATGTAAGTACTTAAATATCACGGCCCTACTTGGAATGAATGGTAATTTTAATAGATAGGAATTTAACGGATGAGCATGTAATGAGATAGATATGGAGCAGTGGAATGAGGAGCATGAGGATCGTGAAAATGTGCCGCGAAGCCTCATTGTCTACCACGCTTTGTTTCGTCAAGGCACGACCGGCATTTGAACCCCAATCACAGCGATCGGAGGCGAGCGCTCTGACCGCTTCATCACCCCCTCCAATTACAACATCGGTGCTCTTGTCGCTTTGTGTACGATTGGCAGACATTTCCAAGCTCTAGAGACAGGGAATGGCCTCCATGTGGGCGATCAACGCATTAGTTGCCGAGACAGTCGCAAGAGGCGCTGGGGCGCGGACGCGTTCTTTCAGTAAAGTCGCTGCCCTCCGCGAGGCGCGCATGCTGGGCACTTTGCCCGCAATACAGTTTTAGACGCACATTTTACGACCCGAAGAGAGAGGATTACGTGCCCTAGGATTTGTCCGGCAGCTCAAGTTTAAGAACCTTGTTTCGCGTTTTGGAAGTAAACGTCGGGTTTAGTCAACACGGGGCTTCTTGTAGCATTGAGGAGAGAACGAATGCAGGCAGGTCGTACTTTCCGCTTCTGATGCAATTTGAATTCTTATAACAATATTTTTATGCTTTTGAATTGAGTAATCCTGAGTTGTGTTCTGTGACTACACGAGCACAGAGTTTTTGGTAGTACTGAATTGCTCTTCTAACAATGTTGAGCCAGCCCACGTGGGCAATCGCTTTCATCCTCTTCCGCAAGTCTCGCGAAGCTCCCATAGCCCGGAGGTGGGCGCCACCAGGCAATCACGTCCAAGGTGCAAAAGCACAGATATGGAGTCTCGCTTACAAATCAGAAAATCTGAGGTAAATAAATATCTACTATGTCACAAGAAGCAAATTTTACAGGAGAGCCAAACTGATGTTACGATCTTTTCCTCCTTTTGTTTTGTACACGACTATTTTCTTCACTTCTTGGCATTAATTTTTAAATTAATCTGTGACACATCTTATTTATTTTTCTTTCTCAGTTTTCTAAGAGTTCTGGGGATTCTGTTGTCGTTTCCTTCTATGTTATGATGGAATATAGTGGTTTTCAAAAATGTCCAAATCGGTTATTATTTAACCTAGGATATAGTGCTTCCTTCCATTAGAAAGAGAGGAAAGTGTTATGTAAAATGGTGTCAAAACGTCAATTTCGAAAAATTTGGACATAGTGCGCCTTTCTTCCCGAAAAAATATGTTACCTTGCCTTCCTTACTCATTTAATTATTTTGTTTACAGACTCGTCAACTATTGAGGTCATTAGTCCGGTAAATGTAATGCACGATATATCCGGGGGACGGCGGTATTCCTCCACCACTGGAACGTGAGACCCAGAACCGACCAGCCGGGTTTCCCCCACTTCAAACTTCTCCTCCAACACCACCCCGGCCGGGACACGAGCCTTGCTTCCGCCTGTCTCCCGACTTGTGTAGTAGTGTAGTGTGTGTGTGTGGGTGGAAGGGGAGAAGAGGGGTCAAGAAAAAGGAGGAAAAGATTGCGCGCGATTCGTGGCCCGTTTTTAGAGTAATCCTTCGCCATTCGTCTGGTATTGATTGAAGAAACCACTGACAACTACCGATCAGAGCAGCGGGCTACTAATACGCTCATACAGAACGACGTTGAATTCGCCTTAGCTATTGAGTGTCAAAAATTCACCACCGTCGGGACCCGAAACCTAGGATCTCCTGGTCTGCGACGCTGCAGTGAACAACAGTGCCATTTCCACGCAAAGTTTTAAATTGTCTCAACAATGTCTCCAAACTTGTTCTTTTATTTTTTCGGTTATAGGAAAGTATGCTTTATTTTTAAAGGTACAGGTACAGGTCCGATTTTCGTTGAACTACCTGATTATTTGAAAACTACAAAAGTTTATATTTTTCGGCATTTTTCTGTATTGAACTATGGTATTGAAAAAATGAAATTTTATCTGAATAAAAGCTGTTCTTCAAAATTAGATCCAAAACAATTTTTAGGTACAATAGGCCATGTAGTACAATTTTTTCAGCATATAAGTAGACTTCGCGTAATTTTTCGTGAAATAAAGATAATTTTAAAAACAATGTTTTCCCAAAAGCATTTACAATTTTTTCTTTAAATCTTTCCTCGGATTTTTACCCCAAAAAGAAATACTAATTTTGACTACTTTCTTTCATCTTTCAGGTACTCTTTTTTTAATTGTTTTCTTTAATAGTTTACTTGCTACAGATAAGCTGAAAGAGATTTATATTGCCCGAATTAGTGGAAAAGAAGTAAATAAACATTGGTTTAAAAGACGTTTAACGGACAAACGTGTATTTGAACGAGTTGAAAGACTTCTAATATATATTTGCTTTACAAGTCAATTCAGATTTGCGAAAAAGTTTTAAACAATTAGTGAAATTATTGTGATAGTTGTGAAAACATCAAAATTCAAAGTTTCATCTATAAGAGTAACGAAAAATCTTGAACTTTGTGTTTTTAAATTTTTGAATATCAAAGTGGTGAATTTTGTGGCATTTAAATAGGTAAAGTACAGTAATCTAATTGTATTTATTAGTTTGCAGCTGATATCTATTGCGTAAACACATTGAAATTTTCTCGCAATTAACTAATAACATTTAAATTCTAATTAGAATCACACTACTTTAATTTTTTTAAAATATGTAACTTAAATTAAATAATTAAATAAACTTAAATTGAAAAGATAATTTAGGAAACTTTTTTTCACACATAATCTGACTTTTCATCTATTTATTTATTTTCATATTTGCCACGCATTCTGATACGCATTCGTGACATGGCTACTATTCGCTATACACTTTCTACTCTGTACACTCTCTAAGCCGACCTTCTAAAAGCCTTCACACACATAAACAATAATTTAGATAAACATATCCGAAGGCTCGAAGAGGTCGTTCAAAACTCAGACGGTTGGACAACAATAGGCAACACTGCAGAGACTTTCAATCGTCCATCCGGAAAGCAAAAACACAATCATCACTACCAATCACGACTGAAAACAGATTTTCTGTGTTAGATTAGGACAATGATTTTCCTTGCCTTCCCAATCCTCACTACCCCCTCCCATCATCGACACGTCCACCCACAAACCGACGCAAACAGGCTAGCAAGCGCAAAGAAACAAAGACACGTAGAGTTGCGCAAAACCTTGCCCACAAGTAAACAATGACATTCCCACTGAGCCCACCAAAAATGTAATAATCCTAGCAGATAGCCATGGACGACAAATCTCCTCCCTGCTCAGTGAGAAACTTCCATCCAATTTCTCTGTTACGGGTGTGTCTAAACCCAACGGGAGGTTTGCCGACGTTATCAGTGAGTTGGACACCCACACAAAAACTCTCACCAAACGGGATACAGTCATCATCATAGGAGGACAGAATGACATCAATTTGGGTGGTCACTTTACACCTGAGCAACATGTTGACAAACTACAACGTGCCGCCCAAAACACGAACATTGTAATCTCGACTCTTCCCTTCCGGTACAACAAGCCAAACAAACCAACATTGTGTAAAGAAATTAGACTCGCAAACCAATTAAAACTGCATCTGAGAGGCACACATGTTATATTATTTGAGCTTAACTTTCACTCAGAAAAACACTTCACCCGGCATGGTCTTCACTTGAACCTTGTTGGAAAACATGCACTCGGTAGCGAGCTTGCAAAACACATCCTTACACCTCAGCAGTATCCTGCCCAAGACTCATCCCCACTTACATCTCCTAGTTCTCTTCCATCCTCCGGGACTCCTTTGGACCCAATTACCTTATCCCCTGAACCTAATCCTTGTACTATCTCTCCCATTATTCATCCCACTATATGTGACCTATCCTTCCTCACCTCCTAACACTGCTGGGACACGATACTTCCTTCGACCACGCACTCGAGGTAAAAATGAGATAAATAAATAGCAACTACAGTCAGATACAGAAGAGAAGCATCCGTGTAGGTACATGCAGAAGATTCAAATAATGCACCATAACGTGCAATCTCTTTCAAATAAAATTCAATTTATCGATGCAGCATTACAGTGTGATTTGAGTCAAATATATGTTTTATGCTTTACAGAACATAATGATCTAAACACACTCCAAATTCCTAGTTTTTATCTCGTAGAATCTTATTGTAGAGCGGGGGAATCAAATAAGGGCCCTGCTTACGGAGATTCGTGTATTTACGTAAGAAATAATATTGATTCTACCTTCTTGTCAGAATTCAATTTATATGCAGTTGAAAAAGTTTTTGAAATAACAGTCGTACATCTTACTACGCTCAAAATTATCTTACTTTGCATCTACAGACCTCCAACAATGCGAACTTTAGATTGTTTCATTTTCTTAGAAAATCTAGAGATAATTCTGAATAAAATTAGTAATCTCTCTTTTAAATCCATCGTTGTATGTGGAGATTTTATTATTGATTTTCTGAGCGAATCCCACGAAAAAGAGCAGTTTCTCAATTTCACTCATTTTAATTTAGATATTACAGGGAACGTACCTACACGGAATACACTTAAATCACAAATAGCAATCGATCAAGTTATAATTAACAAAACGACAACTAGATATGAAATAATAACAAATAATTTAGGTTACAGTGACCACGATGCACAAATTCTTACAACTACTAATAACATGAAATCTGACACAATAAAAAAACACGCATGTGCAGAGCATTTACTAAAGTTAACAAAAAATGATTTACGGACTACTTGCTGAATGAATCATGGGATGCAGTTTATAACACTATTGACACAAATGAAAAATATAGTTTATTTTTTTCAAAGGTTTCAATTCACTGTAACGCGTGCTTTCCTCTTAAAAAGAGAAAATTAAACATTCACGAAAAAGTAATACTTGGATCACACAAGGAATTAGAACATTGTGTAAAAATAAACGTACGCTGTACTTTATTTCTAAACATCATAACATATCACCCGGTTTCCATATCTACTTCCGATAATATAAAAGAATTTTAACGAAAATAATAGTTTAGGCAAAAATAATGAAAAATAATGAGGATATTTTGAATGCTAGAAAAAAATCTAAAGCAATGTGGAATGTCGAAAAAATACCACCCCGGCATCAGGATATTTCGTAGAGAATAATGTTTTGAAGGATAATGAAAGAGAAACAAGTAATCCAGAAAAAGTTGCGAATCTCTTCAACCAACACTTTTCTAGAATTGCGGTTGATCTCACGAAGGGACTAAAGCCACAAAATTCAACACCACATGCTTCTCAAAAACAATTTGGCACGATGCTTATTTCCAATTTTTTTTCCAACGAAATCCTCAGAATAGTCATTAAACTAAAAAATTAATATTCATCTGGTTTAGATGAATTTGATTGTTTATTAAAAACGTGTGCACCTGCCATTATACACCCATTAACTCACATTTTCAATGCTTTCTTGTGCACAGGAATATTTCCAGATATTTTCAAAACAAGAAAACTAAGCCTCTTTATAAAAATGGGAACAAAAATGAAATTCAAAATTACCGACCAATTTCTCTTTTCATTGAGCTTGGAATCTTACCATTGCCTTACCATATTATTTAAGAATATGTAGTTTTTGTCAAAACTGACCTAACGGTGGGACCATATTTTCATGACACTTTTTCATATTTTCATGATCATTTTTTCATGATCATTTCACTGATATTTGTAGTTACAACACACATCGTAGAAATCATGTTCATCAAGTGTCAGTATCAACAGCTCACTACAAGAAATCCACATACAATACATGTACGTTACTTTACAACTCATTGCCAGATGACATTAAACAATTAAAATTGGTACACAAATTTATGTTAAAAGTAAAATCTCTTCTGCTGCAAAACTGTTTCAATACAATTAGACACTATACTGATCGTCAAGAAGAAAAATAATGTTTACTTTAACAAAACCAAGATATAGTATAAGGAATTAGTTTACATTTGCATTGTATAATTTAAAAAATGACTTAATATGCCTGTAACAAGTAATGTACTTCAGCTTCCGGGTCAATGTCCCCCATCTCGATCGGGTTTTTGACAAGTTTCCCTGAGCCATAGAGCAAATGCTGAGATGGCCTCTTGATTTCTTCTGAATGTAAATGTAGCTTCACAATGCACACGTTTTGTTGAGCTTTCCGTTTGCTTGTAGTGGTAGTAGAGCTTAGGGTGAGTTTCTATTTTGTTAGCAATGCAGAAAAATTAAATCTGCAGTTCATTTACCGTTACAAATAAGTTGTCTATAAGGTTTCTATAAGGAAACTCAAGGAAGCATGCGCAGATGATTTTCTGCTCATACGTCACATATATGTTTCTAATGTTTTTCACTAAATAAATATCTAAATACTTTAAAAACTGGCGTAATTCCGAATTTCTTTGAAGCCTCCGAATTTTCGAAAACTGCAATACTTTCAAACTTCTTCGGCGTGTTCCTACAAATACAATATCAAAATTAGAGACTTTTTACTTTTTCACCTCTTCTCATAAGAAAAGTATTGTAATCGTGCGTCAAAAAATGGCGATTTAAATAATAAAACAAAAGACTTATTTTCAGGACCTGATAACGAACACATGAATACATCTTGTTCCTGTAACTAGTAAAGTAGCACATGTTCTAAAACGTTATGTAGCCAGAACCCGCGTTTTGTGGATCCTTGACACCAAACAATCAATTGACGGCAAAATGTCTGTCCGTCCGTCTATCTGTGGTCAATGTTAGCACGTGAAAGGTTCTGACGATTTTCTCAAAAAATGATATTCCCTGTTTGATATTTGCCCACACGCGGTCCTGCGAGTTAAACGGTTTTGATTTTTGGGTGCACGGGTTTGATTTTGGGGTGAAAATGAAGCCTTTATTACTTTTGAAAACCTCAAAACTGGCTCCAAATTATTTGATGAAACTTTCTTCTAGAATGGTGTAAAAGATGCTTAAAAGAATGGATCTGGCTTAATTTTCGTTGAAAGACCTGCTCTTTGAAAAAATGCAAATTGTTAAAATTTTTCGGCATCTTCCTACAATTTTAACATAGAAGATAAAGATTTTTTCATCTTTAAATAAGGTCACGCACAATACCGCACCGAGAATTGAAGTCTGATCCACCGAGCTAACACGCCGTCAGTCATTCCACAACGCTATAGAAACACAGTAGAGTTGTAGCTAGGTCCGCCACATAAAATGTAGTTGTCTCAACCCGGTATTTCTAACACGTATTGTTTGCAATTTTTGAAAATACGGAAAGTTCGCGGAAAATGAGACTAGCACCATATCTTTTACATTCCGTTGTTACGAGGAGAAAATTTAATGAAAAAATTTGAAACACTTTTTGAAGAACATGTGTTAGAAGATCCATAAATTTTGTTTATAGTTTTGTAATGTTAATTTTTCGCTATTTTCGAAACAACGGAGAATTTGCCGAAAATGGAACTAGCACCCAATTCTTTACCGTTCATTGATACATATGAGGAGACAATTTAAAAAAAAAAACTTTGTGCCGTTTTGAGACAAAAATTGATGAAACATTTAAAATTGCCAAAATTTCGCGGCTAATTACACAAAAACGACTCTGATGTTCTAACTATTGAACATGATCTGCATTTAAGACCTGCATTTAAAGAACAGATTTCATTAAGGGCAAAATCTATATCTCCGGAATTTCAACGAACATGAGATCTGCACCATTCTCTTAAACGTACTTTGCGCTATCCGAGGACATTTGGAGCTATTTCTAACAAAATTTTGAAAATGGTTTTGGGGCTTCATACAAAGTACCCTCAAAAATCAAAATGTAATTTGAAATTGCGAAAGACTCACTGAAAAAAAGGATACCATAATTCCCAACAAGATTTCAATAGTTACACAAAACCTACGTATGCGAAACAGAGACCTTGTTGCTTTACTCCCTTTCCTTGTTACAACAGCATCTAAGATGGCTGACCTTGATAGACCAACCTTGATGGACCAACCGGCCTGTGATTTCTGAGAGGTTGATGTTGCTTCATAAACGGACCTGTCGGCCTTATCAAGCCTCATCATGTTGCAAAGCACTGGCTGGCCACAGCAGCCAGGTACTTTGTCAGATTAATTACGTAGTGAAGAACATATACATTGAAAAACATTCAACATCTGTTAAACACACACACACATGTGTGTGTGTATATATATATATATATATATATATATATATATATATATATCACATTATTTCAATTACGTAATAGAAGCATAATGCGGTAATTATGACTTTATCAAGCAAAGAAAACATATCTGTCATTCTTGCCCAAAACGGGAACGAAGTTTGAGACAAACTTTAATAATTATATTATTTTCCGTCTGTGCTGTTACACATGTAAATATAAATGTTGAAAGGCAGACTAATTACGTTATATATTTATCAGCTACCAGTCCCAGGCCCTCGGCGGGCTCTTGGAAGTGTGTGTGTGGGGGGGACAGGAAGTTGCGCAATATTATCCGTTCATCCTAAGAAAAATCCTGATTTAAAGAAGTACAAATGTAAGTTCACTACATAAGAACTAATTTGAACCATCGGTTGTTAAATTAACCTTGCATCAAAACTACTGCAAACGAAGAAGGAGAGCATGCGTGTTGCTGTGCGATAAGGACCTGATATCAGCCGAGTGTCAGCAGCAACGTGGGAGAGGGTCAGAAGGGAAGCGCGTGGGACGCAACGGCGTGGGACGGCGCGCGTTGGACCGCAACGGCACGCCGCCGCTCGGCCTGCGAGGACATACTATTCAGTTCATTTTGGAAGGGCTAAGAGAGTGACTGGCCCTTCAGGAAAATTTCTTCGAAGTGGCGAAAAGCGCGTCGTTGTGAAAGTTTTCAATTTGTTATTGTAGAAAAATACGTCGTTGGCAAAGCAAATCGTTGAACGAACTATGAGTTCACTGGTAAGTACAGTATTGAAACTTATCGTGCTGCATCAGTGTGGATTATAATCTAAAGGATATTGTTGGAATCTTTTAATAGGTGCCAGACTACAGAATCTAAAATACCTCTTTGAAGTGAAAATCTTATCTCATTGGAAGTAAACGGGCGAATAAGATGTTCGAAATAAAATGATACCTTCATTTACACCGCCTATTTGAAATCAAACAAGAATTGTCAACCAAGATTAAAAGAGAATGGTGGAATGGAATTGCAACTTTTAGGTACGTATATATTTATATCATGAGTTGTAATAATAGAAAGGCATATATTAGTTTATGTGCATTTCTGTTGGACATAACCAACAAAACGTGGCCATTAATCCAGCTCAAAGTTATTTTAATGTAAATTGTAAAATTCCCCTAAAAGCTTATGTCGAACAAGATAAACAATTATTTCGTTTTACATCATCGGTTTGAATCCTTACAATTCAAATTTTAATGTTGTTAAGTGAATATAGAGGACTTGGCTTCCAAAAATCATTATTTTGCATTAATTTGTGCCTTTTTTAATAGTAAAAAAAGTACCTATTAAAAAAAGTTTAAGTTATTTAATTAGTTTTTAATACTCAATTAAGCATTGCAAATTCGTATTAAAATGTAAAGAAATAATATATATTATGTTGCCAATTCATTGAAATTATTTTAATATAGTCTTCAAGTGTCATTAATGGCCATTAGAAATTGTAGAATTAATTGTTGTGTAGTATTTCCATATGTTATAAGTGTACAGAATTTTGATTACTGTATTTAAATTGAGACTAAAGCCTATCATGTTCTGTAAATAATTGAACAAAATAATAATGCATTCCTCAAAAAAACTGCTGTGAAAGACTTTCTATTTTTTTTTATTTTCAATAATTATCACTTTAATTATATTTTCAAATACTATTGTATTAATTTTATTTTTCAGGTAGTTTTTGGCACAGGTGATGGAAATTGGTCAGGTGATGGTTCATCGATGCAGATATTCACGGATATTGTTAATTCTAAATGGCTATTGCATTCTATAACAAGATCATGAAGATGTATTTGAAGGTGATGCCAATATACATTTTGCTAATTTTGCAAGCATAATGGACTTTTGTGATTTCATTTGTATTTAACATTCACAAAATGTGTATACATTAATGGAACAATTTTTTTTAGTGTGTATCATTTTTGACCAGGCAAGTTATTTTAAAATTCTCATTAGGTAATATAACTTGTGTTATAATTCTGTTATAGTTTCAATGTGTACTATGTAGTAGTGCTCTCAGAATTGCTACAAATGAGTATGAATAATGATTTGGGCTATTATTCATCTTCAAAATTACCAAAGAAAAATATCTCAGATTGTGTTAATGATTCTTGGGCAAAGAAATGTCATTACTGTTGTAATAGTGTTGACCTTGATAATTTTCTGAAACATTTCCCTTGCCAAGTGAACAAAATACTTTCCTCTTGAAATAAAACAATTCAATAGTAATAACTAGACATGATTCTCGTGCCCTTTAAAATGCTAAAACCTGGATACATATGCCAGATAAAATTTGACAAAAAATGCACTATCAAATTTTAGCTTGGTATTTTTTTCATTGTCTTTTGAAACAGGAACACTATACAATTTTTCGAAATTTTACTTAGTCAAATTCATCCTTTTGTGAGACATCAATCTTTTTGAACATTCTACTACCTCACCAGATGAAATTGGAGCATATTTGTAAGATGAAATCTGAGCCAATGTGAGGTCAAATTCTGCATTTTCTACTCTTGAATCACAATTTTTTTTCTTTAAATTTCATAGAAGTTTTAAATCGAATTTGAATTTATTGGTTTATATAATTTTTCCTTGGCAGTCACACTTGCATGTCCAAACACTAATTTCAAAGACATTGTAATATTTTCAACATTATTTAATGACTTCAATAGAGGTAATCCTGCTGTTTTCAATTTCTGAATTGGTATTGGCAATTTTATAACATATTTTATTTTACTTTTTTGCATGCAAGCAGACTAAGAGTCTGCACCTTATTATTTTCCCCTCCCTTGTATCACTGTCAGTTACCAGTGATATTGAGTAGTGATCAATGTGTGTGTGAAATTAATCAATAGTATTCGGAGAATATAATCCTAAATTTTGAAGCAATCTAGAAAAGTATGCATTTAACAAAATAACTTGCCAAATTTAAAAGTCACTTCAGAACTGGTTATTAATATGCTAAGAAAACTTATTATTTGACTCATCCAATAAAATGAAGGCCAAGCATTTCGTCCCACGCTAAAGTGATGAGTCTTCTCCCACCTTACACAATACTAAAATCATGATTTATCCCGACCTCTCACTATATTTATTCGCTGTTATTGAGTGCACATTCTTCTCCACAATTTTTTATTGTTGCATTCAGGTGATAATAACAATAGTTATGACATTAACTTGTTGGGAGTGTAGGATTTGTAAATGCAGGCCAATGAGCTTATTCATTGTCAAATGGGCAAAGAGGTTTCTAAGCAATGAGATTGATTCAAATTGCAGACCCAGCAGGTAAATCAATGCTGGGCAGTACATTTTAATTCCAGTTTTTAAATTAATTTAACTAATTTGATTTGATTTTATAGTTTGTGTGTACATTTACATTACAGATATTGAAATAACAGAAGTAACAAATATAAATATGATTTATGTTGGTGATTTCTTCCATATACTTTTTTGATTTTAACAGTATGTAAACTATTTATGAATTCATTGTAATTGTAAACTAAGTGTTAATTTTATGTAGATGAATTTTGTGCTAGTGAATGTAAGAACCCTAAGTTTAATGAAGGGACTAATAGAATTGAACCTTAAGTAACCAAAATTAATATAAACATAAAACAAGAATTTTAAATTTGTAAAATGAAAGGTTAAAAGAAATAAACAACAAATAGATTCGAAAATAATTTTCAGCTACATATTTAGCCATAATTTTAATAAATCTTGGCGTTTTTATAAAATAAATGTGAATTAAATTTGTTTTTGGGAGATCAGTAATAAAAGTTTCTATTTAAATGTACTTGTAAAACAATTTTAAAATAGTTTTGAAACAGTAATAAAACGTTTTTAAAATAATTTTGAAAAAAGGTGTAAAATCATTTTGAAATAATTACTGATGACTGTAAACATGTTCTTAGTCTCCTTGTGTATTTAATCCACCTGATAACATAAATGATTAAGTGGTACATCAATGTTTCATTATCATTTGTTAGCTATTAAGTTTATGTCAATATATTTCACTCTATTGTGAGTTACGTTATATTTTACACATTTTATTTCACTAAATAAATATTTTAATGTTAAATTCTAATATTTTAGTTTTAGGTACATGCTGTTTCAGAATATTCATTGTATGTATGTATGTGAATATATATATATATATATATATATATATATATATATATATATATATATATATATATATATATATGTATCTTCTATATATATAAAAGAAAGTCGTGTTAGTTACACTATTTATAACTCAAGAACGGCTGTACCGATTTGACTGAAAGTTGGTGAGCAGGAAGCTTAGGGCCAGGAGACGGACATAGGATACTGTTTATCCCGTTTGACAACGTTCCTGTGTGAGAACGCACGTTTTTGCGTGATTTCGCATGTTAGCGGTCATTTTTGCCTGTTGTAACCCATTGTTGTAACGCCGCACTGATAACAGAAGGCGATAATAATAGCCGCCTTTCGTTCGCTGTTATCTATATATATAAGAAAGTCGTGTTAGTTACACTATTTATAACTCAAGAACGACTGTACCGATTTGACTGAAAGTTGGTGAGCAGGAAGCTTAGGGCCAGGAGACGGACATAGGATACTGTTTACCCCGTTCGACAGCGTTCCTGTGTGAGAACGAACGTTTTCGCGTGATTTCGCATGTTAGCGGTCATTGTTGCCTCTGGTAACCCATTGTTGTAACGCCGCACTGATAACAGAAGGCGATAATGATAGCCGCCTTTCGTTCGCCGTTATCTATATATATAAAAGAAAGTCGTGTAAGTTACACTATTTATAACTCAAGAACGGCTGTACCGATCTGGCTGAAAATTGGTGAGCAGGAAGCTTAGAGCCAGGAGACGGACATAGGGTACTGTTTATCCCGTTCGACAGCGTTCCTGTGTCAGAACGCACGTTTTCCCACGTTTTCGCGTGATTTCGCATGTTTTCGCGTGAAGGTACTTAACTGAAGAGTGCAACCTATGCACCAAAATTCAGGAACAATAATGAATGATTAATCTACTTAATTTTTTATTTGTATTTTCTAATAAACAATTTAACTTAATAAATTCCAAAATCTGCTTATTTATTGCCTTTAACAGCCGGTCCTTATGATTACAACTTTGCATTTCTCTCTTAAACAAAAATCAATTCCAAAAAAAAACCCTCTGCTACGTAATAGATTTTTTAATTATCTATTTAATATCAGATCGTTTTTTGGAAATTCTTCTTTGTTTGAGAGAAAAACACAAATCTGCAATTGCTTTATTATCACGAGTGCAACAAGGATAGTACAGTTTCTCACAGTGAGTGCGACGCTGAGAAAAGATGGGACCGGCTGTTAAGGCGGAACAGAGTTCGCCAGGTCTGCTGTGCTATCTATTTTATATATATATATATATATATATATATATATATATATATATATATATATATATAACTTTCATTCAAAAACAATGCGGGCATATTGTATGTATGTATATCTACCGTAATAACAGTCAGACTGCAGAATTTAAAGCCTTTTGAGGCTTATTGTGAAATTTAATTATCACAAAATGCGTAATTTTTATGCAATTATATTTACGGTGCTTGGTTGTGTAGGTAAATATACAGATCTGTTTTTGGATCAAAAATAAATAATGAATATTCTATTAATAGTAAGTACCACGTATAACCCATCCTATACCCGTCAACGATCAGTAATTGTAACACCAATTAGAAATGCTTAAATAAGGCAACACCTACGGCTGGTCCTTCATCCAGTGTAGCTGTGCAAGCCGACACGGAAGGCCGGCTCCTTCTATCAGTTTCGCCCGGATGCGTCATGACGGTAGGCTGGATCCTCCAACCTGTGTTGCTCGCTTATGCCGAGCAGATAGCCAACTCTTCCAACAAGGTTGCTTGGACTCCGCAGCTTCTACCCGTGCACTCTGACAAGGTGAATTCAGAGGAGTGCAACAAGGGACTCTTTACGATGCAACTTTTCGTTCTAACTATCTCCGTCACGGAACAGCAACAGTGTACCTGGTTGGGCCTATATTATCATGCATTCCCTTGATACAGTTTAATGGATCAGGTATACTGCAACTGTTCTTTTTCCTCCGTGCGTCAAGTGATTTTTCGGTATCAAGGATCCACAAAACATGGATTATGGCTATACCACGTGTTAGAGGAAGTAATTTACTATATTTAGGAACAGGATTTATCCACTTTTTCGTTACCAGAGCCAGACAATAATCCTTTCGGTCGATTATAGTTTTTCGCCAGAAGAGCCAATAAGTGTATATAATTTAGTATAGATTTCAAATACGTTATCAGTTTTCGCGTATCACATACAGTTTCTCGGTAATCGTGTTTTTGTTGTTCTCACGGGACCTGGTTTCCAGGAACTCTCGGTGGACTTCCCTTGGGCGATGCGTTTCACGAATTACATTCGTGCCCGTCGCAGAAATAAGATGAGACAGTGTCTCCTCTTTTCGAACCGACAGAGTGCGTCTAAGGAGAAAGACGTATGTCAACTGCTGAATACAATACAAGAACTTCTATGACAGTGGTTTATTGATGAACACCAATGCACACCGCGAAGTGTGCATTTCTTTCAGCACAAAAAATGAATGAACTCTGCGGTTCATCGTATCCCAGGCAACATCTACTCAATACAGATATTTTCCATTTCGCGAGTTTTAGTTCCTTTGAGGCATGAAGTCTTGGATTATTTAAATGAAGTGGAAAGTGTTCCAGTGCTCAAATACAAAGTAATTGCGATAATTCGGTATCAGTCAACGACGTTATTTTGTAGCAGATTATGTGATAAATCATCCCTCGTAGGTGTCACAATCATTGAAATAAATTCTGTTATGCTTGTGGTTCTTTTACACCAAAACACCAGAGACGCATGATTTCCTCACGACATCAGAAGCTGTACCAGCTGTATTTCGGATGCCCTCTAGGTGATCAAAGTAAAGATGACCACCGCATGTTATTTGCAAACCATGTGCAACGAGATTAGGAGATTTGGTGCAAAAAAAGAAACATTCTATGCCCTTTGCTATTCTCATGATTTGGCGTGAGCTCATCAACCACGTAATGATTGCTACTTTTTCTGTATCCGTATTATTAGTTTCTCATGCAAGAATAAGCATTACATAGCGTATCCGATTCTTCAGTCTGAAATAAGGCTCGTGTCTCATGACGACCAATTACCGGTTCCCAACCCTCCGTGTGAAATGAATGAAGTACTTCAAGAAACGAAATGTGCATCGAGTAGTAGTCTTAAAGAAGTAGAAAGTTTTTCAGCTACAGAATATATTCCTGAGATGTCTAATATGGAAACACAAAAATTTACACAATCCCAATTAAATTATCTCATTAGGGATCTTTCGCTACCCAAACTCAAAACAGAACTTTTAGCATCGAGACTGAAAGGAAAAACAAATGTTAGAGAACGATGATTGTATTTTCCATTACAGATCGAGAAGCAAAGATCTAGAGCAATGTTCTTCCTTAGGTGGTATTTTATAATGATGTTAATCGTCTCTTTATGGAATTGAAGCAACAGTACAGACCTTCGGTACGGCGCTTATTTATCGTCGCATCCCAGCGGAGTTTAAAGGCAATCTTATTGCACATTGCAAATAGCCTTCGACAGCGATTACTCATTACGTTCATTTGAAAGAAACGTATGAAAATTCAAGTGCTGTGATAGAAGCAATTCAATACAATAGTTATCAGTGGAACGTCTATGGACACTTGAAAGTGATCACTATATTGGTGGATTTAGAAGGAGGCTTTACCAAGTTCTGTTGCTTCCTTTCCCAATAGGATAGTCGAGATACGGTTAGGGATGGCAAAAAAATCGATGTTTTTTAAAACATCAATATTTCCTTTCGATATTTTCGTCACATCGATATTTTGTTGCAAAAACATCGATTTTTTTAATTTTTAATTTTTATTTTATTTTTTTAATAAAGGGGTTTAAGCACGTTGTTGAGTAGTAGCAACCCACAGAAATATCGTTGTTTTGCGTCATCCTCTTTATAACGTTGCACTTTTCATCTATGCAATCTGAGGAAGTTTGGGAGCTGCTTGAATTATGAATGTATGTTATCGCCAGGCGTGTCATTGCCTGAATCGACAGTTATGTTAGAAATGGCCCTCACACGTTTTGACAAGTCGAGAACCAGACTCACTCCAGTCCTGGGCGGTCCCATAGTAACAGGTAATGTGTGACCAACCATTGCTTTCCAAACTGGCACGTCTTTCACCATATACTTATAAATAAAATATATGTTTTATATGTGCAAGTAAACTTATATTTGTTCAACATTTATCACCATATTATTTGAGTGTTTGTTTTGTCATTTAGTAGTTTTTACCGCGCTATTAGAGAGATGAAGTGCTTGAGTTTATGGAAATACTGACTCTCATATTTTCGTTAGTTCATTGCAGTGTGCGATACACACGATCCAGGCAGAAGAGCTTCGTTTCTTGTGAAATTTAGCTGTTAATTACATTTGTCGAGTAGGTAAGTTAAGAATTTATATTTTGTAGTGTTTGTTATTATGATTGGTTGGAAGACATTTAGAGACCTTGAAATAAAAGGGTTCTAACTTTACTTTTATGGAAAAAATAGTTATCGACTTGGTTGGATATTTCAAAAGTATTTCTATTTATTTATTTATTTATTTATTTTACGTCAAAAAACAGTTAAAAACTGCGTATGACGTGCTATGGGGAAAAGTGAATTGTGTGCACATTTTCAAAATTCTGTGATCCCTACACTAAGTCATATACTACTTAAATTTTGAATTTTAAAAGGGAGAAAAAAACAACAAAAAAACTCCCATGTAATAAAATCTATTTTCAAGGATAAATAAGCAATAAAGTTTGGCTCTTATTACTTCCTGCCGCGACAACATGGAAACGATAATTTGAATAATTGTATTTCCCACTGAATTCTAGAAGACGTGCACAGAAAATGAAGCTACATTTATGTCCAGAAGCAAAACAAGGGGCCATCTCAGCATTTGCTCAATGGATCAGGGAAACTGGACGAAAACCTGATCGAGATGGGGGTCATTGACCCGGAAGCTGTTACAATAGTTGTTACAGGTTGTTTATACTCATTTATACAGTCCAAATGGTAATTAATGCATTATGCATCATTGTTAAAATTAATGTTACTTTTCTTGTGATGCTCAGTATAGTCTCTAATTGTATAGAAACAGTTATGCAGCAGAAACGATTTCACTTGTGATTTAAACTTTTCTATTGAATTTAATCGTTTAATGTCATCTGCCAAAGTGTTGTAAAATAATGTACATGTATTGTATGTGAATTTTTTGTAATGATCTGTTGATACTGTCACCTGATGAATATGATTTCTACGTCGAGTGTTATAGTAATAGACTTCGGCATTTTCTGAAAAAATATTCCCGCCCTTGAGCAAGTCATTTTGTACAAAAACCACTGATTCGTAAATAAAAAGACACGGTAATGGTAGAATTCCTAGATTAATGAAGAGAGACTTACATGAATCACGTGGGTGGGATTTGGTTATTATTCGTACAATTCGCTTTTGTAATCTAAAAGTCTGGGAGCTATAAGATGTATTTCCCCAGAATATTATGCCATATATCAGGCGGGAATGAACATTCGCGAAGTATACACAACGAGCAGTATGAAGGCTGACTGAGTTTGCAAGAATTCTGAACGCGTAGCATAATGAACTTAATTTTGTGTTCAATTCATTTAAATGGACGTTCCATTTAAGGTTTGACTGAATGGAGAGACCTAAAAATTTTGTTGCATTAACATGAGTCAATGGTACACTGTTCATTTTCAATGGAGCACAGAATTGTTTATTTGAAATGGAAAACTGCATTAAAACCGCTTTCTTTTCGTTTACTATTAATTTGTTATTTCGGAACCAATTTGAAACATCTGATATTGTACTATTTACGGTTTCTTTATTGCAAAGGATGTTCGTATCATCCGCAAAGAGAACCGTTCTTCCGTTTCGAATCGTCGAGGGCATATCGTTTACGTAAAGTAGGAACAGAATAGGGCTATTGGCTGCATAAATCTGAGATGTCAATTTTGCTTTATCTTTGTCAATTTCATTTTTATCTTCGTCATACAAGTTATAGGATAAATTTTAAAATATAAACCATCATCAATGAGTTTATTATTCACCCAGTGCTTTATTATGTTTTTGAAATAATTATTTTTATGTTATTTTTTGGTATATGTAGAATATTGAAGAAAAGATTAAGATGTCAAACATGGATCAATGTGTTAATATATCTGCCAAATCTAAGACAAAATATAATGTATACTACAATAATACAAAAATACTACTAAAATGTTTATAAAATGTATCACTGTTGTACAAATGGAAGTGACTAAATGGTAAAATAGCGAAATACGATGTTCTTTATTGTTAATTTTATTCTTTACGTTCGATATAAATTTTTATTAACATACTACTAACATGCTGGTAACTATAAAATATATTCCTCTTACGTGCTGTAATTAAAAATGGATAGGAAAATTGCATGTTTATTAGTATATAATTAGAACATCAATGTTTTAAACATCGATGTTTTTTCGTCGATGTTTTCATCGACTTCGAAAACCCTTTCGCGATGTATCGATGTTTTGGTAAAAGTTTCCATCACTAGATACGGTATACTGATTATAATGAGACGTGACTGGAATCCAAGATGTTCTTTCCATCGAGAAAAAGAAAATGTCGTGCATGTCCCATTGGTTGCTACATATACGTTGCTAATTATGTGTAATAATCAACTGCAAATTAAGCTTGGCTTGGTTAAAACCTTTGTAAAAACGCTTGGCAAAAGAAATTCGAATTGTTTCATGAACTTAGGTGAAACGTTTCGCAAAATAAATTCTGCCAAACTAAAAAGTGTGGGACCGAAGATCAGGGAGCTCTTGAGGGACCCAACATTTGAAGAACGACTGAGTGATATCGAAAAGAGGGCATGGGAAAGTGTTCAATGGCTTTCGCATAATTTTCTTGGTTATAAAATGTCTTCTGTTTACAAATAAGGCGTGCAGGAATTACTTAATGCATACCAAGATATGCGATGCCGCATGCCACTAAAACTTCATTTATTGCATTCACATTAACACTTTTTTCCCATCCAATGAAGGTGATGTTAGTGCCGAGATGGGAGAGAGGTTTCACCAGGACATTAGAGTTTTGGACGAGAGGTGCGGAGGCTTTTGGAATCAATCCTTGCGTGCAGACTATTGTTGTATGCTTTGCTGTTATGACGAAAACATTCACAACAGAAAGTCAACCGCTATGCATTTTTAGTTCGCAAATCTTTTTTTCTTTGGACTTGCTAGTGATTCCGGGTGCGTCAACTGCTAGGTCATTAGTCCCGTAAATGTAATGCATGTTTTTGCTCGGGAAGTGGCGGAGATCTTACCCCGCTGTGTGGCGAGATCCGGCGCCGACTTACCATCGGCTAGAGGGATTTTCCCCAACCAGGTATCCCCTACCGGCCGGGCACCGCCCCAGCCGGGACAAGCCCAAAGCTCCCGACATGTGTGGTAGTGTAGTGCATGTAGCGGAAGTTATAAGTAAGGGATGATAGGACAAGGAAGAAGAGGGAAAGATAGCGCGCGATCCATTGCCCCTTTGTATGGGTACTGCTCCGGCGTTCGCCTGGTGTTCATCGGAGAAACCACGGAAAACCATCGATCAGAGCAACCGGCCACTAGAATTCTCTTCGAGACTGCAATTGAACACGACCTAGCTGACAAACCTGTGTCGGAAATTCTGCCACTGTTGGGACTGCAACCTAGGACCTGCCGGACAGAGGCACTGCAGTGACATCAGTTGATGCCCTCAGCCTCTTTCGTTTTTTCTGTCGAAAATTCACCGTTTTCCAGTGCATATTACAATATATACTTTTCTTACGACGTAAGGGCGAGGAAGTAAAAATCATATCTTTAAAATAGGTCATGTAGTATTTTTTTCAAAAACCAATAGTTTCGGCATAATTTTTGTTTAAATTTAATGGGATTAATTTAAAAAAACATTTTCTCGAAAACGGCTTCTCAAAAGCGTCGGTAGAGATCTTTTTCGGGAGTGACTGCGTGGTTTAGCGGTAATGTGCTTGGCTTGAGTACGTGAGTACGAATCCTATCATGGAAATAAATTTGCGGTTAGAAAGACTTTTGATCGTTCAAGTACTATCGCCATATTACGTAAACGATATAAATAAGTAGGTTTTATTATACCACCACTAGTTTAAAGATTGTAATGACTTGGTATTTGGTGTTTATGATATCGACAGGTAAAACGTGCATAGAATTCACTTCTCTCCATAGCACGTCACACAGAGTTTTTAACTATTTTTGATGTAAAATAAAAAATGAAAAACATTGGAAAGTGGCGTACTACAAAATCTGAATGTAATTTTTAACGTGAGATTTTGATTCTGGTATCTGATGAATAGCCTTACATCATCTTCTGCTGTAATGAATCTACCTCAGGTAGTACGTTAGAAAGTTGCTCCTCCTTTAGGTAAAGGATTTTACCTTTTCCAGAACTATTGATTTGTAAATTAAACGACACAGCTACTTTCACGCACGGCAGTATACATGATGTTTCTGAATTAAGGTTATGGTTTTGAAATACCAATGTTTATTTTGCATCTCTGGTAGTTCTTTGGTAAAACAGTAATGGAATTCAGATACATCTATCTGAATGACCGTTGATGAATTGGGAATTAAGTGGATGGCTGTAATTAAACGTGATCGTAAGTTTTGAAATATTTTTAATGAACAAACTTTACTGAGGGACAACAAATACTTACATGCAAACATATGATATTCAAATGGCCTTGATGGTTGGTATGACATAAATTGTTTAACTTAAAACTAAATACAACCGTTGCTGCGTCTCCAGATGATAGTTTGTAGATTTCCGTTAGCTCGGCACCACGAGGAACAACACACCGATGATTTGCCGTCTTATTGCATCAGCTTATTCTCCACATGCGTAACACTTCTTAGTTTTACCTTTACACAGTTGAATGCTAAGTTTTACCATTATACAATTGAATAATTACTCGATCGACAAATTATTAATAGAAGTGGGAGTAGAAAGATCAGATAAATTAACGTTTTCAGGATTGTACTGTGGGTGAGCGCTTGGGCTCGTGTTCTCGCTCAACCGCCAACGGTCACACACCCTGCCAATTAACGGCTCCCGATCGCTCGGCCGCTCCGCGTGTGCTATAGACGTTCTTTGATGAAAGAAAGCGTTTTGTAACATTCCGCGTTGCCGCTCGGCCTGCACTATGGACGTTCCTTGATGAAAGAAAGCGTTTTGTAACAATACAAGTATTTCAATTTGCATGAAAATAGGCCTACAATAATCAAGTTAGTCTTTTATGCAGTATTCGTATTTTTTTCTAAAAACTGAATGTCCCTACAATGTTTTTCTCCAAGATGTTACACCACATCACCATTGAAATAAATATTAAAAACAAAAAAACACTCCGAGCTGTCTGCAAACACTCTCTGGGTACTAGCGAAAGGATAGTAGTACACACGTTAACGCGTAATACGTCGCGTGCATAACGGATGTAGTATGGAGGAAGTATTTTAATCGTGCGGCGAAAATTCGCGATTTTTCGACAGATAAACTATTACTGTCAGGCCCTGGTAACGAAATAGTGAACAATTCTTGATCCTTTGTGGGTGTAAATCACGCGTAGAACATGTCGAATTGTGCTAATGGTAGTAAAATAAACTGTGTTTTCCGTAAAATAATTTTAATTGGCTTAAACAACAAAACACAAATTATACATGAAACTAAACTTAATTAATATTATACATATAATACTGTTCATGAATAGATTTATCTCACTTATTCCCCAAAAATGTTGTGGCGCGTTGTGAATTTAGCAACTTTAGATCATTTTGTAACTGGCAAGTTTCGAAACTTAAGAAAAATATGCCTTTTGTTTCTTTTTCTCTTCTTACTACGGTTAGTAAAGAGGAAGTATTGTAATGCTGTGGAGGAAATCGGCAATTTTTTATAGAAAAATTCACATTGTCGGGCCCTCGGTAACGAAAAAGTGGATAAATCTTGTACGTATTTATGGAGTAAATTTCTTCTGTCTGTCTGTTTGTCCGACTGTATGTCTGTTTGGGTGTGTTTGTCTGTTGCTTTGTCTGTCTGATTGTCTGACTGCGTGTCTCTCAGTTTGTCTCTCTGTCTCTGTTCTTCCGTCCGTCTGTGGTGAACGCTAGCGTCTAAACCTTTCAAATTATTTTCTTCAAAATTGATATTTGCTAATTGAAGTGAATGAACTTAAGGCCCTGTGAGTTTGAGACGGATATATGTTTTATGAGGGTATTTTGCACGAATGCTTTTATGAGTCCCGACCAAATTTTCAATATTTTCTCAAAAATTGCTACAAATTTTCTAATTAAACTTTCTTGGTTAGCATAAAACATCCTAAAAATAACGCGGGTCTCATTTTCGTCAAAATCTGTGCATTTTCGAAAACACAAAATTTAAAGTTTTTTCGGTATCATCCTATAACTACAATAATTAAAATAGAGGTTCTTGTCCTTAATAAATAGGTTTTTGAAAGACAGATCTTGAAATAAACTCGTGTACAAGTTTTCGAAAATATGAGAATTTTGTGCGTAATTTTGGGTGTAATTTTGAGGCAATTTTTAAATAATTTATTGTTTCAAAGACGGCGTCAAAAGTTTTCTTTAAATTATTTTTATCGCCTGCAGTGAAGGGCCGTAAAAAGAACTGCAGGTCCCATTTTCGGAGAAGTCTTTATATTTTCAAAAATAAAAAAAAATTAACACGCGAAAGTACAATATCGATGATAGAGATTTTTCTCTTAAAAATTCTACTCTAAAACTCAGATCTTTAAAAATACACATAACATACACAATTTTTTGAAAACAAACAAGTTGTTTTCGCGTAAATTCTGCTTAAAGTCAGTGCAATGTATTTTAAAAATTCTCGAGCACAACTCCAATATTTTTATATTTTTATTCTTACACGAATAGAGCTAAAAGTGTATGTTTAATTTTCTTTGAACGCAAATCTGAAAAATACCAAAGTTAGAAATAATGAAGGAAAGAATGGGTTGTTGTAAAACCACTAATATAAATACACAATGATTTGGGAAAAATATAAGAAAGTAAATGAAACTTATGCCCTTCAAGACAGTTCTTCAAGTTGCTGATAGAATTGTAGTCTCTCGGAGCATGGTTGATAATAGTGTATGTACAGCATGAAAACTTCGTTGGAAGAATGGCGTCTCCAACGAGAAGTTGCACTTGTTGCACTTGTGCGAATTCCGCGCGCAACGCTGAGAGGCGGCGGCGCCGCGTGGGCGTGGGCGGGGGCGGGGGCGGGCGCGAGTGGGCGATCGCGCAGAGGTGTTGATTACAGCTGGCTTGGCTGCGCTCTCAGGATTCGCACAGACTTTAATCTGCTTTTAGTAGAGGCACCACCGCGTTCGCGTCCATCGTTGCCACGTCGCCTTCTTGCCGCCGTTGGCGTGCAGCCTCTCTATTCACCGCGTCCCTGCGAATGCCCCGCGGATTGCTTCTACCCTGCCTCAACCCCAGGCCTTCTGCAGCCGCCCACCATTCTTCAACCCTTCGCCGCCATACAGGAACGAAGATAAAGGGGAAAGACACTCCTGTCTGCCTTCGTCGGCGCGATGTATTCCTGCTGATTGGCGCATTGGATATCGTGCGAAAACCGAACCCATCCGCGCTGAGCTTGGTTGGCGCGCCGCAGCCAGGGGCGTTCGGCAGCCAGCCACCGGCCCATCCCCGCGCCCACGCGCCCGCTCGCCCCGGGGCGCAGACCAGCCCGCGCCCGCCCTCCCTCCCTCGGGGGCGTGGGCCGCGTGACGGGGCCGCTGCTCACTTCCTTCCCTGCCATCGCGCCGCACCGAGCCCGCTCTTAAAATACCGCCACCATCATCCACGTTGCCTCGCCCCGCCTCGCCCCGCCTCGCGCCGCATAGCTTCTGTAAGCAGAGAATTAAACCAGCCAATTTTTCCTTCAGAACTCGTCGCCCAACTTAAGGAATAGGTATTACATATACAGGTGTACGTGGCAATGAATTGATATGAATGATTTTATACCGAAAATGGGAATCAATAGAATTAGTATCAGGATAATGCATTTTTTCTAGAAACTATTACAATCGGAATACGTGAAATTTTAATATAAATTTTAAGAAGAGTTCTTTAGATAACACTCGCGTTGTAAGCACCGTAAGGCGGAATAATGTATCGTTGTTCTTTGAGTACTTCATGATTACATTCTACTGCATAATTTATTTTATTTATTTATGTTAATGGGCCGATATAGAACAAACGACAGACAGTGGCTGAAGTTCATAATCAAGTGCGTCAAAAGTAACGTCGGCCGTGAGTCGTTCAATATTTTTGGTAATAACATTTTCCTAAAAGGAAACATCTTATAAATAAGAAATAACCTTTCCTTCAATACGAGCACTTGTACATCCCTTCATACAAGATCCCTTGATACAAGATTCCTTGACAACTAGATCCCTTGATTTGTTTGGATTGTTCTTCAAGGACGACGGGCTATTAACATCCTTAACAGATGCCAGATTTAGGTACTCTAGTTACATTATGTCGATATAATAGTGCAGTTTAATATCAGTAGAATCCCATGCAACAGGGAATGATACTTTATGATTCAAATACAACAGATCATTCACGCATTTATTCTCGGGATGTAGTTGCGATTAGTAGAAATATCCATTATTTTATGGGATCAATCGATAGAATTAAATCGATTATATTTAGACTAATTAATCTTTACATGGATTAAAATTTACGGTTATTCAGTTCGATTTTGTGAATTATTAATTATAAATTATTATTTTTCAAATTTATAATCTTATACTTAGATTTAATATAGAAAACCGCCACTTTCGGCACAAACCGAGCCTCATCAGCAATCAGTGACAATCCCCATGCGGTGCACTGGACAAGACGGTGGTACGAGCTACGAGAGACGCGGTACTAGCAACCGCGTGGGCCATGATTGGCGCAAGAGCTGTCGTATTTAAATGAATCATTCGCCTCCAAGGCGCTCGGAGCCATCTTGCCGGTTGATTGATACTTCCGCGGACGTCGCCAGTTAATGGTCATTATTCTCGTAAGTGTAGTTAATGTTATATCTTGATGGGAGCCGGTGTTCCTCCCCGTTGGTTGGTGAGTTCCTGCGCCGACCTACACGTCGGCTTGCGGGAATTTCTCCCACTAGGCATCCACCAGCGAGACAAACTCTAAGCTCCGACTGGTCTCCTGACATGTGTGGTAGTGTAGAGCATGTAAGTGTGAGTCAGAGGATGACATTTCACGGAAGAGGAAGGAAATATCGCGCGGGTCCGTTGCTCATAATTCTCCTGCATTCACCTGCTATTAATCGGAGAAACCACGGAAAACTACCGATCACAGGACCTGACCGCTAGATTTCTCCTCCAGAGTGCAGCTGAATTTCACTTAGGTAAATGGCGACTGTCGAAAATCCTCGTCTTGTCAAACGCAACAATCATAGTCACAAGTGTTTTGGCATATTGGCCTAATTCATCAAGTGGTACAAACATCGATTATAATTTCGAAGTGGTATGTTTACCAGCGTTTAGAAACTTCAGATAGGAAAGTGTACTAGGATTTTTTAACATGAAAAAAGCATGAATTAATGTCTGAATAATATTTCTGTGTTCTTGACAGCTAGCGGCTGTCTGGGTTCCATTATCCCATCACTGGCTTCAAATTGCGATGTCACTGCAGAGTTGCTGCTGCATATTAAGAATTAGTGGTGCCATAGCATGGCACAGACAGTCTCGTATTAGGTTCCTATTTTCGTTGGTCTGGGTCTTTCGTGGGTCTATTCAGACGTGCCACGCACTCTTGCCAGCTGCCATCTTTCGCCACCCCAAGTAGATTTTTTGAAATTTACTCAATTTTTCAGTTTTCTAATGATAGAACCGAAATATTACTTTAGGAATATTAAAGAATCGTAAATCCTTGTCCCAAATAGCAATTTTCATGGAAAACTTTGGAGCCGTTTTCAAGAGAATGGCGTTTAACTGTAAATGTAAATGTGAAATTTGAAGCTCTTTTTCACAGAAACCATTTTACTTTTCGAAAAATTTATTTGAAGTCATTTAAAGCCCTTGTATTCACAAATTCAGTTTTGTATACAAATTGCTAGAAATGTGCATATTAAAGGCGTGAAAGCTATTTAAAAAAATATATTTGTGAAATTATAATTGTGTAAAAAAACAGAAGAATTCATCAAACTGAACTTTATGTCATTTTCAACAGAACAATTAGTACTATCCGTTGGAAAAGTTTGAAGAAATAAATTTGGAGTCATTTTTTGAGAAAAAGGGTAGTGTTTCTGAAAATGAGCAATTTTGAGTTCATTTTCACAGACAACTGTTGAGTTTTCGAGAAACTTTATCTGACATTATTTAATTCACATGTACTCATAAATAAAATAAAGTAAACAAATCGCCACTAATGTAAATATTAACACATTGAGAGATACGCTAAAAATTAAAGTTTTGTATTGTTTTTAAGAATAGAACACGCTGACGTTTCTGTGGTCTGATAGAGTACATTTAGCACTATCCATACCAAAATTTAAAGATAAAATTTGGAGCTGTTTTCCAGAAAACCTTGTATTTGTTATTTTTTAATATTGCATAATTTGCACGCAATTTTACGCGAAAAATACTAAAATTTTCAAAAAAAGTTCATGACAATGAACGAACTACGGAGAAAAAAATGTACTTGGAGGAAAAGTATCTTCAATTTTGTAGTGGTAGGAAGTCGCCAAAAAAATTCAAACTTTTGAAATTTTCGTGTTAACGTGAAAAACGGACCTATGCCATTCTTATAAGTGTCTTCTACTCCATTCGTTGAAAATCCAAAGAGAAAATTTGGAGACATTTTTGAGAAAATTTTGAAACTGTCGCCCGGGCATCATGTAATATATCCCCAAATTTCAAAGAATGTTTTTCAAAATCGCAGAGCTTCCGAACGAGCCAGATCGACCGGGAAATATCCATTTTGGAAAAACGTTTATGTATGGTTTAGGCGCTACACTTCCGTTTTTATAACGAGGCGCGTCAAGGCCTGTTTTCACGATGGAATACGGCACTGCTTTTCACGTCTTTCTCGGTCGTGCAGCAGGATGTTGCATTATCGCTGCCGTATCAAGCAGTGCTGTAGACATCTAGGAGTGCTAGCAGATCCTTGGGGTACTCCTGCTTTTATGGGGAAAGATGACGAGTTTCAGGAAGGCGAACTGAAAAAGTGCGGTCTGCAAGAAAGCTTTTGATAATATGAAAAAGATAGTGAGGGGTTCCGATTTGAGTAAGTTTTAATAATAGTCCTGGATGCCACACGGTGTCAAAAGCTTTAGCTACATCGAGGAAGATTGCAACTGTCTGTTTCTTTTCATGGAAACCTTCGATTATATCCTCGGTTAATCTTAATATCTTGTGATTTGTTAAAGGAAGTGGTTGAAAACCGAATTGGTGAGGAAGTATGGCTTGGACTGAACTGAAATGGGAGATTAATCTGGTGGGGATACATTTTTCAAATAGTTTTTCTAAGGAGGGCAGAAGACTAATTGGGCAATAACTTGACGGATCGTTTTTTGTCTTGTCTGGTTTCTGAATGGGTATAATGTGGGCGTGTTTCCACTTGCGAGGGAAGTATGATAGATGGAAAAATGCATTGAATATTGATGTTATATGTAAAATGGCTCTGATTGGGAGGCGTTTAAGTACATATGTAGGAATTAGGTCGTGACCGCTGGAAACTTTTAAAGGGTAGGGACAGATAAAATATTTACAATTTCGATGGGAGATATAAATTTTGAGTATCTTGGGACTGTTATTACAGTTCATCGGATTCCGTCAAGGACTAAATTATCATGAAGGGGGTTTTCTGAAGGATGGGGAGTGAGTGTTTCGGCAAAGAATTCACCTAATACTTTGCTTTTATCTGCAGGTGAAGTTGCTACAGATGCTGCGGTTGTTAGGGTGGGTATATTACTTGGTTTGCGCAAGAGGCGGCGACGGATATTCCACAGCGTATGTCGGTTGGGTTGGCGGTTTGAGTTTGGAAGTGAGGGTATTTGGCGTTTGATATTGCCAAGAGATGTCTTAGTGAGTAGGTTTAGATAGGATTTCAAGAAGGGGGAACGATGTTTTTGCTAGTGATTTCGTATATATCTTTGTGGTATAATAGTACCTGTAAGATTCATGGAATAGGAGGTAGTGGAGTGCGCTGACGTACTGGGGGAGCTGTTAGGGCTAAACTATCGAGAATGGTGTGGGTGAGGGTGTCAATGGCTCTGTCAATTTCTTGTGAGTTTTTCAGTGACGGAAGTGGTGGTAGGATGCGAGAAATCAGATCTGAAAATGAGTTTTGATTGATTGATATTTTCATGTTTCCGGGCGCGTCAACTGCTCAGGTCATTGGTCCCGTTAGTGTAGTGCATGTTTTTTCTCGGGACCCGCTGGATGGCGAGATCCGGCGCCGACCTATCGTCGGCTAGTGGGGTTTCCCCCTAACCAGGACTCTCCTACCAGCGGGTCACCGCCCCAGCCGGGACAAGCTCTAAGCTCCCGACCGGTCTCCCGGGATATGTGGTAGTGTAGTGCATGTTAGTGTACGTGTGTGTAAAAGGAGAGGGTAGGACAAGGAATGGGAAGGACAGATCGCGCGCGGTCTGAAAATGAGGCCAGTTGACTTTTTGTAGGTGATAGGGTTGGCCTGGTTATACCCTATGAACAAGTTTTCGGCAAGTCAGGTTTGACGCAAATATATTTTACGTTTGGTGAAGAAACAATTTAATCTGTGCATTAATTGTCAAAAATGAAGGTATTACATGAAACTTCTTTGCTTCAATCACTTATTATTTTGATTTCAAATTAACGATATCCCGAAAAGACATTTTATCTTTTTAACCAATTCATGTTCAAGGCAGTGGTGGCTCGTGCTTAGGTTGCACGGTTGCACAACCCCCAGAAAATGAAAAAGATCTCATAATATCTTAGGAATATACATTTTCCTTTAAAAAATGCATTATTCAAGATATTGCAGCAATATCGATGTATATGAAATCATTTTGAAATCAAAGAGCGTCCAACTGGCGCTCTCTCCGATGTCTGGTATCTTGCAAGGAATTGCTCCACGCTCTTGGCTGTATGCTTGGATTTACTTCTTTTACTCTTTCGCCCTTCGATTTAACACGGGAAACTTTTGGTTGGGTGACCAGACAAGTGGCGCTGTCACGCTGCGTGGCGACAGAGGGAATTTCAGGGGATTACCCATATTCTGTCTTCGTCTAACTCACTGCAACGTAGTTTTGATTTTCGCTTGTTATTGAAAGTACACAAGTTCAGTCAATTATTAGCGATATTCAATGCATTGTTCAATGTATTTGGAGAATTTCTTTTCATTTGATATTAGGTTTGTTGATTCAAAACGTACATTTGATGAGTTCTTTGTGTAAAGGTGTCGAATCTGGATGGAAGCCCCTGCGTGGCTGCAGCTGGCCAGCGGTTTGCGAACGTTCTTGTGAATACGAATGTGTGTCAAAGATCTTTTATTATTGCCAAATATACCGGGGTAGTGAAGTTTTCGAAATAAAATAATTTTATTTGTGTGAAAAGTGTCGAAGCAATAGTGCTTGTTGCGTTGTACTGGTGTCGAATTTAAAAGCCCAGTGGAAATCAAAGCCAGAACCACGTGCGCGGGAGGTGTATATGCCATACGCGAACCCAACACAAAAATTATGTAAGTAGTGTTTCAAAATAGACTTTTATTTCACTTAGTTTTAATTGATTTGAATTGCATACATTTTTTCTGTACGTTCGTATTTTTAATTTTGGGAATTATATGTCCGTCATTCGATGGAGGTGCAACCTCCAGTCTGTTGGGGCACCAGCCGCCACTGGTTCAGAGAATCCAAATCCTTTAGATTCTACCCCCGTTCTTGTCCTACTTGAAAGGAATTTACAAGTCTCGCCGAAGGGAAGAAAGGAAACAAGGATGAGAAGGGAAGATAGAACAATTCTGTAACCGTCATCCCTCTAAGATTCTTAGATTGGATGTGAAAGCGCTAGGTGTAGTTAGGCCGAGAATGAAGAGAGTTTTCGATGACGTGCGTTTGTCTCTCCCTGGAGGTTTCCAACGGGGTTTAGGTCCGATGGCATTCCACAATCTAAATATCTTGCTGCTCCGCAAAGCACGATCGAACCAATCTAGACTGTGAAGAGGAAACTGCTCCTGTTGACACTGAATGATACTTTTAGAAGGTAATTGTCTTGCAGATCGGGTCGTGATAACGTCGTTTAACATGCATTCGATCCTTTGGTTCATTAGAAATCACACGAGTTTCATTCAGGGCCAAATCGCTAGACAACGCTACGTACCTTGCACGAGCTACTTACCGTACTAAGCGAAATAATTACTGTTTCCTTGGGGCCTGAACACGTGTGCGGGACTACTATTTATGAGGAGAATAAACTCTCATCGGAGAAAATGATACCAGCTCAGAAAAGGAGTAAATTTTGCTCAGCAACTGCTAGACGATAAGGTGATGTTCTTCTGCGGCCTTAGGTTTTTGTGCTGTACTCCAGGATTACACACCAGCTTCAGTTGCGGACGGTTCGGGAACATCCAGGAAATCTGGTGGTCCTATTCCGCTCCCACAAATTAGCAAAAGATTTTTCCATCGCTGCTTGCTGACAAAAAATTATCTTGGCAATGTTACAAATGCGATCGAACATCCAAAAGTCTGCTACCCTCGCGGAGTTTTCAGTATCTCGGTAATTTTTAATACAATATTGAGCCGTTATAGCCCCAATACCGTATCGACTCTCAACCTCTAAGGCCTACAACTGACCCTCATCCACTAATGTGACGACTCGCTCTCGTGTGGCTTGGAATGCGTATTTGGTTTCAGGGCGCCCCAACTACTTTGGCCATTAGTCCCGTCCGGTTTAGTGCTATCCCGAGTGGGCATATATAGAGAGGTGGCGGTGTTCTTCCTCCAACGGAACGTGAGATCTGCTGCCGACCTACACGTCGGCTTGCGACTAGAATATGGAAGGAAAGATCGCGAACAGTCCATGGCCGGACTGTTACGGTACTGCTCCAGCATTTTCTTGGTACTGATCGGTGAAACCACAGAATACTACCGATTAGAGCAGCCGGCCTCCCGAATTCTCCTCCATACAGTAGCTGAACTAAATGTATAGCTAGTGAAATAATGCCGCCTCGGGTGGCTTACATATGGTGAGTCATGTCAAAGAATGAACAGGAAATACATCGGCAGTTGATTTCTAAAAATTCAAAAATGTCCTGGGAATACGACAGTCCGCAGTGTCTACTTTGAGTAAAAAAAAAATATAATAGTGTCCAGCACTATTTATGACATCTAGATTATCTAATACTATATGTACTGACACTCTCATTTAAAGAATGGACAATGTAAGTAACAATTTTCCGCATTATAACGAAATGAATGTATTATAATAAACGACTCCATAAGAGATAATCATAAGGCAATTTTAAGATACTACAGCTAAATCATGTTTGGCGCAAACCCCTAAACCGGTACATGTGTGAACGCACGTTGTATATGAAAATACAAGTGATTAGTGAAAGGGTCATAGTTTAGTGTTACGTAATGCTGATATTTAATTTTTAAATTTTTCAACACGTGCTGAAATAATTCATTTTGTTTATTCTTATGCTAAAACATTAAAATATTAACAAATTGAATTAAAAAGATAAATTAATTAAAATGTAATGATATATAAATTGTTACAATAAATAGAAATTGTTTCATCAACGGAATATTCATTGAATCTGTTAAATTTCGAAGACGATATTCAAAACTGATCTATAGTGTATTCTGGAATTAAATTAAATGGGCGCTGTAGACTCGGGAGCTTATGCGTCATCCATGATAGAACGGCTTGTTAGCAGAAATTTCCTACGCGCGCTTCCTTCATTCCAAAATTGTCAAATCTTTTTGTTAGATACAGTCCACATCGCCAACTAATTCTGCCTATTAATTATCATAAATTTTAATACACATACCAGAAAATAAAATTAAAACAACTCGATTACTGCTTTATAATTTAATTTTACTTATTGTAAACGGGGGGTTGGTACAAGCGGTACGTAATTATGCAGTTGGTTTAAGCGCGCGTCACAGGGGCATTACAATCATTCAGGGGATAGAATACCAATTGACCAATACTGAGTCGAGTGTTACCAAAATAATGCAATTTTTAAGTAGCCACGATGAAACAAACTCAGTGTTTGAAAATGAATTAATAAAATTTTTAAAAAAATTAAAATTCGCCATTTTCAAGTATAGGATGTACTGTATTCCGTATGCTTACAAGAATGGTGTCACAAAGATTTATTGTAACTCGTAGACAAACACCACATATTACGAAATCCTGTCGAGGAAACAGCTCCATCTGTAGCTGGAAACTTTAGAAATGTTTTCTTCTGAGTACAGGAGAAGCCTAACCTCCAAGCAGACGAACTCCCAATCCGAAAATACCCCTAAATTATTGGTATCACATCACTATATCAACTGGGATGTTTCCATCTTCCATGCCATCATAATAGACGTTTAAAGACTGGCAGTAAAAGAATATATTACTACAGTACACCAACGAAATAAGATTTGTTACACATACCTCAAATAATAGAATAGAATAAGTATATTTTTTCTACAAAAAATAGTAAAAAATTTCAAAAATCTTATGAAATTGTTCATAAAAAAAGAACTATCAAAACAATAATCAAGATATCCTTTATCAAACCTGGCATATCAGAGCTAAGCTTCTCGTACCTGATGTGTTTTAGGAGACAAGAATACTTGGCGGGGGAGGTCGGCGAGCGCTATGACATGGGCATGTTACAAGCATCGAAACAAAGAGGAAACAAATAGTTTATAGGCTTCCAAAATTCCATAGTATTCGTTACAGTATAGTAACTTCCAAACCCGTTTTATGACTCCATAAATATGTTTAAAGCAGCCGAACAGCAAATAAAGAAATCAGAGTGGTGCGGCTCAAATATGGGGAGTTAACAGTGATGGCGCAATTTTAGCCGAATGAAGTGAAATATTTAAATTGCTCGAAACAAGGTTCTTGAAGTAGAGATTTCAACCTTTAATCTTATCTAAATTAAAATTATTTTGGATAAAAATGTACGGAGCTATGGCCATATGAAAAGTGTCTATTTATATGGTTTAATGTACTCGTAAAATTGGCCATATTTGGACTAATGTGAAACCCTGGTTGAGTCAAATAAGTAATGCTTGATGATCATAAAATTGTTGTGAGAGAAAGTGGGCACCCCTTCAGCCAAAAATCCGTTACTGAAAATACCATTAAGTAATATTTATTCGTTATTTTCTAAAAAAGGCCGAAAAATGTGGTGTATGTGGGGTGGGACGCACCCATAAATCCATTTTATATACACCCATAAATCCAATTCATATATATATATATATATATATATATATATATATATAGAGAGAGAGAGAGAGAGAGAGAGAGAGAGAGAGAGAGAGAGAAAGAGAGAGAGAGAGGGAGAAAGAGAGAGATCCAAGGAGGAAACAACGAAACGTAGCTAGCGTAAATATGCGTGCGTTAAGCATATTTTGTGTTATAAATTTCTTCGAGATTTCGAATGGTTGAGTCGCAATAAGCGTTCCAAAGTTGATTTGAAAAAAACTTTCCCTGCGAAATTAGCATTTCAGAAACATAGTACAAATACCCCACAAACTTGTAAATTTTGTACAATTTATTTAAAAAATGAATACATTTGCTTACAAAGAAACATTAACACAGAAATGAAAAAGGAATTGCATTGCATAAATTGGTCTTTTTTTATTATTTTAATTTTTCGAGTATATTGTAGCAACGCATTTCCAAGCCCGCAGAAAAGAAAGAGCATTGAGCACTTGCGTAATCATCACCAAATAGGTGGGACTAGCTCCTGTGAAGCAGGCAAACTCGTTTTGTTGAAGCAAATTTTACATGGGAGTGCCCTGGATTCGAACATGGACCTCGTTGATGAAAGACTAGCGACTTCGCCCTGTGAGACGAGCGCCTTCTTTCCAAAACATTTGGCAGCACCTAACTCACATCGCCTTCTATGACGTGGATTTTAATTGTAACTGGTGAACACTCACAAAAGAAGTTCACAATTCACACCCTGTTCCTCGTCCGTAAATAACATCTACCAGCAAATATCATGTCTTTGAAGAAGCCAGCTACAAAACTGCATACGCCTTTCTGTGATGTGTGGTTGTAAACATTAAACATTGCAAAATGTGTAAGGATACAAACCTCCATTGTGAAGGAATTTCCATGCTGCTCTCTTCGCAACACAATCAACAGTTCTTATCGAACTGTTGATACTGTCACCAGATGGATATGATTACTACGTCGAGAATTTTAGTCATATACATCGGCATTTTCGGAAAATAAATTCCCGTCCTTAAGCAAGTCATTTTTTACAAAAACCGCTGATTCGTAAATCAACAAACAAGGTAATGGTAAAATTCCTAAATTAATAAAGAGAGGCTTACAAGAATCACGTGGGTGGGATTTAGTTATTATTCGTACAATTCGTTTTTGTAATGTGAAAGTCTGGAAGCTATAAGATGAATTTCCCCAGAATATTATGCCATATCTCAGGCGGGAATAAACATTCGCGAAATATGCACAACGAGCAGTATCAAGGCTGACTGAATTTGAATGAATTCTGAACGCGTAGCATAATGAATTTAATTTTGTGTTCAATTCATTTAAATGGACGTTCCATTTGAGGCTTGATTGAATTGAGAGACCTAAAAATGTTGTTGCCTTAACATCAGTCAATGGTACACCGTTCATTTTAGGGAGTACAGAATTGTTTATTTGAAATGCAAAACTGCATTAAAACTGTTTTCTTTTCATTACTATTAATTTGTTATTACGGAAGCAGTTTGAAACTTCTAATATTGTACTATTTACGGTTTCTTTATTGCAATGAATATTCATATCACCCGTAAATTTCGAATAGTCGAGGGCATATCGTTTGCTTATAGTAGGAAGAGAATAGGGCCAGAAATCCATCCCTGAGAAACTCGTGCAAATTGCAAAGAGTCCGAAAGGTGTGTATACTCGTATAATGTTCCATCAATCCAGTAAGGTATTTCCACCCTCTGAAATCGTTGTTCAAGGTACGAACATAACCGATCTAGGGTAATACCACGGATTTCATATGAAGGTAATTTTGAAAGTAAAATGTCATGATCAACGACGTCAAAAGCTTTTGACAGATTTAAAAATAATCCAATAGGTGCTTCATTATGATCCAATGAAGAGGAGACATCTTTAAGAAAAAAAATATGGCTGTTTACGTTTATTTTGATTTTCTATATCCATTTTGGCAATATGAACGCGCGTCGTGTTTACTTAGAAAGGTTTCCATTCGTAGGTCAATTGCTTAGAAAGGTTCCAAAAAGGTCAATTGTTTTTGAAGAAACTGACAGAAGAGAAATGACCCGAAAATTTTGAATTTCATTTTTGTTGCCTTTTTTGAAGAGAGGCTTAATCTTAGCTTTTTGAAAATATCTGCAAAAGTTCCTGTGTATAAGGATGAATTAAATATGTGATTTACGGGTGTATACTGACAGGCGCACAGGTTCTTAACAAATAATCCGGAAATTCATCTAAACGGGCCGAATATTAATTTTTTAGTTATCGATTGTTTTGAGAATTTCATAGGAAAAGTTTCGGAAACGAACATCGTACCAAAAATTTTTGGAGAAATGTCTGATGAATTTTGTGGTGAAGACTCTTAGTGAGATGAGCAGCAATTCTCGAAAAGTATTGGTTAAACAGACTAGCCACTGTTGCCGGATCGTTCACATTTCTATCGTTATCATTTAAAACAGCTTTCTCTACAAGGTATCTAGTTGCTTTGGATGTATTTTTTATTATATTCCACATTTGTTTTGTTATTTGATCTCAAAATATCCTGATCGCGTTTCATGATTTTAGCCTGCCTAATAACTTTTCTAAACAATGATTTGTATTTTTTTTAAAAAGACGAGGAAATCTTGTGGAACGTTACGATGTAAAAATGAAAGAAAGAATTTATTATTTCGGCAAAGAACTTGTGCAGAGAACGATCTGCCGTTACCGCGTGCTTCCTTGAGACGCCGACGCCACAGTGGGCCCGATGGTAGCGCGCTGTTGTCCGTCGATTCGCCTGGCTTAACTGCCCGTCATCGCAGCTGTGCTGCAGGCCACCGCCATCAACCAGCCGTGAAGACGAATTCATCACGTCGGCATAATAAGATAAGTTATAAATGACCTGTAATCGGGTGATGCTCAGCTTATTTTCCCGCCGATTTGCGGAAAGACTAGTAAATGAGGCTGGGAACGTAAATGCTGTTTGTACGGCATGTTATTGCAGCGGCTCATTGTATTTGTTTCCTTGTGATAAATTTTAATTTAAATAAAAAGCCGCAGTACAGTCACCAAAATTTGTAAAATCCTATGTAAAAATCATTTTGCATTCTCATCATCATCATCATCATCATCATCACCTTAAGCTAATTAAAAGTGTTGTAAGTTTATTTCTGTTTTTACTGAAAATGCAAAACCCGATTCACACCAGGAGCAGTTACAACAGTTATATATTGTGACGTCGTGGGAATACACAATAATCACAGACACGAGCTTCAATGATAAATATGTACAGGTTTATTCACAATATGTACAGTAATAATTTAAGTTACTCAGCTCTGGTAGATCTTTACTTCCCTGATCGCAGGAGCGATCCTTAAAAATGAATAACTGACTCGTGGCCCGCGCCACTCCTCAGCGAGCCTCCCGCACACAGCAGACAGCTCCGGCGACCTCAGTCACCCGTGGATATAGTCCACAACGGCGTCCCAACACATGGGTTGCCGCACGAGCCTAGCTCGGCTCCGCACCGCCCTGGGCGCAAGTTTTGTGCCTTCGCACGAGGGTTCCCACTCAGCTCAACAAACCCCGCCCCCGCGCTCTGCGTTCGCTCTTATATAGCTACCACCCACGTGACCTGACGTCACTGGGTTTTGCACACAGCCCGCACTAGTCGCTTTGCCAGGCATTTTTGGACATCCATTTCCATGGATTCCAAGAATTTGTCACGCGGCACGCGGCACGCGCAAAATGCGCTGTCCCGCACTTTGGGCATCCCTTTCCCTAGCTCTTTGGATTTCTCAGAATACCTCGGCGTGTCACATCCTGCCTGGCCCCTGGCGTCTAATCCTCTGCCGCCGCACCATTGTGGCGGTTGCTAGCTGTAGTCCTACAATACGTTACAATATACGTTTATATATATATATATATATATATATATATATATATATATATATATATATATATATATATATATATATAACTGTTATATAGAGAAGATAAACATAATAATCTGGTTAAGGTTGATATTCACCGTAAAACAGCTTGTCTCGGCGTTATGAAATTTACCAGAGAATTAGTTTTTAAGCTAATAACACGTAAACAAATTAAAATATTGAAACGTGCGTTTTAATGACTGTTTAGAATAGAAAGGCACGTTTGAAAATTTGAAAATCATAGTCTGTCACCAATAAACGGTATGTCTAGTTTTTTCATGGAAATGACGAAGAAAATAATTTCCTTCTGAGCACAATAATAATAGCGGTGAGATATACAAAACCATTTCGCGCCCGCCTTCATCATTAAGCATATGTAGAAGACAAGGAAGTGAGACATTACATAGCTGTCTTTTCAGGTTCCTTGCGTGTGGAGAGCGAATAGAATGAGTGCAAAAAATGAGCTGATTATGAGATCTAATTTTTTATAAACAATTACATAGGTCTGCAAAAAAATTTTGGTACGCTGTTTCGGTTTAGTTGATTGATTCCTACTTCTTTCTTTAGTTTACTGATTCTTTTGAGGTGCACTAAATTCAGAAATGGCAACCGTTTTGTCCTGGAAATTCAGGTTTTCGAACAAACGGATCGTCATCGTTTTAAAAATCTCTTAACGGGAATATTTTATTTACACATAATATTAATTCATTTGCACAGGTGACGACCAATTAACACCATACTCAACCCGATTGCTTACGAAATAATCTTTTTTAAACAGATAAATTAGTTTTTGATTTCGTAGGAGACTTCCGGAAGATCCCTGCATAACATCCAGCAATAGTCAGCCATCATCGTAACACCTCATTTCCCCTAATACCTTCTTTCCATTATTCTTTTATCTTCATGTAAACGTTCTCCATGCCTTTTGCTCACTACCCACAAATATAATGGACACCACCATTATGTAGTAAAACTGATTTAAGCTTCTTATGAGAGAGTCAATGAAACCTGTACAACAATAATGGACGCCACCATTATGTAGTAAAACTGATTTTAGCTTCTTATGAGAGAGTCAATAAAAAGCCTTCATTCAGAAGAATCATACTGAATATTGAACTATGCTATCAACCCCTCTAAATCGGAGCAACACACCAAATTACTCTCATGAGAAAAGTTGCTTAGGTAGATCCGGGTTTCTCACCAATTCATTGAGTCCCTCTTGCGAGAAAAAATGTGTTTCTTCAACTTTTATTTTGTCTTTTGGCCAATTACGAAGTCATCGACGCACTGCTTACATACTTTATGAGGAGCACAATATTTATGTTGGCCACCAAGTTTTAATTTGAAATAAACGAAATAAACTTTCTTAGCAAAATGCATAATATTCAATTGCTGTTTTTCATCATGAATTCTCCACCTATAGAACAGAACTGTGAGGCAAATTTCCACATTTCTTTCGTGGAATTGAACCGAGTTTGAATCACATAGGCAATAGCTGGATGATAACTGAAATAAAATACAAGATAGTGAAGTAATTGAAGCACAGGTCAATGCAAACATGTCCGGGCAGACCCTAAAAAGCACACTTAACAATGCAGTGATCCCTAACAGGACCTACAAACATGTATTTTCATGTTTTGGAGATCAATGGCATTGAAAATATTTTTTTCCATTTTCAGTACTTTTCCCCAAGTATGATTGAATTTGCAATTTCCATCTACCTATTTGACCAAGTTACATTTCGATTGTAAAAAAAATACTGACGTCCCACGAAGAAACGGTGGTCATTTTCGAATTCGCCGCACTCGAAAACATAAGAATATGTTAAAATTATGAAAACATTTTGTTGGTAACAGACCCGTGTTACATATCTCGAGAACGAAATATGATAGCACGGATCGGATTGCAAAATTTTGCATCGCGCTTAAACGCAATTCAGAAAAGACAATAAAGAATTTTGTAACATTTTCAAATTTATAAACAATTTCCAACGTTTGCAAATCTAAAGCGTGGAGGGTCCCCCAATATCCCATAGCCGAAAACAGCGAAATAACAATTTTTCAAAAATTTACAATTTTATAAACAATTTCAAAATATGAAATATATGACAATATAATATAACGGCTGGGAAGGCTCCGCACATTGTGCCTGAGATGAACATTTCAAAGTAGCAGTTTGTCAGGAGTTACAAATTTGTTGCTTAAAGTTGGTATACTTGTCGCTGAAGTCTAAATATTTCCTGGTCTATTGACACCAATTCTGGACCGAAAACGCCCGCTCAGCAATATTTTTTCGTCATGGCGTACGCTCAGACAAAAATCCAAGACGACAGGCAGCGACGATCCGCGACGACAGACAGAAAGCAGACGACAAGGAGAAACGATATTTCCTCATACGTAAACAAACGGGCCTCGCCGCCCCCAAGACAGCGTCTTTCCCGCACCTTCGAATTTTGCACCAATCAAATAGGCACTAAGATTTCAATTGCCAGCCACTGCTCAACGCGCCCCTCCCCCGACGGCGGGTTGTCCACGTTTGTCAATGCGCTTGCGAAGATGGAATGTTAAACAATTGTTTTTTTTCTTTGGGCGAGGGTACATTCTCCGAAGCACTTGTTAATTAAAATGCACCAACGGACTAAGTTGAAAATGAACTAATTATTAATGTAAACCTATCTTTTAAGAAACCTGAACTCATTCTAAGTAAACAGGCAGAACAAATGATAACTCTACTCATCCTCATACCGAAAAGAATAACAAAAATATGAATAACACCTACCGCATAGGAAGATGGAATGCAAACGGACTTTCCCACACCCGAAAATTGGCAATATTATTAAGAATCCTAGACCTCGATATAATGTTAATCTAGAAAACACACTTGACCAGCAAATGTCACTTCTCTCTGTGTACCTGCATTTATGACTGTCAGCATCCAGAGGACAGAGCCCATAGTAGGTCAGCAATACTAATCAAAACTAGAGGTCCTACCAAGCACATACTTTCTCACATATCTAACTGCTCAGCTTTATTATACTAGGTACTATATAAACCTGCAAAAGTGTTTTCAACCAGCAATATTTTTTTCGCTCAGATACCCGAACTCAGACACTCAGAGTTAACTCGCCGTCACACATACCAATACGCCACTGAAGCGCCGTAGAGCTCCACTGCGGGCGGACGCTTAAAAACAAAAAATCCCCTTCTTTAAAGTACCCTCAATCATCAAAATATCTGTTTCAAACTCTCAAAACCTAGAATTCATTTAGATCCATCAGAGAATATCACTTTTGAAGAGAAACGGTTTAGGCGCTAGTATTGACCACAGACGGACGGTTATTGAAGATATTAAGTCCAATTCTGGAGGAACTAGAATTAATTCCTTAACATCAATTCATTTTTCAAAAGAAACACTCAACCACGTAATAATTACATCAAGTAATTGACATTAAAGAAAAGCTCTGGAACAAAACCAGTACTGCTCAGCAGCTTTCATTGACATCAGTCAAGCCTTCGATTAAGTTTGGCATCTGGGACATCCATAAGATGATTTCTATCTCATCAATGGTACATACTTCTCAGTTCCTATCTGACCTATCTGATAACAAATACACCACGGGAAGAATCTAATAATACATTGCATTCTGATTTCCAGATTCCACCCATTCATCAGAATATCACAGAATGCAACAGAAGATATGAAAAGACTCGAAAACTGCACAAATTATCTTGCAGTGAAGATCCTGGACAACAGTGAAAAGATCAGAAGATTAAAACGACACCACCTTAGAATCTTAGCCATAGATTCAAAATTGCATGTATAACTTGAAACAATGCTAACAAATCATGTAATGTCTGCAACAATCATTACAAATTTGTACTCACTGCATAAAGCTAAAAACTATTAATTGTAAATGAGAAGTGCTGTCACAGGACAACACTTCACTCATGTTTATTTTACTAATAAAACATTCGCCGAATGTTCATGTAAAGAACAAATTTTGAATAAACAGTTGATTTAAAAAAAGGTTTCACACTTCCGAGGTTTAAGTGAAAATTGGACCTATGCCAGATTATTAAGCGAACTTTCCTCCCTAGAGCAAACAATTTATGGAATAACTTTGGAACAGTTGAAGTTTACAAATTCAGATTGGAGAAAATCGTGTTTACGTAATTTTATTTCTCACCATTATGAAGACACATCGTAAGAAGGAAATGTTATGTAATTGTTCCTCCGGAAAACGGCGAATTTTCGGCTGAAAACTCTTGTTACCAGACCCCGGTAAAGAAAAAGTGGATACATCCTGCTACTACATAGAGTAAATTACTCCTAAAACGTGGTTAAGCCTAACCTATGTTTTGTGGTTCCTGATATCGAAAAATCGATTGACGGCAAAACGTCTGTCTGTCAGTCTGTCAGTGTTCGTCTGTGGTCAAAGCTAGCGCCTAAGCCGTTCAGCCGATTTTCTCCATAATTGATATTCCCCAATATATCTGAACGAACTTAGGGAGTTTCAACCGGATATTTTTATTTTTAAGGGTACATTACATGACGCTTCAAAACATTTTTAAAATTTTCTAAAAATGGCACAATTTTTTTTATTAAACGTTGTCCTTTTATATTGTAAAGGACGCTTAAGAGAATGATGCAGGTCTCATGTTCGTTGAAATCCTTGATTTTTCGAAAATTGCAAAAGTGCAATTATTATTGGACTTCTTCTTACAAGTACAATATTGAAGATAGAACATTTCCCTTAATGACATGTTCCTTCAAAACAGATCTTCAAATAAGATCAAGTTCAATTTTTCAAAAATTTAAGTAGTTTTCATTTAATTTTTTGTCATTCAAGCCCTGTCAACAGGAAATTATAAGATTTTGACCGAATACTAATATATTTTATAAAATATAAGTGACTTCCTGTGAATATTATCATACCATCCATGATTGGGTGTCAAGTTTTTGTACTATTAAAATAATTTCCTTGCTATTGTAAACATTCTATTGTATATAACTAATGTAAAATCAAATATCGAATATGTAAAATACTGAAAAGTCGCTAAGAACATTAAGTTATGTGACTATAATAAATTTAAATAAAAAAAAATTGAAGAGAGAGAGTTTTGCCAGAGACAAAGTCCAATGTAAAGAAATCCGATCTTTAAAAATGTCTCGTAGTAGTTTTTGAAAAAAACAGTGGATTTTGCGTAATTTGTGTCTGCAATTTTTGCAATTTCTAAAAAAAATCTCAAAAACCGCTGCAAATTTTGTCTTAAATTTTCTCCTCTAAGGGCAATTAAAAATATAGCGCTTGTCTCCGAGTTCAAACTTTACTGTTCTTCTGTAGCATAGTGTTATGGATGACGGCGAGTTAACTGAGAGGACCTGTGTTGGAGTCTCTTTGCGGAGAATAATTTTTGCTGTCGGAAAATACTTCTGCATGTTCATGTAGTAGTATAATACGCCGAGCACTTAGAAATAGTGCGAGAAAGTATGTGCTGTTTTCGCACCACTAGTTTACCTTCCCATGTCTACAATGTAGAAAGAGAAAGTAATATAATGCTGTAGAAAGTGTAACAATATTTTTACATAAAAACAGATTTGGTGAGTACCTGATACAGAGAATCAGGAGTTTTCTTGCTCTTACACATAAGTAAATTACTTTCTCGTGGTCTATTCAAAATACACGCGTCCGGATTTCTTCTCAAAATGTCTGTGCGTACAATCCTCTAGCACCTGAACCATTCAGATGATAAAAAAAACTAGGTACTCCCAGATCGTTTTGGGTGATGTCACTGGCCCTCGAATTTGAAACAGATCTCTTAATTTTTTTTGTACTTTACACAAGCCCTCAAAACATTTTCGAAAAATTCTCGAAAACATTTCCATTGAATAATTGTAAAATATTGTTGCATTAATAAATTCCATGGGGTTATACGCATGATTCAAGTAGTTTCCTTGTTTCCTTTGGATGTCCTGCTTCATCAACTCTTGTGCAAGGCCAAGAAACTTAATTGAGCTAACTCGTGCCAGCATCTCTGCCAAGCATAAACACTAGTTCTTGCCAAATTACCAAAGATCAGTTGTGTGGGAATTTGAAAATGTTTCTTCCCAGAAATCTCGACCTAAGTTTCTTTGAGAGTCATTTGCAGTAGGGTATACTATTGAAACATCGTAAGCACAAAAGGTTCATAAAGCATGCACCGAGAGAAATGTTCCAATCGTAGAGTTTTCACTTAACAAAATTTTTAACATATAACTCGCGAACACTTTCAGCGCGTTAAGAAAAATATCCAATCATTTTTAATTTGTCGTATACGTACGTACATACGGAGTAATGTACGTAGTATAGAGAAAGTTATGTAATGCTGCGAAAAAACGGCGAATTTTCGGCAGAAAAAAATCATTGCCACGCCATGATAACGAAAAAGTAAATAAATCCAGTTGATAAATTAAGAAAAAATCCTCTAACACGTGGTATAGACAGAATTCCTGTTTTGTGGGTCCTTGATGCCGAAAAAACAATTGAAAGCTCTGTCCGAACGTCCGTGTCTGTCAGTCCCTCGTATGTGAAAAAACCTATCGGCTAGACCCTGATTAGGATTTTCTCCAAATTGAAGAAAAACCTGTCGCTTTTGCATGAGGTAAAGCTCTGTGATATTAAAAAATATTCATTAAGTTTTGGGGGGACTTTATATGAAGCCTTAAGAACGTTTTCAAAATTTTCTCAAAAACTGCTCCAATTTTTTTTCTGTAAATTTATTGTAAGAATAGAGTTAAATACACTTCTAAAGGTGGCATAGGTCCGATTTTCAGGATTAACTCTGAATTTTCGGAAATTGTAAAAGAGTGCATTTTCGGCAACTTTTTACAACAACAATATTGAAAATAGAAACTTTTCCCTCAAATGAATTTTTTGTCCATAAATAGTTCTATCATTAAGGTTATGTAGTTTTTTGTAAATTTTAGTAGTTTTCGTGCAATAGTGCGTGCAATATTTGCAATTTTAAAAAATTACAAAAAAATACTTTCTCGAAAAAAGGCTTCAAATTTTTTCTTTTAATTTTTGGTACGGTTAGTTCCAACCGAACACTATATGACATAAAACATATATGACACGATGACATAAACGCCATAATGCTCTATTCTTTTGTTTTTTCAAAAATTACAAAAAAATATTTTTGTACTTGTTTCTCGCGTCGGTAAATATTTACAATTTATAGTAATTGGCAACACCGCTCTACCCCAGGCACCGCCCCAGCCGGGACGAGCTGGAAGCTCCCGACTGATCTACTGGCATGTGTGGTAGTGCAGTACATGTATGTGTGTGTAAATAGTGACGATAGGAAAAGAAAGAGAAAGGAAATATCACGCGCGTTCCGTGGCCCGTTTCTTAGAGTACGGTTCCGATATTCTGTTGGTGTTAATCGGAGAATCCACGGAAAACAACCGATTAGAGCAGCCGGCTGCTAGAATTCTCCTTTAGACAGTGGCTGAATTCGGTCAAGCTATATAGCTAGTGTCGAAACTCCGGACCGGATCACCGTCGGACTCGAAACCTACGGCCTCCCGGTCAGAGGTACTGCAATGCCATCAGTTAATGCCTTGAGCTATTTTCTGTAAACTGTAATAGAGTATAATTTTTACTAAATTATGATTGATTGTACTTAATTATGATCCTGTTGATTTTGTGTGTTTAGATTAATCTTCTATGTTAGTTATGAGATTTAATTTTATTCTAATGGGCCCAGAAGTTGGGTCTATATTTTTCTGGTTTTGTGTTTAACCTTGATAGCTTTAACTATTTCGTCTGAGAGATGTTGATTTTTATACGGTTATTACGGTTTTTTAGAGACTGATTGGGTGTTTTATTGAGCCGCTCGTTACCTAGCGAGGACTAATACGTTGAGGTGATAGAGACCATGTCATAATTCGCTAGGGCTAGTGAGTGTTTGGAAAGGGGTTTTCACTTTGTGATATTTTGCAATTTGTTACGATATACTCTGCCTGTATTAGAGTTGGGTGTTGTGGCATGTTGTGGTCAATCTGTAGCGTTATTATTAGGACGAGTTTGATCTGAGTCTAACTTGAAAATTGGGTTACAAAAAAATGTTATTTTGGAGTTCATAAAGCCGGTGTTATCTCGGATGTTTATCATGCTCAAATGGATAATACGGAGACTCATTGGAATTGAATTATTTGATTTAATTGGTTAGTGATTTGTGAAAATAACAGTCCATTTTGATTGTGACAAAGGCAGTCTAAATTAGTAATTTAGCGTTAAAGTCGCCATTTAGTACGGTGTTGTTCGATAGTTGAATCAAAGTTGGTGTTCTTTATTTTGAAGTTTGGGTGATTATATACCATTATTTTCTACGAGCTCTTATTTAATGTAGTGCGAATGGCTACGGTTTTAATTCCTGAGGTATAAGTCAATTCGCTAGTCTATTAGATTTGTTTTAATAGCTACTCTTAGCTTCTCTTCCGCCTTTAATTTCAGTTCTACAAGTACTTTCAGATACTACAGTGTAGGGAGGAAAAGTATTGGAATCGCCTCAACAGCACAATCTCCTTTTTTTATCGGAAAATTTATCTTCAAAGCACCTTGGAGCTGTAACTTCGCCCACACGCCAGAACTAAGTTCTACTAGTGCTGTCCAAAGATGGTTTATATTGACGCAGGTGGCGAGGAGATACGCGCAATTTTGTACCGGAAAATTAAGACGTCTGTATGATGGAAGTATCTATCGCGTTTGACTCTGACAAATTTTAAGTCTTTGACCTGAAACTTGGTAAATACATCAGCAGTAAGATCCGGTTGTGCCGTTAAGGAGATTATTAAGATATATTGATTTTTGAGGGTGCTTTACATGAAGCCTTTGTGACATTTTCGAACATTTCTGGAAAATTGCTTCTTTAACTAGAAGAAAGTGATATATAAATATGATATAGCTCTAATAAACTAATAAACAGGGTGTAAATTGTATTTCGAGCTTAAGACGAGAGTAGCAGGAGAATAGCGAAAACCCCTACCAATAAACATGGAATAACTCGACCACGGATTAAGTGAGGAGTAGTTTCCATGGCAACCGCTAAACCGCGGAGAGACGTAGTTGAAGCGTGGAATAACCTGGAAATGCGAAGACATGGAGGCAAATAACCAACTATTTCTGCGTTTTGCTTTATTGAATCACTAGCAGAACCCGGCAGACGTTGTCCTGTTCTCTCTTCCTTCACTCTCGTTTTCCCTCATTCTCTCTCCCTCTTTTTCCATCTCTCTTTCCTCCTCGCTTTTCCCTCCCTTTTATCCTGACCTCTCTTTTTCCCACTCTCCTTTTCTATCTCTCTCTTTCCTTTTCTAGTTCCCTCTTTCTCGTTTCCCCTTCCCCCTCCTATCTTTTCCCTCTTCTTTCTCTTCGGCTTCTTTCTCTCTTATCGCCCCTCTATTTCCGCTTTCATCCTTTCCCCCTCCTTCCCCTGTCATTTTCTTCCCTCTCTCTCATTTACCCTTTCTCCTTCTCCCCTTCTATCTTTTCTCTTCTTTCTCTTTTCCCATTCTTTCTTTGCCCTCCTCTCTTTTTCCACTTTCTCCCCTTTCTTAATCTTTTTTCTTTTTCTTTGCCATTTCCCTTATGCCTTCTATCTTTCCCTTCTCTTTCCTCTCTTTTTTGCTTTCTATCTCTATCCACTCCCTTTATCCCTCTCTCTTTTACCTTACTCACTCTTTCCCCGTACTCTCTTCTCGCCTTTTTTCCTTTTCTCTTTTTAACTATCTTTTTCCTCTCTCTTTTCACTCTTTTCCCTCTCTCGTTTTACCTTGTCTCGTTTCTCCTACTCTCTCTCTCTCTTTGCCTCTCTTTTTCCTCTCTCTTCCCTCTCTATATTTTCCTGTTTTCCTCTCTCTTCCCTCTCTATATTTTCCTCTTTTTCTCTCTCTCTTCCTTTTTTCTTCATTCTCTCTTTTCCCCTTTCTTTTTCGTTATCTTTTCCGTCTTTTTACATGTATCTTTTCTCCCTCTTTCCCCTTCTCTTTTCCCTCGCTTTTTCCATCTCTCTCTTTTTTCTCTCTATTTCCCTCCCCTTCTTTCTCTTTTCCCCTCTCTTTCCCTCTCTCTCTCCCTCCCTTCTCTCTCCATCTTGCATTGATGGTTCCTCCTGGCCTTCTTGGCCTCTCCCCGCGTCACATGGCAACGCCAAGCAATAATGTAGCGGGGTTCCCATGATTGGGAATTGCATTTAACTGAAGCGCCATCTTAAGCTACAGCGCCTTCTAGTGGAGTTACAAAAAATGAACAGCATAAAAATCTCCATGAAAACACATAAATGTGCCAATTTTCAAGGAGATCGGTCCCTCTATGCATACTCTGTGATTCTACCGCACCGCTGCTGGCCTCTAGCGGAATATATCAAGAACCCGTCTCTTAGCGGCAGGCGAAAAATAACGACCATGGTGCATTTACCAGCATATTATTTAAATTATGTATTTTCCGTATTCTTTACCAAACTTTGCAAGGACACTGCGTCAAATCCTGAAGAAGAGCCTGTAAATATTTCGTATCTATTCATACATTCATTTTTGTGGGATCGATGTCGATTACATGTCGTTGAATTCACTTTTATTACTTATTATTCACTCAGATTGTCATTTTTAATTCGACTTTTCTTACTTTTCTTGTGTTTTTCTCCAATATTTGGCGACCTAGTTTCGTTTGTGAATGATTGATTTGTTCTTGTTTTCTTGGATTTTTGGAATTGGAAACTTCGAAGAAATTTTGTTGGAGATTCATACCAGAAATAGAAGTGTGGAAGAACGTTGATGAAATGTAAGGACAACCGAGAAATGTTACTGAGCACATGTGAATCATTTTGAATGGTATTCAGATGAATATCGAAATAAAAATGAGTTGTATGTCAACAAAAATGAAAAAAAATAATTTTTTTGTGAGCATAGGAAAATTCAACTTGATATGGGCTTGCTTTGATTTTTAACTTTTAATAATTCATATAAGTGAGATTAAATTAAGTAGCAATAAATTCAGTCTAAATTAGTTCACAAACAGTAACATTGTCAAATTGTTCAACACAAAAATTGAACAATGTTCTATCCCTATTATCAGTAATACGTAGTCTTAACGGCATATGAGTTAAATGAATTGAAGCTGCGGTTTTAATTAGTAGTAAAGTTGAGTGGAAGATTTCTTCTTTAATAATTATTCTTCAACAATCATATTAACATTCTCTAATCAAGTTAGGACACACTTCTTTTTATATTTATTTTCTACCTATTGAATTGTACATTTTTTCAGGTATTTTAACTTTTTTTACTTAACTTTAACATCACATTTTAACTTTGTTTACAACATGTAATCTGCAGGTAAAAAATATTACCCATAATTTAAAAGAACAACTTGTTAACTATATTTGAATAAATAGCATTCTATTTAAAAAGAAGTGAATTGAAAAGGGGTAAAATAACTATTTAAGTTAAGGGAGATGGAAAATGTTCTTGAGGAAACACTAACATATTCGAGGACTTGGAAAATAATTTGGTCCTAAAGCAAAATTTTTAGATGCAGGAGAATGAAGTGGGTTAAAATGTTTTCGTAACATGAAAAATAAAGGACTTAAAAGAATCAATTTGATGTTCTCTAGTGCTTTTTTTAATCTTATATAATTATGCGAATTTACAGCCAAATTTTTAAAAAAATTCACAATTCTTTCTGAGACATAAATAACGGTGAGAAATGAATTTCTGCAAGTATTATAAACTTATTGAATACTTTGTATATTTATTTCACCGTATTCATGTATTTTTATCGTCATATTCGTAAGATTCCATTTTTAAACTGTGCTCTTTCTGCAATCATTTATCCATTCCTAACCTACACATGCGCTTATTTATTTATTTTACTTTAAAAACAGTTAAAAACTGTGTGTGGCGTGCTATGGAGAAAAGTGAATTCTGTGCACATTTTCTCAATTCTGTTATCCCACCTTAAGCCATATACTACTGGAATTTTGAATATAGAAAAAATTGAGTGGTTTATGCAAGGATTGTTAACAAAAATATTTTCTTTTGGACATTAATTCCATACAATTAAAATTTCATACAATTAAAATTCGGAAACAGTTCGTACATCAATATGAATTCACTAACAACTCCTGCAATCACACAATTCCGGAGAAAGTGCGAAATATTCTGTGCAAACGCAACACAAAGTTCCCGCTAAGGCCTTAGAGAGACACCAAAGAATAAAGCAAATACGCCAAAGATGGCATATGAAGCAACGTTGCCAAGCATTGATTCCGTATTTAACAAGGACTGGTTAAGCTACGGTTTAGTAGCCATTATTGGTAAAAATTTGACCCATCCTAATTCCGAGCTTATACTGGAAGTAACTATTCCTGGAATAGGGGTGATATAACTAAGTTACACCAAGCTTTTATTAGTAATGCTGTAAGAGCTTTTGTTTGGAAGTGTATTTTGTTTGGAATGTATGGGCTTTGTACTCAATCAGATTTCGTAATTTTTGCTTTAAATAAAAGGTAGTGTGCCCTCGATTTCTTTTCACTTGCTCTTATTAAACGCTTTTGTAGAATAAACACTGCATTTTAATACCCTTGTTAATAACTGATTGATTTAAACGATTAATCGATGCTTGCACAAAATTAATCAATTTGCACAAAATCGAATTATTTTCAACAATCACTCATCTTTCATTTGTTCCTAAATACCGTTTAGAAACTCTCAAAACAAACTTTCATAATCGGAATGTCGAAATGTCGGACGACGATCAGAAAGGAATGTGTAATGGGGATGTGAACTGTCCGTCCTCAATGCCTCTTATTTCGATCGTCACTCAGGTGGAAAGTAATGTTAGAACAATTGAAATCGCAGAGGCGGAATTCATTTTATGAAGTACTTTTTGTTGGCGTCGTCTTAAAAGCATTTTCTGCGCCCGGTTAAATGTGGCGACGTCTGAGGTCACGTCTGAATTTGTTAGCGGTCGCCTAGTTTCTGGCAAGCACTAGTTCTTTAATCCGTGTACTTTTTTCTCTCACGATGATATAAAACGATAAGCCGTTTTGTTCCGGAGAGACTTGTTAATTATATTTTGAAAAGCCGAGTACAGTCATTAAACATATTATTGTTACATATATATCAAGCATATTTAAATAGAAACTAGAGACCTGAAACAGTAATCGTTTCTAAACTATTGAGGGACGTTTTCAAAATTCTTACAAAGCAGTGAGACTAAAGACATATAATGAAAAGGTAGGAAATCTACTTATAAGAGAGCTGTAACTAGACAAAGCCAAAATAATCAGATCCAAAATTATAATGTGTAAACTTGTTGGAATTTTGAATGTCGTTCACATGATTATTACAATGAAGTGCTCCATATCCTAGTTGATGGGATCCCATAAAATTGATGTTAATTAACATTAAGTGCTTTTTGTAACAAATGAAGATTATAAGAAAATTTCAAATCTTGCTGTATACTTAACGCTAAATTCAGCGATGTATACCCTGGTTGTGCAATAAATACGTGCCATAAATCTCCATGGAAAATATTATTTTACTATTTACAGAAACATTCGGTATCTATCTTTCAAATTGTTTCTCAGGACTATACCAGACGGGCATAGACCTTATGACCTTAGAGTGCAGGGACCACGATGAACAAATTCTTACAATTACAAGAAATCCACACACCGACATACAAAATAATACACGTATGTGTAAATTGTTTACAACAGTAAGCGACTTTTCTTCATAGGAATCGGGTTGACAATCCTGTTGATAAAAACGACAAATATAATTAATTTTTTGGACGCTTTCATTTCACGATAATCGGTGCTTTCTTCTTAGAAAATAAAATGAAACAATTGATGGGAAATAATTACTTGGAAAACGAGTGATTAGAATAGCAAGTAAAAAACAGATTCGTTATTTTATTTCTAAACATCATCTATCTTCACCTCTACCTCCAAAAATACTGTTCATTCATGAAAAAAAACCATAAGGCATGCTAAAATTAAGAAACATGATGAGGACAGTTTGAACACAACAAAACAATATAATGTGGAATATAATAAAAATAAGTCCACTTCAACGAGAAACCTTGAAGAAAATGTTATTTTAAAAGATGATAATAATAGAGAGGTGAAGGATCAGGGAATAATAGAATTGGATATCTTCGCAGTCAAAGACATATCTTTCCACTTCAAAGCATTATAGCTTTCCCGCGTGATGTGGCTTAACTTCTTAAGTACTTTGGCGCAACTGCGCAGGCTTTTGGTGCCACGAAAAACGGTTTCTAGCGAAAAACCGTTGAGAGTTTTTATTCTTTAGACTAAGTAGGTCGGTCGGTGATTTACGCGACAACCCGAGTGGAAATATTTTACCCAAATTTCATCCAAAAGAGTCCCGTCTTCTATTACCTCCACCTCCGAAATGGACATTCCCATTTTGCACCTTACACGCTCAATAAAATATGGCTACAGACAGACTACATTTCAAAACAACTCTCATCCAACCCTTTCAAACCAAATAATCCTAACTAGAAGACGATACTACAAATTCAGACGAACCGAAACCTACGACATATCAAACTCTTACAACGATAACCACATCATCAACAAAAACATTACAAAACATACAGCTACGACGAACTATTGACGGGAAAAACAGCCCCAACAACATTCACAAATTCATCTATGCGGTCAGTAAACTCCTCTCAAAATCTCTCTCCTGAAAACCTCTACTAACACTCTCACATTTTATCCTTAAACAATTACTGTCACTCAGACCCCTCAGTGTGAACTTCATACCTCCTAATACCGTATACTCATACCCGACCCCGTAATCCTTTGACACCTAAAATCTCCAGATCAACCCTGAAACCAACAATCCTATACCACCAGCACCAAAGAAATCCTCCAGGTCGTCAAGACAAGACAAGGCACCAAAAAATCGCCAGGCACCGGCGGATTTCCAACCTTCCCAGATGCCTTACCAGCACCTCCGCCAAAACATCCTACATTTTCTTACAAAAACCCTAGGCTCTTGTTTTACTGTATCTTTCTTCCTCCCCACCTAGAAAACCGCCCGCATACTTATAATCCCTAAACCTGCCAGAGATCATCTGCTGCCTTCCAACTAGCGTTCTATTAATATCCTCCTCATTCTAGGTAAAATCTCTGGAAGAACTTTGTGCTTTTCAGACTCTACCCCATTCTAAACTCAATCATTTGTTCCGACCAATTTCGTTTCCACTCAGCGACCCTCCAACCTTTAAACATGGCCCTGTCCATAGCAACTCTTCTCCAAAATCAAAAAGAAATCCCACGTACCTTCACAGACCTACCCCCAGCTTATGACACCGTTTCTTAGATCATCATTCTCATGAATCTCAAATCCCAAATCCCAATCCACTTCCACTCCCTTCTCCGACCGATATTTCTTCATCACACACCTCAAGAAAACCTCCCATAAATATCCCATCCACACCGGCGTATCACAGGGTGCCTACCCAAGGTCCTACCTAAGGTGCCTACCCCACCCTTTTCTCTATGTTAATTACATCCGCTTACCAATGTTGTCAAAACCTCCCTTTATGTTGATGATATTGCTTTCCATTTTTCCTACTGATCCCTCAACGTCTCTATCCCAACTACAAAGTGTCGATAACACCTTCCATTTCCGGGCCAATAAAATAATATCACAATTACCCCACCCAAATATCAACTCTTTTTACTTTCTCGTATTCGTAAGTATATTCGTAGTATAGAGAAAGTTATGTAATGCTGCGCGAAAAAAACGGCGAATTTTCGGCAGAAAAAATTCATTGTCGGGCCCTGATAACGAGAAATTGGATATATCCAGTTGCTAAATTGAGAGAGAAAAATCTCTAACACGTGGTATCGCCAGAATCACAATTTTGTTGGTCCTTGATAACGGAAAATCAATTGCAAGCAAAACGTCCGTCCGTGCGTCTGCCTGTCCGTCCGTCCGTCCGTCCGTCTGTCCGTCTCTGAACTCTGCAAGCATAGACTAAAGAGGTATAATTCTTTACTCTATGCTTCTAACGCCTAAACCAAACGTACGATCTTTTCCAACTAAAGAAACCTCTGTCCATCTGCCTCTAGTTGAAGCTTTGAAATTTTGAAAAACATTCTTTAAAATTTGGGGGTACTTCACATGAAGCCCCTGGTCATTTTCAAAATTTTCTCAAAAACGGCTGCAATTATTTTCTTTAAATTTATTGTAAGCATAGAGTAAAATACACTTATAAAGGTGGCGGAGGTCCCATTTTCACGCTTAACTCTAAATTTTCGAAAATTGCAAAAGTATGAATTTTTAGGGGGGACTTCCTACAACTCTAAAATTTAAGACACATATTTTTCCTTCAAATGAAATTTGTAGCCTCTAAATAGTTCTTTCATTACGGTGCTGTAAAGTTTTTAAAAATTCTAGTAGTTATCCTGCAATAGAGCGTGAAATATTAGTAATTTTAAAAAATAACAAAAAGAAGATTTTCTGGAACATGGATTCAATTTTTTCTTTAAATATTTTATAGGGGTATTGTCAAATGTACCCTATACGATGACATAAACGACAAATTGCTATATTCATCTGTTTTTTCAAAAATTACAAAAATTTAATTTTTTTAGTCTTGTCTCTCACGTCGCTAATATTTACATTAGAGGTGATATCTTTCCGTTATTGTATTTATGAGAACGTGTGCTTTAAATAATGTCAGATAAAGATTCTGGGAAATTCAACAGTTTTCTGTTAAAATGAGCTCGAATTTCCGCATTTTCAGAAACGCTCAAACGCCATTTTCTCAAAAATGGCTCACCTAAAAAAACTCAAAAATAACTCAAAAAAGGTTACATAGGTCCGATTTTCGCTGTTAACTCTGAATTTTCCAAAATTGTAGGTGTTTGAATTTTTTTCAGCGTCATCCTACAACTATAAAATTGAAGACACAGATTTTTCCTTTAAATATTTTTGTTGCCCAAAAATAGTTCTTTTATTCAGGTCATGTAGACTTTTTTGAAAATTCTAGTTGTTTACGTGTTATAGAACGTGAAATATTTGCAATTAAAAATAAATTACAAAAACAAGATTTTCTCAAAAGCGAGTCCATTTTTTTTAAATTTTCGGTAGGGGGGGTGCCAAATGTACCCTATATAATGACACAAACACCATAATGCTCCATCCTTTCCTTTTTTCAAAAAATTACAAAAATATAATTCTTTTGACTTGTCTCTCACGTCAGAAATATTTACATTAGAGGCGATTTCTTCGCATTATTATATTCAGGAGTACATGTGCTTTAAATAATGTTAAATAAAGTTTCTCGAAAACTCAACAGTTTTCTGTAAAAGTGACCTCAAAATTCCGCATTTTCAGAAACGCTCAAAGGCTTTTTTCTCAAAAATGGCTTCAATTTTTACTTCAAATTTTTCCAATGCATAGTACTAGTTGTACTGTTTAATATGACGTAAAGTTCATTTTAGTGTATTATTGTGCTTTTTCAAAAATTACACAAATGTAATTTTTTGAAATATCTCTCACGCCCTTAATATGCCCATTTTTATCAATTTGTATACATTATTACATTTGTGAGTGGAAGTGCGTGAAATCAGTTCAAATGAAGTTTTTCGAAAACTCAATAGATTCCTGTGAAAAAAGCTTTAAATTGCGCATTAAACTTCATAATGCTTAATCGCCATTTTTTTTTAAACGGCTTCAAAATGTTCAATGAAAATTTCTATTTTACTGTTGAGGTTTTACTCTTCTTAAATATTCTTGAAGTCATATTTCGGTTCTACTATAATGAAACCGAAATGTTGAAAAAATGTCAAGAAAATGTACTTTTGGTGTTTATAGATGACAGCTGGCCAGAGAATGGAGCAAAACCTTAAATCCAGTCCAAACCAAGGAATTTATAGAAGTTTGCCACGAGAAAGTCTGTTCCATTCTGTGTATCTGTGCCATTTTGTGTTCACAGTATTATTGCACTGTTATCCGCGAAAACTATGATCTCATCACTAAGAATTTTAAATATGTCATTAATATACAAAATAAACAGCACGGAGTGTTTTTATAATCTTTATTTCTTTCCAGGCAAGATTCATGATAAATCCCACCACATTTTATACATATACATTTCCTCGTGTGTATGAATGCCAGTCTGTGAATATACATATTATATATATATATATATATATATATATATATATATATATATATATATATGAATACCAATAATACATATAATAATACAAATATGCGGCGGCGATGGTGTAACGGTTAGCGTATCGGACTGTTATACCCAAGTTTGCGGGTTCGAACCCGATCGAAGCCGTGGATTTTTAAGGGCGAAAAAATCCTTCGTACGCCTTCGGAGGGGAAGTAAAGCCGGCTGTCCCATGTTAGTAGATTTACTGCATGTAAAAGATCCTCAAACCTAAATGACGCCTCTGAGCTAAATTCAAATCGCCTGTTTCGTCGCCCAAGTAATACCTTCTTTCTCCCATGGTTGGTCAAAGGAGCGTAGCGGAATTTGCGTGGTCAGACGGAAGAGCAGGCCTCATGGCCTGAGTCTCGCCACGTAAAATAAGGCAAATTCAATTCAAAATAGTGAATATCAATACCACTTATATACAGTGTAGTAATAACAAATACAATAAACAACAAATATATATGGAAATTTGAATATCGGTTGATTGATTGAGTCCGGGCGCGTCAATGGCTAAGGTCATTAGTCCCGTAAATGTAGTGCATGTTTGAGCGCGGGCTGTGACGGTGATTTTACCCCCGCTGGAGGGCTAGAATTCTCCTCCAAACGGCAATGAACTCGACCCAGCTATACAGATAGTGTCGATAATCCTGCCACCTTCGGAACTCGAACCTATGACCTCCAGGTCAGAGGTACTGCAGTGACATCAGCTGATGCCCTGAGCCACCTTTACCGATTTCCCACACTTGACATTTTTCATTAAGAAAAATAGTGACCACCCGATACCCTCTGAAGTTGGAATTACTGATACGAGATAACGACACCATTTTCGATCGTTGCCTGGTATTGCATGTTGATTCACTGGGACTGACAGTGCAATGCTGCATCGTGGGATTCAAAATTTGATATTTATATTCGATAAATAACATAAAATATTTTGTTGCGCAAAATATTGCCAGGCCTATGTAATTAAAATGTAAAAAAGCACTTTTACGACAATCATAAAATAAGCGGCTCGTCGGACTGATACGTGTTCGTGATATTAGTCTTTTATTAAGATGTCTGAAAAATACGACGCAACAAATGAAAATGAAGAAAAATGCAAAATAAATCAAAAAATCATACAGCCTCTCTGCAAATCCTCACTGTTCGTCTTCACTGTTCGTCTTATTGATTCATTGGCGTTTCCGGACACGTCAACTTCTATTGTCCCCATTGGACGGTGAGATCCGGTGTCGGCTTACACGATGCCTTCCGTAGGATTTCTCCCCAATGTATCTACATTAAATGGAGGACTAGCCTAACGCGTCACCGGCCCAGCTGGAATAAGCTCTACGTTCTCGACTGGCCTCCCGACGTGTGTGGTAGCATAGTGCATATGAATGTGTGTAAGAGGAGAGAACAGAAAAAGGAAGAGGAAGGAAATATCGCGCGCGGTATGTGGTCCTTTTTTAGGGCTTCAGTATTCACCTGGTATTGATTGGAGAAACTACAGAAAACTACCGATCAGATTAGCCGGCCCCTAGAATAAAAAAAAGATTTGCCTGTTTTTCGCAACACGTCTCTTAGCTCTTCCAGGGCATTGAGTGTATATGAATGTGAAGTAATCCTCCGTTAAGTTTTTGTCTTTCTGTATCGTCACGTCGCAGTCAGTCAAGCCATTTATCCCTTCGGTCGGGGCCTCGGCGCGGTTAGTAACCGGGGTTCCAAGTCTGTCACCCATTTAGGAATCAATGGTGTCTCAAGTTACTTAACTTTCGTGACTTCACGGAGCAAAACAATTGGTATAACGATGCCGAAGTCATTCTTTTCCGGAAAATGCCGAATTCGACTTAGTGTCGAATTCGACCCAGCTCGTGTCGAAAATCCTCCTCCCTCGGGAATCGAACCCTAGAACCTCGTTTCAGAGTCGCTGCAGAGGAGTGGCAATGCTGGCCCGATCTAGACTCAGTACTGTTCGTCTTCCCTGTCCATCTTTAGTGTCTGTCCGCAGCGATCATCTTCAGTGTCCGTTCTCACAGTCCATTCTCGCGACACATCACTCGTATCTTCTGCTATCTCTGCGTCTTCTACACACCCTCTCATTCGTCGTCAGCTTCACTCGATAATGGATGGGAACAGTTGCGATAAAACTATGAAGACATGAGATGAAATTTATCATCAAGCGTAATACAAGCACTTTTAAACGTTCTTCGATATAAGGTTTGCATTTCGTTAGGGACATAAATTCTTTTGCGGATGTTTCCTTCACTATCTCAATTGATTTCTGCATCGACTTACCGGTGTCAGCAAAAAATTCAATCTCGAGCCTGCAAAAAATGATTATTTTTATTTACCGTTTTCATTCGCCTCAAGACACATTTAGTGCTTCAGAGAAGTCAAAGTTAGTCGTTGCCTTCTGTAGATTCTCTAAATCAATGTGATGCACCGTTGTGCATGACGTTGGGTGACGAATTATCGCTCGGCCCCAACAATGGGAAGGAAGACGGGATAAGGAAGGAAGGATCGCGCGCGGAACGTGGTCCTCATTCATGTGCTGCAAAAAATATTGTGGAACTTATTCACGTACTCTTTATTTGATATTATTTCACCTATGGACACATTTTATCGTATTACACTTCTTGACACAAAAGCAGTTTTGATATATGTTAACGGTACTTGTTTCAGACAATACAAACAGTAATGCAGAGATGTGATATTTTACATAATAATTGCAAAGATTGACATCGTCAGAAAGACTTAATATACCCTAAGTTCACTGAGTTATAAGTCACCGTAAATGAACACAGCTGGCGAATAACATTGAAATTTTTATATTGGCAATGCTCACCAGAGGAGGCGGCACCTTGAAAAATAAATGAAAGCTTCTATGATATGACAGTCTCCCCGGAGAGCGATGTGGAGTGCGGGGTGGGGAGCGGAGAGGAGAGCTGGGCGGAGTGGCGGACGAGAGGGGGCGGAGGATTGCGAGCCGCGCTGCACGCGCCGGGGGAAGGTTGGAGGGGGCGGCCAGGCGCGCGCTCTCGCTGATGCATGCGCGCGATGATGTACCTACACTGTAAGCCAGTGAACGCTAAATTTAACACAAAGCACTCCTTTAAATAACGTGTGCTCTAGTGACACCGGCTGCCTCAGGTTCCGAGTCTGGATCTATAAATATCCGCACAAGAATAGACAGAACATGTGTTTTTCTGTTAAGTGAATCAGTCAACCCACTGAAGCAGTAACTATGTTTATCCCGACCTTTCCTGGTCCTCCTCGCATTACATAATATACTATCAACATCTCGACGTTCTGTCACGTTTCAAGGATTTGACGCTACCTGTCTTTCTTCTCTGCGGACTGGGGTCGGCCAGTGGGGCAGGTATAAGGCGAGCAGGAAAATGTTTGGCATCTGAGAACGGTCTGCCAACTATACAGATGTCGTCCATAGGTTGTCAATTGGGAAAGATTCTAGTTATTCTTGTCAAATGAGTTATTCAATTTAATTTCTCTTTTTGGTAAATATCCATAAATGCTTATAGTCACGAGCAGTTCAAAAATTTTCAGAAACAGGAATCGAGTGCTCCAAAATTTCACTTTCTAAAATATTATGTTTTCGATTTATTTAGTCAAAGAATAGTAAAAATTGTATGTGACGTATGGGGAACAAGAAACTTCGCGCACGTGTTTTTTGAGCTCCAGAATTTATCCTCATCATTTTAACTATAAATAGTTGAATGATGAATGTAAGTTAAAAAATAAAAAAGCAAATAAAAATTAAAAACTATTAATAAAAACATAATAAAAATAAAAATAGTATAAATAATAAAAATAAAAAATTATAAAAATAAAATATAATAAAAATTAAAAGTAGTAAATATATAAAAAATTAAAAAATTAAAAATTTATAAAAATAAAAAGCAAAAAACCCGAGGATAGCAACATTAGAAAACTAAACATTTTTGCTCCGGGGTTATAGATAATGTATGTGCATCGGTAAACGAACAGAGGTTTTGATTTTTTTCATTGCTAATAAAATAGTAACACTCCGCCGGCTTTACTCCTACTGCTACTAGCAAAAGGAGAGCTCAACTAAACGTGCGCTTTTATCGCCATGAAACTAGAATGTTGAATAACGTAATTGTCAGAAATCGAATGATATAAATAAATTGTTCTCATAGCTGTCTAAATTTGTATCTGGTACTCCTGTGAATTTAAGCTTTTTAATATGATTTGAATCATGTTGAATGGTTTTAATGACACATTTTTCAATTAAATAGACATGAAAAGTAAAAAATTCTTTTCACACCTTTCCAAGATCACTAATATTAGCGCCTTTTGTATTTGTCGATATGCCAGATATTTAGAGTATAGGCTATGTAACGGCTCAAAAAATCTTCAGCCTTGTCACATAAAATCATATAGTTTTCAATATTTGTAATTAATGGCATACTTGTAATATTGTTCTACTTTATATTTAGGCAGAACAACACATGTCAAAATATGAACACAATTAACTAAGTGTAATAGAAATTTCTTTTGCGTGATTTTTCTAATTGCAAATAAATAAAATTCATTTAATTAATTACTTTAGAGCAACGAAAAGATAGTGATTGCGAAAGTAATGTTATAAGCATTCGTTTATGAAGTTCATTGTGAATGCTGAAAAGAATTCGAAAGAAATAATCTATACCGTTTGGACAGAGAGCGATTTTCCTATGTCTATACTATATTTATTTAGATATTTACATACCTACATATTCACAAAAATCTTCGAATACGGGTGTAAAAGGGCTGAGGGGACGCGAGCCATGACATGTAGATGACTCTGCTACCTCTCTCTCAACCCTTTGTCGTTAATGCTTGAACTTATCTCTGAATTGTATTGGCACGCGAATAACGAAATTTCCGGAGCAAGTCAAAGAAATCGTAACAAACTCCAAAACATTGTACTTTTAGTACGTTAACGCACTTTTTCTTGAATAATATCTAACTGCGTACTGAATTGAATGCTTCTCACTGACACTTAATATCTTTCAGCACCACGTGCATTATAATTTCTGCGCCAATCAGATGAGTTTTTATTTCTGTAGCTCCGCATTTGAGTTCACTCAGCCTTCAGCATATGATGAGATGCCTCTGCAGATTTACGCTTTGCAAATCACTCTTCTGTACTTCCAAAACAAATTTTCTCCATTTGACAGAGCCTAATTTTAGACTGCTCCTACGCCATCTTCAGAGAAGACATTCTAAAAGGGATTGAATCAGATTGACGTCATTGTTTTGAACGTAGGTCAATGCCAAATTCTTCTTCGTCGTCAAATGACTCACGACTTTTTCTGGCACCATCCATTGCATTTAGACGAACTATGCATCAATTACCTAAGGGAAAAATATATTTTCGTTGTATAAAGCTAGCTAGACTTGTTGCAGAATTCAAATATGTTGTACAATTGTATATTTGTCCAATAATTTCAGTTTTATTATTTCTCATGGATAAACTACAAAAACGTAATTTTTTTAGGGAGTGCAATCGTGTAGTACAGTAGGGTGTGTCAACAAAAAGGTAATTTGAAATCGAAAAATGAGGCATTGTTAAAAGTTACCGTGATAGGTTATTTTGAAAAACGTATATATCAAAATAACATTTCATATTGATCGGTAAATTATTAATTGAAAATATAAATGATTGTAAAATATAAGTGATTCCGCACGCGCCAACGGCTGAGCTCATTACTCCCGTAAGTGTAGTGCTTGTGTTTTGCTCGTAGGATGGCGATGATATTTCCCCGCTGGCTTCCACCGGATGCTGAAATCCAGTAATGACAAACACGTCGGCTTGCAGGGTTTTCCCCAATCACATATCTCCCACCAGTGGGGCACCACCCCAGCCGGGGCAAGCTCTAGGCTCCCGACTAGTCTCCTGGGATATATGCTAGTGTAGTGAATGTGGGTGTAAGTAAGAGGTGAGGATAGGGCAAGGAAGAGGAAGGAAAGATCGCGCGCGGTCCTTGGCCCCTTTGTTAGGGAACTGCTCCGGCATTCGCCTGGTATTGATCGGAGAAACCACGGAACACTACCGATCAGAGCAGCCGGCCGCTAGAATTCTCTTACACACATTAGCTGAATTCGACCTAGCTATCTAGCCAGTGTCGAAAATCCTAACACACTCTGGACTCGAACTTTAGGACCTCCCGATCATAGGCACTGCAGTGACATCAGTTGGTGCCCTGAACTACCTAAGACAGTTTGAAAATATACTTTTTTTGTCGATTTCGACAAATATTTTAATTTTCAAGAATATTTAATTGTGGTTCAAAAAATATTAGAAGAATGGAAATAAAAATAATATTCGGATATTGTCATGCAATGAAGTGACTATTAGTGTTGGAATTATACCGTCTACCGGATCGCCAGGTGAGATTATCGAACGGACAAGAGTCCGTATTTAGAAACTACCATGCAAACTACCCAAATGCCGATATCGCAAAGATACTAAAGAGCTTGAGGAACAGTTAAATAAAAGACAGTTCTTTATTACCTAATTTTCAAGTCATGCTAAAAAACGCCTGTTTCATGCAAAACTACGCAAAAAATAGAAATCAGAATATCCTCAGAAATAAAAATATCCGATGCAAATTCAAGGGGCCGCGACATCGGTTTTATCGATCGGGAAATATCAGTTACGGTGCAAATCCTGCTTACGGTTTAATGTTGTTCACAGACAGACAGACGGACGGACGGATGGATGCCGTAATCCGATTTTTCAATATCAATGACCCATCAAACGTGGACTTTGACAACATAACGTGCTAGTAAGTAATTTACTATATATAGGAATAAGATTTATAGACTTATTCGTGAAGCCGGCAATAAGAGTTTTCTGTCGGAAAGTAGCGACTTCCTCCACAGTATTTCAATACTTTCTCTACATTTCGAAAGCATTATGCGAGAAAGTAATAATCTGTTTTGCGAAGTCAGATTCATTACTCTATTTTTCCAAATCTATTAGTCGCGTGTATGCTGTAGAGGATCTCAAAATAGCCCAGTATGCAACTGGGTTATAATGTACAGGTTTATTGCTTAAGTGTCCGCTTTGAACACGACAGGCCTTAGGAGCGCGCTTTAATTTTGTACAAAAGCAATAGAACAGCTATTATAAATGATTGCATGCGTTTTTTGGATAAGATTACAAATTTATAAAAGAATCAAATTTATTTTTAGAACAAATGTATTAAACAAAAAATTGTTTTTGGAAACACGAGAACAATATTATCGCCTATCGGTCAGTCACGTGAGAAAAACGGTGATCGGTTCGCGCTGCTGCAATGCAATTATTCCCGTCATTTTGACTTTCTTGCATTTAGTACGTAAGAAGAGAAGGTTATGAAACCGTGCGCCGGAAAATGGCGAATTTTCGTCAGAACAACTCTTTATTGGCGGACCCCTGGTAACAAAAAGCGGATAAATCCTGTGTAAAGTTGTCGAATCAGCTATTTCCTGAATGTCAGATGGAGTTCAAATTTCATTGTCACTGTCACTGGGCTAAAGTTTCATTTTCTGTTGAATGATTAATGCGAAATGTAACGAGAAATGAGTACCACAATGTCAAGGTGACGTACATGAAACTGTGAAATCATTCACTTGTCTACCGCGGTTCAAAAGAAGCGCGAATTGCAAACAGAATGCAATTCTACCCGTGAATTCCAAAAATTCTAGGAATGTGATTGGTCGACAGGCCGTGGATTCCGAACTGAAATCCACGGCATGTGTAATCTATGTCATTCAGGGATTAAATATACAGCAGGAATACGTATATTATTAAATGCTTGTAGAGAAAATGAATATTTGTCATTTGTACCAACAGTATTGTAAACAGCGTCTCGTGATTCCTGCAGGAAGCAGTCCGTAAATAGTTTTATTTTAGCTTTAGTAATTAATCTAGATATATATGTATTATTAATGTGTCGGTGTTCGCATTTCTTTTATTTGAACGAGTATATGTGGAGTGATCACTGCATCCTAATTCTTTTGTTTCAATTTCGTATCTAGTAGTGCTTTTGTTAATTATATGATCAATTGCCTTCTTTGAATAAAGTGCGATCAGTGTAGATTAGGGTGTCCCTTATATTGCAAAAAAAAATGTTTTGATAATTTTGGGGCTCACCCCTAAATATTCTCCATTGGGTCAAATTTACTCAAAAATAAAATTTCATCTCAATTGGCCGATATTAATCCGTGACGGCTTGAGCGAAATTTGAATGTTACGGATAGTGGTTTTGTTGTGTTAAGTCGGTGGAAAACTACTGATACGTGTCTAATATATATTTTTTATATTACAATTTAATTCATTTTCATTCTTTAGACTGCGTTATTGTCTTTACGTTTCTTGTGGGTCCTTTTTTTTCAGTGTTGCTTTCTTGCAATATGGCTACAGTGAACGATGTTCTTGACCCACACAACACAAATTGCTTTCGCTCCTCATCTACAGTCAGTAGTGCATGAACATCTTTCATTAATTTAACAGCCCTTTCAGCGCAGTCATTCACAGCTTTCAATTTTATAAATAACCTTTGAGCTTCTAAATATGAAAAGTTGCCTTTCCAGGTCTAAGGCCATTCTTGAATACAACTAGTATCCATCTTCAGGCAAGAGAACAGATATTTGCTTTTGGTGGCCACAAAGTCGGCTATGGTTTTCAATGAAATGAAGATTAAATTGAACTAGGGGATCGGGAAATATCAGTTATGGTGCAAATCCTGCTTACGCTTTAACCGCTAGTGTTGTTCACAGACAGACGGACGGACGGATGGACGCCGTAATCCGATTTAATTATTGTATATTAACGAATTAATAATTAAAGAACGGTAATCGAGATACAATTGCGCTTTCCATATTATTCAACATCCAATTCTTCACAAAAAGGAATATATCACTCTTCCATGTGTAGATTCTCTCTGACTAAATTTGCTACCATTTTGATTTTGATTTGTACGTCTACTTTATCATCAAAGACAGGCAATTCTAATAAATACCACATACGGTGTCTAAATTTTTTTTAGAGCTGCTTTTGAAATTGTGAATCTATCCTTTCATGTTATTTTAGAATTTTTAAAATGCAAATACCTTGATAAGGAGCTTTTATCGCTGCACTGCATTGAAGCCACGGTTTGACATAAACAGTTACAATGAACAGAAAGAGGTTTTTTAAGGATTACATCACGTATCTTACATTCAACCACACACTGTAAAATAAGTTCGTATATGTGATGACGGTACGGAAAGAATAATTCCCTGTCCAAATTCTTCAAGAAAGACACATGCTCCTTTAAGTCAAGTGTTTCATGTAGTTATGTCACAGCAAAGAATTTGTACATTGTCTTCGATACCCCAGTGCGTTAACACATTTCAAACAGCGCTAGTGCAGTCTTTACCAGGAGAAATCCGCAATTTTGGAAATCCAATGAGCAGCTCACTTTCCCCAAATATAACAACAATTGGAAGTCTTTCTTCTTTTGGGTCCCTGATATTTAATTCAGGAAACAGTTTACCATCCCAATGAACAGTAAGAATTTCAGATAAATTACCCTTAAAATGCGATTTGTTTCTTAACTTTCTCTTCTCTTCTTGTGTCTGATTCTAAGAATAGAAGATTTATAAACAGAGAGTTCTTCGGGTATTGTGGCCAAGTGCCTCTGCTGTCACCTGAAGGATGTGTACAGAATCTCGTATCAGCTGACATCTACCTAAACCATTAGTTTAGGAGTAATGATTTTTTTGGTTCCCCCCTTGCAGCATTCTGTATTGAAGTACTCTCGAAAATTCATCAACGTGGATTTCATCTGAACTGAAATTCATTATCTGAAAGAGGTACAACAGAAGATGTAGACGCTTTACACTGCTGTTTCTCTTTCCTTTTCTCTTCTGGTAATGTTCTTTGTTTCGCGTTTTCTTCTTCAGCAGCTATTTTATTTTTTATTTTTATTTATTAATTTGTTGCGTCTACACCTTGACGCAACGCGTCTCCAAGCCCCTTAAGGGGCGTTGAGCGCTTTGCACTTCTCGGAGTAATCATCCATTAACGTGCTTTACTTTTAATATTAGTCAAGTCTCGTCACGTCGCAGTCAGTCAGTGCCTTTTATCCCTTCGGCCAGGGGCTCGACGGCGTTAGATCCCGGGGTTCCTGGCCGGTCACCCAACCACGAACCCGCGGGTCTCGAATGCGCTTAACCTTCGTGACTTCACGGAGCGTAGTAAACGCATTCGGCTAGCTAGATTTTGGTATATTCGTGCAAGATCGCTTTTACGTCCTGGCTCTCTCGGCCGAAGTAAAAACATCCTGTCTTCTTCCAATATAATCATTTGTAAAGTATTCGGATGTGCAATATCAGATTGTTTAAATTATTTCTAAACTCCTCTTCATGATGCTTAAAAAAAGCTTCGCACTTATTTGCGTTTGTTTTTTATAATTTTCGTTACTCCGAATACAAGTTAATATTTTTTTGCGAACAATGCTGATTAGCTCTTGGCGGAATTCTTGCTTTCTCCCAAAATATCATGCACTTACAAACCAAAAGTTTAGCTCTTGCACTAACTGTTAATTTTACTTCCCGTATGTTATAAAATATAACTTCAAGCACTTGTTTATTTGATGGTAAACTGTGTCCAGTTATTTGGTGTTTTATATTAATAATTATCTACTATTAATATATTAAAAGCACACGTTCCTCAGCACTGTCCATGACACTAACATATGTCATGTTAGATTAGCAACCTGCCAACAGGTGTGATACGGGCGATTAAAATTCATGAACTGTTGGCCTCGGGGCTGACTCACCGGTAGGTGATAGGTCCGGACTTGTCCGTCATGTGAGTTCGCGCTCGTCGACATGTATTAGAATGCTCTAACTACAACAAAACTAAGTATAGGCATGTTTGAAGGCCATTCGAACAATATTGGAGGGTGAGCGTTCAAAAATTTCGAAGGCGGAAAATAAGGGACACCCTAGTGTACATGCATTTATTGTAATATTGTTCAGGAGAGTCTTTTAAGTTCAGTCGTTTTTTCATAATGTGAGTTTTCCCGGAGAGTCTTCGAAGGAAGTGAAGCCTAGGCTTTTTATAACTTCAATTTTGTGGTAATTGTTATTCATTTTTACGGGGGGACAATTATTAGTACTTAAGAGTGAAGGTTATGCGTGATGATTGGTTTCATTTGGTTGAATCCTCCATTTTGTAAATTTTATTCAGATGATTTTCTAGGATGTTTGATGCTGATGTGCCATCTGCGTATTCTATTAAGACTCCTGAAGAAGAGAAAAAGTGCTCCTCGAAACGTTTAGAGAAAGTTATGTTTCAGAAAGTTTGACAAATTCGTTTCAATAAATTTCAAAATCCAAATAATGGCTTTTTATTACCTTCATATTCCTGCCACTTAGCAAATATGTTCACATAAGGGAGAATTTAGAAAGAAAGTAAACATCAAATACACGTATATACCGGAGTAATATACGTAGTATAGAGAAAGGTATGTAATGCTGCGGAAAATCGCATTCCAGATTTCAACGGAAATACACGTTTTGGGGTCCTCTGATACCGATAAAGTGGTTCTTTTCAAAACGTCCGTCCGTCTGTCTATCTGTCCGTCTGTCTGTCTATCCAACACCACCTACGCATACAAGGCCTGCGCACTGGAGTTTTTCAAAGTCAATATGGCGGCTAGAGAAGGCCGACTTGTACGAGTTGACGCGATCTAGTTGGGTACATTGAGTAGCATGTGTAGCTTTCGAGTTGTGGTTATATAGAAGTGGTCTGTTGTTGAAATAGTGAGAATCATGGTGAATAAGGACAGTGTCCCCAGGAATTATGGTAAAAACTTAAATGTGTTGGTTGCTAAGTTCAGTGTTTACTTTCAGCTTTGTGCAGTGCATTTGCGAACGTGGGAAACAGAAGAATTCAGAGTTCTATTGCAACAATGGACAAAAAATCAGTCTTTCTTTAAAACGTGCACGACTCTCGGGTGGAACTATGCCTTCTTTCTTACCTAATTGTCCTGCTAACTTGAATCGCCCAAGCATTTCCTACAGAGAAAGTCTTCAAGAAAAGAATTTGAGTTTAGAAAACGTGTATCAGCTTGCTACCATTGAAAAAAATGCAAAAGAAAAAATTGCAAGATTAAATGAAATATCTTTCAAAACTTTTGATGAACTAAGAAACAAACTGAAGTTGCTTATTTTGGACGATTATAATCGAGTTGAATAATTATCGGTCGATTATTCATAAGGAAGATAGTATTCTTTTTCAAAATATTGATTGTAATTCTGTCCCTAAAATTATCAATTCAGTTGTTGTGGATAAGGAATTGAATCTCTGTGTTTATTATGGAAAAAAGTATTAAAATTTGGGGACACTTCAATATCAAATAATGTACATAATACAAATGAAATAAGTGATGTTTTAGAAAAGGTTAGGTTAAAGTTAAGTTTTAATACAAGTAACAGTCCTCATGATTGTTTGTTTTAATTTAGACATCTTACTTCAAATCGATACCACAAATTCACAATTTGTCAGACCTGTTGCTTTTACGCCGGAACAATTAAATATTCTTACCAAGACAAGAAGTGCATATCAGTACAGTTAATATTTTTACTTTCTCATATATATACGTCGGACCTTTCGGACGTTGGTGTATATACATAGTCTAGAGAAAGTTCTGTAATGCTGCGGAAAATCGATTTCGAGATTTCAACGGAAATACACGTTTTGGTGTCCCCTGATACCGAAAAAGTGGTTCATTAAGGTGATGTAGACTTCTTTGAAAATTTTAGTAGTTTTTGTGCAATAGAGCGTGCAATATTTGCAATTTTAAAATATTACAAGAGCATGGTTTCCTCAAAAACGGCTCCAATTTTTTTCTTTAAATTCTTAGTAGTATTAATGCCCAACTAACCCTATCCGATAACATAAACGTCATATTACTCTATTCTTTTGTTTCTTTTTAATTACTAAAATGTAATTTTTTGATTTGTCTCTCACGTCGGTAATATTTACATTAAAGGCAATTACTTCACATTATTAGATTTATGAGTATATGTGCTTGAAATAATGTCAAATAAAGTTTCTCGAAAACTCAACAGTTTTCTGTAAGAATTACCCCAAAAATCCACATTTTCAGAAACGCTCAAACGTCATTTTCTCAAAAATTGCTCTAAATTTTATCGTCAAATTTCTTCAATTGATAATGCTAATTGCACTGTTTAATATGACGTAAAGTTTATTTTGATGTATTCTTTTGTTTTTTCAAGAATTACACAAATTATTTTTTTTAAATATCTCTCTCGCCGTTAATATGCTTATTTCCATCGATTTGTATACATCATTACATTTTTGAGTAGAAGTGCTTCAAATAACTTCAAATAAAGCTTTTCGGAGACAATAGATTTCTGTGAAAAGGAGCTTGAAATTTCGCAATTGCAGTAATGCTTGATCACCATTTTCTTAAAAACGGCTTTGAAATTTTCAATGAAAATTTCTATTTAGGACAAGGTTTTACTGTTCTTCAGTATTCTTAAAGTAATATTTCAGTTTTAGTATTAAGAAACAGGAAAGTTGAGAAAAATGTCAAAAAATACTCTGGGCGACGATAGATGGCAGCTGACGAGAGAATGGAGCAAGACCTTAACCCCTATCTTCCTGTTGGCAGAATTTCCTGCCAGGTGTTTCTGGCTCGTGATTCTCATTGATGTTTGTTCAGAATTGCAGTTGCGCGCCCATTGATGTGACATCTGATAACAATAGTTTTGGGCGAGTGCGATAAACATGGCTTTTACGAGTTTCACGCATTTGTTGTTTTGTACTCGTTGTGAGAAGTTTCTCTCCTGATTTCGTGTTTCAAAATGTGAGCGAGACTTTCGGAAGCGTAACTTTATTTTTGTTACATAAATGTAATAATTAATTTATAATATCAAAATATTATCTAAACATGTTATTCTACATTATATTACTCTACTACTACATTACATCTACTCATTTTAATTATTGTGACCTGATTATTCACTGCTTTTTGCGGTAAGTTAGAGATGGCAGGTTTTCCTGCCACTGGGATAATACAATAGCATTTGTAATGAGACAGACCAAACTATTACATTTAGTCATGTTTGTCTATTTGAGGGGTCTGACCGTAAATGAAATCGTCGATATATTGGAAAATGATTTAGAAGACGAAGGTGATATTGCTTTTGTATTTTTTCCACCCATGGATCATGCACAAGCAGATACTGATATAGATTCGGTTAGATCAGATGATGAAACACAAGGAGATGTGGTGCATTTACCAAGAAGGTTGCTGCAGTCTGAGGGTGAAGTTGTAATCCAAACCAACAATGAGAAGATTAGGAAAACTTTTTCAGAAATAAAGAAGAAAATATTCAGAAAAACTAATGTGAAGTGCGCCAAGTATATAAATATAAATAGAATAGTATAAAAATAGAAAAATGAGACATTGAAGAGGACGTTGGTATTCAAAATGAAAGTGAGGAAAAAGCAGATGACAATAGAGAGAAAGTAAAAAGAAAAAGAAATTCTCTTACTAATGGTACACAACAGGAATTAAGTAAGAAACTTCATTTTCAAATAAGGAAAAAAACTGGTCGAAAGATACGGCAAGGCTGTTAGGTGGAGTTCCCAAAAGAAAAGAAAAAAATTAAGTGCCTCAACCATCACCAGTTGCTGATTACAGTAATCATATGGGGGTTATGGATGCTTACGATCAATTTATTTCAACATACCGCATAAAAATAAGATCAAAGAAGTGGTGATATCTGTTCATCCAGAATGCCAAAAGCCTTACAATGAAGTGCAACTATGAACTCTATATTACAGTAGCTCTCTTATATGATTACTATAGGGGCACAGTGGAAACAACCTATTCACATTTTTGAGAAATTTTTAACTACACATCTTCGTAAAGATCGTGGAAATGGATTTCATTGTTGTAATAGCATATATACGCGTTCCAACAACCTAGAAATACAAATATATGTTTGTTTATAACATTTTGCTAGTCAGACGTATTTTGATACCGCACCTTCCCATTTTCAGGAAATCCTGCCAAAAATAAAAGTTTGTATTCCAACATTTTAACACATTGCTGTGAATTAGGATAGTCAATTATACCGTATAATAATGTTTTGGCAAGATCAGGCTCGTATAACACAAAATATGGGTACATTCAATTCTGGGATGATATGGGTTAAAGCCAGTACACACCAAGGAAATTATAAAAATTTGCTACCAGAAAGTCTGTAGCACTTCTAGTTTCATATTGTGTTGTAGGCTATTTACCATATACCCATATTCTGATAAATATTCCAAACATGTACGGTTCATAATATTTCCTCATCCTAGTGCAATTAGGAGTTGGTGTTCTTCATTTGGTTTAGAACTTCAAATGAAACACAGTGAAAACAAGTTTTTAAAATTATTATTATTATTATTATTATTATTATTATTATTATTATTATTATTATTATTGAGTATAATGAGGATTAGAACCGATAGAATTTCATGTACTGTGTGTTGTAAGTGATAATAACAATATTAATAGAAACTGTATGAAGCTTGTTTCGCCTGAATAAGAATTTATATTTATGCACAATCTTCTAGAAGGAGAAAGTATACCTCTTTTCTTTTTATTTGATAGTGTAATTAATTATATATTTTCGTCTGGTAACCACAATTTTACTTCGCATTTCAGTTTGTACGGCATTATTGGGCGGCCATCTTGAATGTCTGCTCAGGCCTTGTAGGTCTTGGTGTGTTGGTCTGTCCGTCTGTCCGTCCGTCTGTGAACATTACCAGCGTCTAATCCACACATAAAATCTTTTCAAAATTGAGAAAAAAAACATGTCCATCTTGCTGTAGTTGAAGCTTTGAAATTTAAAAAAAATGTTTAAAATTTGGGGGTACTTTACATGAAACCCCCGGACATTTTCAAACGTTTCTCAAAAACGGCTCCACATTTTTTCTTTAAATTTCTTGTGAAAATAGAGTAAAATACACGTATAAAGGTGGCATAGCCATTTTCACGGCTAACTCTGAATTTTCGGAAATTGCAAAACTGAATTTTTTCGCCTTCTTCCTACAACTGTAAAATTGAAGACACATATTTTTCCTTCAAATGAAATTTCTTGCCCTTAAATAGTTATTTTAATGAGGTCATGTAGACCTTATGAAAGTTTTAGTAGTTTTCGTGCAATAGATTGCGAAATATTTGCAATTTTAAAAAATTATAAAACCAAGATTTTCTCAAAAACGTATCTATTTTTTTAAATTTTTGGTAAGGGTATTGCCAAATGTACGCTATACGATGACATAAACACCATAATGCTCCATCCTTTTCTTTTGTCAAATATTACAAAAATGTACTTTTTTTAACTTGTCTCTCACGCCGGTAATATTAACATTAGAGACAATTTCTTCACATTATTATATTTATGAGTACATGTGCTTCAAATTATGTCATACAAAGTTCCTTGAAAACTCAACAGTTTTCTGTAAAATTGCGCTCAAAATTCCGCATTTTCAGAAACGCTCAAACGTCGTTTTCTCAAAAATGGCTCCAAATGCTTTCTTAAATTTTTTTCAATATATAGTGCTAATTGCACTTTTTAATATGACGTAAAATTAATTTTGATGTATTCTTTTGTTTTTTTTAATTACACTAAAAAATTACATTATTATATATCTCTCACACCGTTAATGTACACATTTCCATCAATTTGTATACATTATTACATTTGTAAGCAAAAGTGCTTTAAATGACTTCAAATGAATTGTTTCGAAAACTCAATAGATTCCTGTGAAAAAAAGGTTCAAATTACGCATTTAGAATAATGATTAATGGTCATTTTCTTAAAAACGGCTTCAAAATTTTCAATGAAAATTTCTATTTTGGTTGAGGTTTAACTCTTCTTTAATATTCTTGAAATCATACTTCGGTTCTACTATTAAGAAAGCGAAAAGTTGAGAAAATGTCAAGAAAATATACTCTCGATGACGATAGATGGCAGCTGGCCAGAGAATGGAGCAAGACCTTAAAGCCAATCCACACCAAAGAAATTAGAAAAATTATCTACAAGAAAGTCTGTGCCTTTCTGTAGCACCTCTAGTTTACTTTCTCGTATACATACGTATATACGGAGTAATATACATAGTATAGTGAAAGTTATGTAATTTATAAAAGATCGAACGCATGGTTAAGCGCTAGTAGTGTTCACAAATGGACGGACGGACGGCCTAGAGAAAGTTATGTAAAGAAATACACGTTTTGGGAGCCCCTGATACCGAAAATGTTTTTTTTAACGTCCCTCCGTCCGTTTGTCTGTCTGTCACCTTCAAAGCCTCCTACTGGGGCTGTCGGTATCAGAATCAAGGAGAGTTGCGGCAAGTGCAAGTGGACACGAGATGAAACACCGGCCTTCCCATGGCGACGGACGTTACCCTGCATTCTGTGACGAATCCTAAAAGATCCTTATAACGATCCCTGCTACCATCATTGAGGTGGATGACAAACAGTTGGATACATTTACAACATAAATACTCCAACACAGACATACGACACAGGTCAAGCATAATACACGGTCTACATATACATACAGAACAGATAAAGTAATCACTAATTACTGTGCACATTGAGAACACAGAATAGTGCCCCGGTAAGAGCGAAATCTCAGAGACTCTCTAAACGCATATCTACACATGACTTCTACACATATCAGTTTGTCCGTCTGTCTGTCCGTCTGTCTGTCCGTCTGTCTGTCCGTCTGTCTGTCCGTCTGTCTGTCCGTCTGTCTGTCCGTCTGTCTGTCCGTCTGTCTGTCCGTCTGTCTGTCCGTCTGTCTATCCGTCTTACTGTCCGTCTGTCTGTCCGTCTGTCTGTCCGTCAGCTGTATGTGAACAACACTAGCTTCTAACCCATGAGAACGATTTTTTTTCCAAATTGAAAGAAACTCCTGTCGATCTGTTTGTAGTTGAAGCTTTGGAATTTTGAAAAACATTCTTTAAAATTTGGGGGTATTTTACATGAATCCATCTATACAAGCTTTTTAAAAAAGGTCACGTACAGTTTTTTTTGAAAAAGAGTAGTTTTCGCGTAATTTGTGGTTGAAATTAATGCAAATTATAAAAAGGACATTTTTACTGGTTAAAACCACCTTTGCAAATTGATGTAGCAGTATAATATTTCACAACCGTTACAATTAATGCGAGAAGGTACGTGCTGTTGTAGCATCATTGATTCGTTACCAGGGCCCGGTAATAAGAGTTCTTGTGTCAAAAATTTGCAGTTTCCCGGTGCGGATACTGAAAACCTGAGAGAGAGAAAAGACAAGATCTAACTGAACGCTTGAAACGACTTCCGTAAGGAGGCCTTACACGGGTTTCTCGTTAGCCTCCAGGTGATGCTTCAAGTTTCTAGTTATGATACGATAAACTCCAGCGCACCAGAGAAGCGCCTCAGGGGAGGCAGTCGCGATGTGTCTTCTCAGGCTGTTTAGAGAAAGGAAAACCTGCGCGCGCATCGCATGTGCTTCTGTATTCCACTCTCATAACAATCTTTGAATTGAAGAATATATTTTATTTAAATATTAATGTTACAATATACGTGTGAATCTTTTCCTTTGGTAGATAGTGACTACCTTGTTTCCTCGCTCGCTACATAACTGCTAATAGATTACTGCAACTATTCCACTCGTGAAATTAAAACCCATAGTGTTTAACTATAGTGTACATATAAAATGCCCCAATAAGGCCGGTGTATCTAAAAAACTATATCTCTTTTTCTATCCAATTTTTCTTACCGCCTCGCCCTACTATCTAATAATAAGCTGCGACTCATCTATGCTGAGTGGTGGTGTGCGTCGATCGCAGTGTTGATTGAGTAATAAACCGCGTATGTACTGTAACGTACCTTCTTTGATTTTAACAAGCTATCAGTTATTTTCAATATTTTGGAATTCTGTTGGATGCAATTTCATTCGTTGAATACCGCTCGTGCTTTGGAAATTTTCAGATAAATCCCCTAGTCACTTCGCGACTCGGGAATGTATCGATCATTTCCAAAGCACTCGTGGTATTACCTGTGATCAGTGCCTGACTTTGACTTATGTACGCTCTAGGCTGTTAAATGTTTTAGCGCTCTTTTTTAACTTGCTTTTTTGACAAAAAATATTTATAATAATGTTTGCATTTTTTATATCAACCATTTGCAGGTCAATAAATTAAAAATATAAGGTAATTATAAAATAATATGTATAATTAAGTTCATTTATATTTTGTTACAAAAACTGTGGATATTAAAGTCAAAGTAACATTTAAGTGTACATAGAAATTATGCGTTGTCTCGTTTCTTCGCTTTAGTATAGGCAAATTTCTTTACAGTGTCTTCAAATTCTACGCGTCCCAAAATGTCATTTTCTATTAACATATAATACATTCAACATGTTTGTTTAAGACTCGATCTCAGATAATTTTTTACACGCTTCAAAACAGAAAAAGATCGTTCGCCATTTACATTATACTTGCACGGAGAAAAAAGAACAGTTGTAGTATACCTGATCCATTATACTGTTTCAAGGGAACGCATGATAATATAGACCCAACCAGGTTCACTGTTGCAGTTTCGTGACGGAGATAGTTGGAACGAAAAGTTGCATCGTAAAGAGTCCCTTGTTGCACTCCTCTGAATTCACCTTGTCAGAGTGCACGGGTAGAAGCTGCCGAGCCCAAGCAACCTTGTTGGAAGAGTTGGCTATCTGCTCGGCATAAGCGAGCAACACAGGTTGGAGGATCCAGCCTACCGTCATGACGCATCCGGACGAAACTGATAGAAGGAGCCGGCCTTCCGTGTCGGCTTGCACAGCTATACTGGTTGAAGGGCCAGCCGTACGTGTTGCCTTATTTAAGCATTTCTTATTGGTGTTACAATTACTGATCGTTGACGGGTATAGGATGGGTTATACGTAGTACTTGCTATTAATAGAATATTCATTATTTTTGATCCAACAACAGATCTGTATATTTACCTACACAACCAGACACCGTAAAAACGGAAATAATTGCATAAAAATTATGCATTTAGTGATAATTAAATTTCACAACAAGCCTCAAAAGCCTTTAAATTCAGCAGTCTGACTGTTATTACAGTAGATATACATACATCAATATGCCTGCATTGTTGTTGAATGAATATATTGACATAAACTTAATAGCTAACAAATGATAATGAAACATTGATGTACCACTAAATCATTTATGTGATCAGGTGGATTAAATACACAAGGAGACTAAGAACATGTTTACAGTCATTAGTAATTATTTCAAAAATATTTTATAACTGTTTCAAAATTATTTTAAAAACGTTTTATAACTGTTTCAAAACTATTTTAAAACTGTTTCACAAGTACATTTAAATAGCAACTTTTATTACTGATCCCCAAAAAACAAATTTAATTCACATTTATTTTATAAAAACGCCAAGATTTATTTAAATTACGGCTAAATATGTAGCTGAAAATTATTTTCGAATGTATTTGTTGTTTATTTCTTTTAACCTTTCATTTTACAAATTTAAAATTCTTGTTTTATGTTTATATTAATTTTGGTTACTAAAGGTTCAATTCTATTAGTCCCTTCACTAAACTTTGGGTTCTTGCATTCACTAGCACAAAATTCATCTACATAAAATTAACACTTAGTTTACAATTACAATGAATTCATAAATAGTTTACATACTGTTAAAATCAAAAAAGTATATGGAAGAAAACACCAACATAAATCATATTTATATTTTTTACTTCTGTTATTTCAATTTCTGTAATCTAAATGTACAAACATACTATAAAATCAAATTAAATTAGTTAAATTAATTTAAAAACTGGAATTAAAATATATTGCCCAGCATTGATTTACCTGCTGGGTCTGCAATTTGAATCAATCTCATTGCTTAGAAACCTCTTTGCCCATTTGACAATGAATAAGCTCATTGGCCTGCATTTACCAATCCTACACTCCCAACAAATTAGTGTCATAACTATTGTTATTATCACCTGAATGCAACAATAAAAAATTGTAGAGAAGAATGTGCACTCAATAACAGCGAATAAATATAGTGAGAGGTCGGGATAAATCATAATTTTAGTATTGTGTAAGGTGGGAGAAGACTCATCACTTTAGCGTGGAAGAAAATGATTGGCCTTCATTTTATTGGATGAGTCAAATAATAAGTTTTCTTAGCAAATTAATAACCAGTTCTGAAGTGACTTTTAAATTTGGCAAGTTATTTTGTTAAATGATTAATTTCACACACACATAGATCACTACTCAGTAGCACTGGTAACTGACAGTGATACAAGGGAAGGGAAAATAATTAGGTGCAGACTCTTAGTCTGCTTGCATGCAAAAAAATAAAATAAAATATGTTATAAAACCATGTATATAAAAAAATAAAATAAAAATGCATATTTAATTAAATTTTGTAAAATTGCCTATACCAATTCAGAAATTGAAAACAGCAGGATTACCTCTATTGAAGTCATTCAATATTGTTGAAGATATTACAATGTCTTTGAAATTAGTGTTTGGACATGCAAGTGTGACTACCAAGGAAAAATTATATAAACCAATAAATTCAAATTCGATTTAAAACTTCTATGAAATTTAAAGAAAAAAAATTGTGATTCAAGAGCAGAAAATGTAGAATTTGACCTCACATTGGCTCAGATTTCATCTTACAAATATGCTCCAATCTGGTGATGTAGTAGATTGTTCAAAAAGATTCATTTCTCACAAAAGGATGAATGAATTTGACTGATTAAAATTTTGAAAAATTGTTTAGTGTTCCTGTTTCAAAAGACAATGAAAAAAATACCAAGCTAAAATTTGATTGTGCATGTTTTGTTAAATTTTATCTGGCATATGTAGTTTATCTGGCATCTGGCCATCTATTATTACAACTCATGATAGAAATATATAGTATGTACCTAAAAGTTGCAATTCCATTCCACCATTCTCTTTTAATCTTGGTTGACAATTCTTGTTTGATTTCAAATAAGCGGTGTAAATGAAGGTATCATTTTCTTTCGAACTTCATTAGCCCGTTTACTTCCAATGAAATAAGATTTTCCCTTCAAAGAGGTAATTTAGACTCTGTAGTCTGGCGCCTATTAAAAGATATGCACCAACATCCTTTAGATTATAATTTACACTGATGCATACGATAAGTTTCAATACAGTACTTACCAGTGAACTCATAGTACGTTCAACGATTTGCTTTGCCAACGACGTATTTTTCTACAATAACAAATTGAAAACTTTCACAACGATGCGCTTTTCGCCACTTCGAAGAAATTTTCCTGAAGGGCCAGCCACTCTCTTAGCCCTTCCAAAATGAACTGAATAGTATGTCCTCGCAGGCCGATCGGCGGCGTGACGCCGCGGTCCAACGAGCCGCGTCCTACGCTTCCTCCTGACCCTCTCCCACGCTCTCTGCTGACCCGCGTCAATCCTCGGCTGATATCGTGTCCTTATCGCCCAGCAACACGCATGCAGTTCGCACTGGTCTCCTTCGTTTGCAGTAGTTTTGATGCAAGGTTAATTTAACAACTGATGGCTCTTGTACTTTTTAAATCAGGATTTCTCT